>JAJPUD010000146.1:462834-517752 GCA_023553655.1 Myrmecobius fasciatus
GATAGATAGATAGATAGATAGATAGATAGATAGATAGATAGATAGATCGATAGATGTTTCTATCTATCCCATTATAAACCTGTAGCTTAAAAAAATATATGCTTACATCTCTTTCTTTGTAAATAGTTTAAATCTTTTGACCTATCAGGGAATTTATCCACTGGAGGATGGTTCTTATTTTATGTATTTATATCAATTACCTCTGTATCTTAAGATATTAAAAATATTTGAACTGAAGTTACACCTGCACCTTCTCTCCAGTAGTTTCTTCTTAGTTACATTGATTTTGTTTGTGCAAAAGCTTTTTAATTTTTTAGTGTCAAATGCCTTTTTGTTTTTTGTTTGTTTTTTTTTTGGGGGGGGGCGGTTTCCATGATGTGTTAAATAACTTGACTGGTCAGAAATTATTGCCAGAACTATAAATCTGAATGGTAGCTTCTTAAGGTCTCTACTATTTTGTTGGTAGAATGACTTTAAAAAATCATATATCCAGTTGAAGTATAAGTTTGATGTATAATATAATATGTTGGTCAAAGTCTAATTGCTGCCACACCATTTTCCATTTTTCTGAATAATTCTTATTGAAGAGGAAATCTTTCCTCTTTTTGTAGTATTTTCTTTAATAATAGCTTTTTATTTTCAAAATACATGCGTAGATAGTTCTCAACATTCACCCTTGCAAGACCTCATGCTCCAGATTTTTTCTGCCTCCTCCCCCTCTCCCCCAACATCAAATAATTCAATATAGGTTAAACTTGTGCAATTCTTCTAAAAATATTTCCACATTTATCATTTCATAGTATTTTTAATATATTATTGCATCTTATTTTTATAATAGTTTTTCTAGGTGAATAAAATATTATCATGCTCATTTTACCATATGGAAAACTGAGACTCAGGAGGTTAAGAAACTTGCAAAGTGGTCTTACAGTTGGACTTTGTCCAGACCCCTTTTATTCCTCATTTGCCCTTCTATGTAGGTATTATTTAGGGGATATGCCTTGAACATTTAGATAGAATCCATTGACTTGATTGTTTTCAGTTTGTAGTTCTCAGTTTTAAAAGATAATAAGATTCACCTTCTTGAGTTATATTTTCTTGCTATGAAGCACAAATTACAAAAGTACATCTGTCACATAACTGTTTTTTTTTTTTCCAGGTACCATTTGGATAATACTTTAGTGGCACAATGTACTCTGAGTGGCGGTCACTTCATTTGGTTATTCAGAATGATCAGGGTCATACTAGTGTACTTCATAGCTACCCTGATAGCGTTGGTCGGGACGTTGCAAATGCAGTAGTACGTCCTCTCGGACAAGCCTTAAATGCCTCTTCAGGGGCTGGAAGCGAAAGTTTGTTAAAAACAGACAAAGAAGTAAGTGTGTCTTTGTGTGGTTGAATGTCTAAAACTTTGATGTACTTTTTTTTTTCTTCCTTAAAATTGAATAGACTGCATGAACTGATGCTAAGTGAAATGAGCAGAACCAGTTCAATACACATGGACACAACAAGACTATATGACGATTAATTCTGATGGACATGGTTCTCTTCAACAATGAGATGTTTCACACCAGTTCCAATTGTTCAGTGATGAAGAAAGCCATATATACCCAGGGAGAGGACTGTGGGATCTGAGTGTGGACCACAACATAGCATTTTCACACTCTCTATTGATGTTTGCTTGCATTGTGTTTTCCTTCTCAGTTTTTTTTTTTCCTTTCCTGAACAGCAAGATAACTATAAATATATATACACATATTTGATCTATCAATTATTTTAACATAATTAACATGTATTAGACTTCCTGCCATCTAGGGGACGGGGTGGGAGTAGGAGGGAAAATTTTGTAACAGAAAGCTTTGCAAGGGTCAGTGTTGAAAAATTACCTATGCATATGTTTTGCAAATAAAAAGCTTTAACAAAAAAACAAAACACTCAAATAGAAAAAAAAATTGAATAGACATGAGTAAATGTGAATGTTTCTCTAAAAGAATGGTAAAAGAGGACAACATATAAAACTGTTAGCTTCTACCATGTACAGTTTACTTAAACTTAGCATATCTTTAAAAGGCAGTAAATATTGCAGGTTTGTCAGGTTTTTAAAGGTATAATGTATCCTACTGGTACAATTATTTTTCTGTTAGCTCCATCTAGTTTTGGTCCCACTTCTAAAGAATATGAGAATAATCAGAAATGAATTGAAATATTTTATTATCCATATTCCCTACTGACTAGCATCCTATTGTTTATGAGAGGCTTTTCCATTCCTACTGAGATAGGCACACAACTCAGAGACTAGCCACATTTTAAAATAAAAGTTTCCAGTTTCTTATTTCATTGGTTTTATTTTGGAGATATGCAAGCTATATCCTCTATTCTTGCTACTGTAATTCCTTTTCTTAGTTCTAGAAAACCCCTAGCTACAAGGCCTGGCATGTATTCTCATTGTTAAAAAAGCAACAGTCATTGTGAGCTTATTGTCTTCATAACAGCACCAACACCATCCTCAGATGGTTTCTCCAGACAGAAGATAGTTATAGGTTTAGGATTTCTGCAAAGGAACCAAGTTCTGTGCTAGTTTGGAACCAGGACCTACCTTTCTGAAGGTGTGGAGAAAGAATGCCAGTGGAAAACAACGAAGAGAGTAGAGAGACTGGTGGGAAGAAGAGATTCCAGAGCTAGTAATGGAGTGCAGGTTCCTTAGAACTACTTATTTCAGAGGCTTCGCATTGTTTATTAGTGAAGGGGGTTTGGAAAAGTTAATGGGGCTTAAATGGCAATGTTCCTTGGAGAATCAGCCCCCACACTTTATATTTTAAAAGTGTGAGAGATCTTGGGCCTTACTATGGGAAGTCAAACAGTAAGGTACTCCTGTGCTACAGATTAGTGATCTGATAAGAATGCAATATTAGGATCTCACTTTTATCCTCATTATTGAAATAAATATGAGTTAGAGACTAGCTACTAAATGGAAAGTGTATGTGACAGACAGTGCTTGTTGGATATATATGTTTTGAAGGAATAGATAGGGGTATGACTGTTGACTAGAACTTGAAAGTGACATGATTGTCCATTTTTTCCCCAGAAATGTTATGCTTTGTGCATATTTGGCATTTTAAAACGTGCATTTTTTTTGTTTGTTTCAAATTTCTGCTTGGAGTACGTGTACATGGTATTTAGAAAATTTATTTCCTGGGTTAAACATGTATGTATCAAGATGTAGCAGTAAAAAGTAATTAATTTAGCCTAGTGAAAGTTATGTTTAAAGTAGAATAGAAATCTAATCTTGGTATTTTACTTTATTTAGGTAAAATGGACCATGGAAGTGATTTGCTATGGACTGACTCTTCCATTGGATGGAGATACTGTAAAATATTGTGTGGATGTATATACAGATTGGATAATGGCCCTAGTATTACCAAAAGATTCCATTCCATTGCCAATCATCAAAGAACCCAACTTATATGTTCAGAACATTTTAAAACATTTACAAAATCTTTTTGTACCAAGGTAAGAAACAATTTAAGAAATAACTGGCGCTTGTCTGACTTTTCATATCATCAATATTGCATTTTAGGATCACTTCTTTCCCATTGCCATAGCTGACATTGCATTAAACTACAGTTTTACAAACTGTTGGCTAAATGTTATCTAATTCTTCTTATGCATGTTGTTTTCCCTTCAACTGCACCCCCCCCCCAAAAAAAAAGCCAAACCCAATAGCAACAAATAGTTTATTCCAAGACAGAGGGTTTTTAACCTCTTTACTATGATTTAAACTGTGTTCATGCTTTGGATTTCTCTTGAAAGTACCATTTCTCCAGTGATGGCTACTCTATCTCCCACTACTTCATTTGTCTAAGGATTTGGAATACTTCTAACATTCCCTTCTTCACAGATGTTTATTCCATCTAATTATTCTGCTTATTTTGTCCTTATTAACATTTACTGACTTCTCAGGAACATTCTTTAACCTACCACATAAGGCCCTTTATAATCTAGTCCACTTACCCTTCCCAGCCTTATATAGGTTGTCCCAAAAGTCTTAGGGTAGTTTTAAGCTAATAAAAAATTTAAATTGCACTTACACTTTTAGAATCCTCCATATATATCCTTTCATGCATTCCTGATTTTATCCATACTGGGCTACTGGACATTCACAGATCTTATTCTGATATTTTTCTTCTATGCCTTTGCTCACATTGTTCTTACATGCAATGGACATTTTTTCCCCTACAAGATTGTTAGATCTTGGAGAGCAGACAATGTCTTATTTATTGCTTCATTTATTGTACTAGCACGATTTCTCATGCACAGTAGATGCTTAATAATTTTTGAATAAATGATGTAACTTCTTTTGATGACCAAATTGATTTTATCTTGTTTAAGGATGGAATCCTTACATTCATAGAACGTTGAAGCTGGGAGGTAACTTTGAAATCATCTCGGCCAACCCTTTCTTTTTATAAAAGGAGGAATTGACATTGAGAGTGATTTGCTCAAAATTCAATTGTTTGATTAAGAAACCAGGTCTCTTACTTTCTAATAGTTTTGTTTTCACTGTACCATGCTACTTCCCTTTAAGAAATAAAGATTTAATTTGTTCAACAGAATCATTAAATATGAGGTTTTTGTGGTGTGTGTTCTCTGAAAATCACAGACAGGAACATTTTGTACAGGTCTCTATTATAATGGACAGTATTTTGGAAAGGTAATTATACAAAAGATAAAGAAACACATTAACCAAGTCATTTTATCCTGTTAAGGTTGAGTATATAGCATTAAAATAACTTATATGAGGAGCTGGGATAATATAGTATTTTGTTTTTTGATGTTTTAACAAAGTAAAAGGTTAGAATTTGAAGAATCTAGATCCATGTATAGTTAATGTGTCCATTAGTCCATTCTTCTCAAATGTCAGGTCAATTCATGATCATATGTCCTCTAACACAGTGGTTCTCAAACTTTTGTTCTCAGTATCTTTATACTGTTAAGAAATTGAGGATTTGTCCAGAGTTTTTGTTTATGTGAGTTATATTTACAAATGTTACAAATACCATATTCGAAATAAAAACTAATTTTGAATTTGTAGACCCTCCAAAAGGGTTTCAGAGAACCCCAGGATTCTCTGAACCACACTTTGAGAACTACTGTTGTAACAAATACCTATAATGAGTACTATATTGATAATTAGAGTGAGAGCCATAAGTTTCAAGTACCTGATGCAAAGGAAGATAAATTGACATATCATTTTGAAAGCTTAAGAGCTGAACTTGCTTATGTTGCAGTGGTTTGACTTGCTATTTAAGCATGATTATAAGGAAATATTTTCCAAATGAAAAAAAGAATCTTAGAAGAGCTCCAATACTCTGAGTGGTTTATTTGACGCTTCTCTGGGGAAACAAATCTATTTTAATTATGTTGTCTATTTTCTTTATAGACAGGAACAGGGGTCCAGTCAGATTAGGTTATGCTTACAAGTTTTGAGAGCCATCCAGAAACTAGCCCGTGAGTCAACCATCATGGCACGAGAAACATGGGAAGTTTTATTATTATTTCTCCTGCAGATTAATGACATTCTTCTGGCAATGCCAACTGTTCAAGGTATGTAGGTTTGGGGGGTTTCTGTTGTTATTTTGTAGGATTTTCTGTTTTGTTTTTAAAATAACTTATGTTTGGTCTGTTCTTCAGTTACCTTGTAACCTTTAGCTTTAGACTTTTCTTAGGAATTTAAAATTATCAATATGAACAATATCTTTGAGAAAGAACTTTGTTTGAGGATACATTTGAATTTGGACCTGATACAGGACCTTAGCCTGTGACTTTGACTTGTGTTCTATGATGGTACTTCAGAGCCCTAAACTCATGCCTTGATTCTCACACATAACAATGAAAGTGGGTTGGAATTCACAGTAGGTGAAAGGAATTGGTGAGTGGGCAATGGATGCTATTTTCTTTCTCCTATAGAAATGTGTGAATTTCATCATTTTGAGGTCTAAAAGTCTTATGAAAGAATGTAGTTGTAGATCTCTTTACTCTCAGGCAGGGCATCATTCATAGGTGTACAAGCTGTAGAGTTCCTAACATTTTTGCCACCATCCTAGATGCAGCTTAAAAGTTAGTGATTTTTCTCAGCTGAGTGGGTCACTATTAGTGGAAATTTCTCCATGCTTTTGAACAGCATCTGCTAAATTAGTTTTACATACACTTGTTTGCTTAATACAGGGACACAAACATACCATCTTTTGAATTCTTGTGGGTGTTTATGTATTTTTCTAAAGAAAATGTAGCTAGTAGTGGAATCAGAGATCCATAAGTTTTATAAATATCAGAGGAGGATAGCAAAAGTGAATGAAGAGGCTGGCATGCAACAATTGATAATAGCTTTCTTATTGGTTTTTGTTTCTTCCCTGTCACACTGCACTTAACTCTGCCCATAGTAATTGCTTAATAAATGTTTGTTTGAATTGAATGCAATTCATCTCAAAATGCATTGATAGGTTGATAATTTCAATTAGGAATAGCCATACATAAACCAAATTCAACACTTCCATAGATTTGGAAGCTTTCAAAAGCTTGGTAATGTTTCAGCAGTAATTACTGCAAACATTTTATTTTTCTTATATAAACATATAGTATATTTCTAGTTTTATTTAAAGAAGAAGACTGGTACAGTTGTTACCTAAATAGGAAGTTGTCAACATATCTAATTAAAAAGTTATGAAAGACTTTTTGGAAAGTTGAATTACACTTTTATGTTAACAGGATGATGTTTAAATCAAGGGTTCTTAACCTGGGCTCCATGAACTTGTATTTTTTTAAATGTCTTGGTAATAATATTTTAATATAATTAGCTTCCTTTACAATTTTAACATTTAATACATTTAAAAATATTATTCAGAGAAAAGGGTCTATAGGCCTCACTGGACTATGAGAGGGATCTATTATAAAAAAAGATTTTAGGAATCTCTTGCCCTAAACAAAAGGCTAATATCACCAGCCCTGAAGTCAGGAGAACCTGAGTTCAAATTTGATCTCAGACACTTAACACTTCCTAGCCGTGTGACTCTGGGCAAATCACTTAACCCCAATTGCCTCAGCAAAAAAATAAAAAATTAAAGAGCTAATATTTTTTTGGGAGAAAGTGATGGGGGAAGAAGGATGTGAAAGTGTAGATTCATATTTCATTCTATACTGCCCTCAGTGTTGTTTCTATGTTTCTACATTCTCTTCTTGTTAAATCTCTTCCCTTGTTAAGTTTTCTTAATACTTTTTAACTCTTTTCATTTTCCAAATTTGGTCTATACCTTTGTTCCTACTCCTTTTTTATTTCCTGATTTCCTTCCATCCTACTCTTTTCTCTGTTGTCATTTTTACCAAAACTTCCCAAAAAGGAGGCTAAAAATCTGAGTGAATTTATATGCTGGATGTACATGATTATGGTATCCAGCCTTTGTAACTCTCTTGTAAAAATCCTCCATCTAGGGGCAGCTAGGTGGTGCAGTGGTTAGAGCACCAGCCCTGAAGTCAGGAGGACCTGAGTTCAAATTTGGTCTCAGACACTTCCTAGCAGTGTGACCCTGGGCAAGTCACTTAACCCCAAATGCCTCAGCAAAAAAAAAAAAAAAAATCCTCCATCTTATATAACTATGGCAGCACCAATATCCTACATCTAACCCATTTAAACATACTCTTATATTATACAGACTCTTAAGTGTACCAGAAAGCAATACATATAGCCTTCCAAATTGGCACTATAGTTCCTATGTCCTCTAAAGATCCTTTCCTTGGGAGAGGTATGTGGGTTGGGGGGGGGGGTGTTTCATCTGTTCCTTCTTCAGTGTTCATAAAGAGGTGACTTTTTAAAAACATTAATAATAGTTTCTTCCCCCCCCCAATACATGTTAAAACAACCTTAACATTCATGTTTTAAAATTTTGAGCTCCAAATCCCCACCGCCCCCAAGATAATAAGCAATTTGATAGAGGTTATATTAGTCATGTTATAAAAGAAAACACCCTCCCCTCCAAAAAAAACCTCATAAAAAATAAAATGAAAAATAGTATGTTTCAATCTGCATTCAGATTCTGCCCTTTTGAATTATTTTAGATAATCATACTTCTAAGAATAACTAAGTTATTCACAGTTAATCATTGTATAGTAGTATGTACTATTACTCTGTATAGTCCACTGGTTCTGCTCAGTTTTCTTTGCAACATTTTGTATAAATCTTTACAATTTTTTGTGAAATCAACCCGATCATTTCTTATAGCGCAGTAGTATTCTTACAGCACAAGTAGAATACTTGTTCAGCTATTCCACAATTAATGGACATCCCCTCAATTTCTAATTCTTTGCCACCACAAAAAGAGCTGCTGTATATGTTTATATAAATAGGTCCTTTTCCCTTTTAAAATTTTTATTTCTTTGAGATATAGACCTAGAAGTAGTATTGCTGGATCAAAAGGAATGCAGAGTTTTATAAACTTTTGAACAGAGTTCCAAATTGCTCTCCAGAATGATTGACTCAGTTTACAATTCTACCAACAATGCATTAAAATGTATTTTTTCCCACATCACCTCCAACATTTATCATTTCCTTTTCTGTCTAATTAGCCAGTCTGGTTGTTTTAATTTGTATTTCTCTAATCAGTAGTGATTTAAAGCATATTTTTAAATGACTGTAAATAGCTTTGATTTCTTCATCTGAAAACTGCCTTTTCATATCCTTTGATCATTTATCAATTGGGAAATGACTTTTATTCTCATAAATTTGACTCAGTTCTCTATATATTTGAGAAATGAACCTTTATCAGAAATACTTGCTATAAAAATGTAAAAAGCTGGGAAAAGCATTCTGATTTCCTTCTAATCTTGATTGTATTAGCTTTGTAAGAGGATACTTTTTTTAAAAAAAAGAATCAGAATCTCACAGATGGAAGGAACCAAAAACGTTATTTAGTACACTCTCTTACCTAAGATAGGAATCATCTTTAGTTATCCTTAGCTTCAACTTGAGCATTTTCAGTGATGAGGAAATTCATTGTTTCTCAAGGTAGTCCTTTCTGCTTTTTTTTTTTTAAACAACTCTAAGTATTACAAAGTCCTATATTTTTGGATGAATGGAAAATCTTCTGTAATTTCTATTCATTGATCCTAGTTCTATCCTCTGCATCCTCATGTAATGAAGGATGTTTAGCATCTAACTTCCTTTTTTCCCCACAGTAATTTAAAAATAGCCCCAAGGGAATGAATTCACATAGGCAGTGAGATTGATGACATATCCCCATATTGATGTTTGAACTATAATGTTTTTAAAATAAATGTGCCAAATACATGTTTCCTTCATTCTTGGTAAGGTGGCATTGCTGAGAATCTAGCAGAGAAGTTGATTGGTGTTCTCTTTGAGGTCTGGTTACTAGCTTGTACCCGTTGTTTCCCAACTCCACCTTACTGGAAAACTGCCAAGGAGATGGTGGCGAACTGGAGGCATCATCCAGCTGTGGTGGAACAGTGGAGTAAAGCTATTTGTGCCCTCACTTCTAGGTAAGTGGTTTTCTTCCTTAAATTGGTCATATTAACTCTATTGATAAAGTGCTTGGTTATTTATTTGAACAAAGCAGATTATCCCCATTTTTTTTTCTTAATTATAAAATAGAATTTGGGTATAGAAACCTCAGAAGTCCTTTAGTCCAACTTTTCCTCTACTTAAAGCATGACTCTTCTACATATAGCCAACTTTTAGCCCCTGCTTGAAGATCATTAGTGACAAGGTCAATAAATCCTGAGGAAATCAATTCCATTCACTTAACAGTTCTAAATATTGGAAAGTCTTTCTTTATTTTGAACTGAAATATGCCTTTCTATAAGTTTCTCCCAATTAATCCTATTTCTCTTCTCCAAGACCAATCAAGGTAAGTTTATGCCCACTTCCTTATGATAATCTTTTAAATGTGTGAAGATATATGGCACTCAAGCTTTGTATTTCAACCCTTGTCTGTGCTTATAAGCATTCTGTCCTTAAAGCTCCAGCCCAAATGTCACCTTTTTCATAAAGATTTTCTTTATTTCTATCCCTACCCCTCTCTAATAAGTATGTCCTCTCCCTCCACTAAATTCTTAAAAGCATTTTACTTTTCCTGTGGTACTTAATGTATTTTGAATTGTCACTCTATCACTCTCCTACTACTAGCTTAGAAATTCTTTGAAATCAGAGACCATCCCTGATTCCCCATAATAATTAAATAGCACAAGGCTCTTGTCTGCTACAGTAGGCATTCAATAAATATTTATTAAGTAATGGTGGCATAACTCATCAAGTTCAGTGCTTTATGCAGTAGATGTTTTTTATTTTTTTTAATTATAAAATGATTGATCAGCAACATTCACTAGAGATTCTTACTAGAAGTGAATCTTTTTTGCTTGGTAAATAAGAATATATCTATGCTATATTTTTCTTTAATTTTTATATGGAAAATTTAAGAACCATCAACATCTATATTCATGTTTTAAATAAGAAATAAAATTTTACCTAAAATCCTTAAACAATTATGTTGTACATCTTAAAAGAACAGAATCAAATAAATTATATATTTATTTGCTCTGTGTTCCTTTCCATATATATCTGAAGTTTAGCAACCTTTTGACTTTCAATTGAATTTTGATGTCTTCTCTTCATATATATATATATATATATATATATATATATATATTTTGCTTTTTTGTTGAGGCAATTGGGGTTAATTGCCCAGGGTCACACAGGTAGGAAGTGTCTGAGACCAGATTTGAACTCAGGTCCTCCTGACTTCAGGGCTGGTGCTCTAACCACTGCGCCACCTAGCTGCCCTTCTCTTCATATTTTAATGCTTTCTGTGTTTTCTTTGGCTATTTAAAGGTGAATTTTATGCATCAATATTTCTTTTCCTAGGTTATTACGTTTTACATATGGTCCTTCATTTCCTCCATTTAAAGTTCCTGATGAAGATGCCAGTCTTATCCCTCCTGAAATGGATAATGACTGCATTGCACAGACATGGTTTCGCTTTTTACATATGTTAAGGTATTGTTTAAATATTTCCATTGTTAACATATTATCTCTTCATTGATACTTCTTAATACTTCTTTTACATACTTAATAGTACCTAATACTGTTCAAAATATATAATAGGTGCTGTTTATTGAATTGAACCAAATAAAAAATAATTAATTTTCTTTATCCAAGAAAGAATTATTTACATTTCACTGAACTCTTTAAATCAGCATGTTAAAAAAAAATTCTCTTAGGTATTATTTTCTACTACATTTTTTAGCATTTTTCTAGGTATTAAGGAATTGTTTCAAATAAATTTTTTAAAATGTTAACATAATGAAAATGAGGCTTTATTAATTTTTTTTTTTTTTTTTTTTTTTGCTGAGGCAATTGGGGTTAAGTGACTTGCCCAGGGTCACACAGCTAGGAAGTGTCTGAGATCAGATTTGAACTCAGGTCCTCCTGACTTCAGGGCTGGTGCTCTAACCACTGCACCACCTAGCTGCCCCAAGCTTTATTAATTTTTAAGAAAACAAATTGCATGTTTTATCTACAGATCCAATGATTAAAAAGTGTTTTTTTAAATATATTAAAGACAATAAATGAAAATCAGACTCCAAACATTATATACAAATGTCATTTTATGGGATTATTTGCTAATCATCTCTGCCATTGTAAACTATATATTTAAAATATATTCTGAATCCAAATATTCATGTACAGATCCATCCATGAATTTTATATTAAATATTTTTCTCTACAATCACTGCCTGGTTTACCTTACTTTACAATTTCATTGTTACTATATTGTTATTTTATCCATGTAATTGGTTTAAAAAAATAAAATTCATGCTAGTGGGCATAAAAAAAATTGAAAATCCCCCTAGTACACAGTGATCTTATTTTCTGACAAAGGAGTCAAAGAAAGCTTATATAAATTTGTCAGATTTTCCTCTTGTAGGTGGGAAAGTCTCCTGCTTAACAGGTTTTATTGCAAAGATTGGTGGTGTCCTTTTTTTGCTACTGGACAAATGTAGTAAGTAGGTAGCAATAGCAGGCCCTGTGTGGTTGTAGCATCAAATAATAGAATTGCCTCAACATCTACAGTGACTTCCTAGTGCCTCTACAATCAACTAGAAATACTTTAGTAGACCATTTAAAGATTTTCAATCTGGCTGCAGTTTGCGCTTCTATCCTTATTGCATGTTACTCTTTATGCATTGTACATTAAAGCTTACTGGCCTATATGCTATTCCACAACCATCTGTTGTATGTCTCTGGACTTAAATACAGGCTGTCCCGTGTCTACAGTGACCTCCTTCCTCTTTCTTATACCTTTTAAGTATTTTCTGATTTTTGCTCTCCCTCCACTCCTATTGTTAATACTTTCTTCATACTCAAACTGTATTCATTTCTGCATATATTATATCCCTCATTAGAATTTAAGTTCCCCAAGTGCTGGAATTTTTTCATATTGTCTTTATAACCCTATTATTCTTTATCTTAGCATAGTGGCTTACACATAGTAGGTCCTTATTGTTTAAATTTAATTGAATGGAACTTGGAAGCTATTAAATCCAAACCTATCTATCTTGGAGACCAGGAAATTGAGAATTAGAGAGGACAGATGTCCCTTGACTAATATACACAGTGGTCTCCTAAAGCCAGATTCTTAAATTATGTATCATTTTATATTAATAAAGTTCTACTTATTAAGAAACTGTAGTTAATTTAATCCAGTAAAACTTTTTCTCTTTTTTGATAGTAATCCCGTGGATTTGAGTAATCCAGCCATTATAAGCTCTACTCCCAAATTTCAGGAACAGTTCCTTAATGTGAGTGGAATGACACAAGAATTGAATCAATACCCCTGCCTTAAACATCTGCCTCATATATTTTTTCGTGCCATGCGTGGAATCAGCTGCCTGGTGGATGCATTCCTAGGTAAGTTTTGTAATTATTGGTAAGTAACTTGATACCAAAATTAAAATACATTTCTTAATCAGAATTCATGGGACTAGAAAATACTTTGAATCTTCTAGTTTATTCTTTTGATTCAAGCAGTCTGGTTAATTACTTTGTAAGGTTTTTGAGGTTGGGATCTATTTTCTTCCATTTTTCTTTCATTATCTCCAGAGTTCCTCAAATATTTTAGATCTATGATCTCACCCTTGTAACTGCTCCCCTTTAGGGGTACAGATCACAGTCCATCCTATGCAACTTGTTTTGCTGCAGCCTCTTATAAATTTTTCATTGGTTGCTGCCTTCTAATATTGTGTGGATACAAGTAGAGCAGGTGGTCTTCTCCACTGTTTATCTCTTGATAAATCACCAGTCTACTTTATTTCCTGGTCATATAGCTTTCTGATATTATCTTTCATCTTGATTCTTCTTGATTTTTCTGCTCAACTCTTTATTAATAAACTTATTGCATTCTATTCATACCCATCTTGTACTTTTTTTTGTTGCCTTTTTGTATAACTTGAATTTGGATACTAGTATTCCATGACTTGCAAGCCATGCAGAATCATTAGAAGAACTTTAATGTTAAAAAGATATATCTTTTAAAAATAAAAAAGCCTTTGTTTCAGAGAGAAACAAGGAGTCACTCAAAGTGCTGTGTAATACCCTAAAAGCAGTACAGCCTATTTCCCTCTTCCTGTTCAGTTTTGGTACCAATTCTACAGATTTTTTTTTCAACTACATATCATAGTCCGGACAGTAAGTGTTCATTTTTTTCCTCTGGTCTTTTGCATGCATGTGTGGATCATTAGGCCAAACTTCTCTGAGTGATTATGGATTTCTTTAGGAACCTTTAGAGTGTTCTAAAACTTGTAAACAACACATCTGCAAATAGTCACATCAGAAAAAACTTCACCATTCCTCTTTGATTTGGACCTCCTACATCTTTCGAGAAATTTTGCAAGATTTTGACATATTTATAAGAGATATCTTGGTGGTGGAGAGTCTTTTTGGCAAATTTGTCAAGTAAATATTTTTTTAACCCATAAAAATTAAGCATAGTTGGAGCTTATATTTTCTATTACATTTAGTCAGCTGAATGCTTATAAAGATAAAGTCTGCTGTAGAATGTCTTTTTCCTTCTCAAGCTCTCCTTGAGATTGCCCTCAGAGAGTAAATGAAGTAGATTGTCTTTATAAAGAATAATTTCATCTCTTTGTAGAAACAATAGTTACTGATGATAAACAATAGTTATCTCCCACCTTTTTTTTAATGTGAGAGATTTTTTCCAAGACTTTAATATCCTCTACACATTCAGATGTCTTGAGAGTCAGTGTTTCAAAATTGTGTTGCTTCCATTCAATCAACTCATTTTTGTTAAATGTCTGTTATGTACATGTACCAGGCACTAGCTTAGCTACTAAGGATACAAATACAAAGAATAAAATGATCTCTACTTAGAATAAACTGACATCCTGTTGGATTAGAGCATGGTTACATTTTCTAACCCTAATTCCAGTGGATTCCCTTTACATATTTGTATAATACAGATATTTTCATCTTTATTTTCTTGAGTGTTTTTTAAAATTTCTTCATGTAGTTCATCTGTGATTTAATAGGGCAATATTAATGTTGTTTCATCATCATTGATGTGGAGAAAAAGCTTACAGATCTTTCTTCTTTATTTTTATATTCCATCATTCTTACAGTTTTGTCTTTAAAAAGTTTTAGGATATTTAGATTTATTTGGATCTGTTGTCAAGCCTTCTCTAAAATCACTTCCCCGATGCACCCTTCTTTACTTCTTGCTATTTTATGAGATCATACTTCCCAAAATCATATGCTGTCTTTCACTGTTAGATTTTACTAATACATTTATATTCTAATCCATTGTTGCCATTCACGTACTACTTCACTTGGCAAAGAGATTAAGCATTTAATGGCTAAAGTGATTTTTTTTTTTTTAGGTTTCTTGCTGTTCTTGTAAGAATTGATATATTTTGGGAATTGATCTAAATTTATTCTTTACAAAAGGATTACAGAGTTTCCCAAAGTGTCTAGTATGTAGACATAGACAAAAACAAAACAAAACAGTTAGTGACTCAAGGAGCTGATGTGGCTTAAATTTAACTGTCCCAAACAGAAATTGAGTCTGTCATATCCTTAAAGATTTCTAAAGAAGTCTTTTCAAATGCCTCTTCCCAAAGACTCATGCTTCTTACATGATTTCTCCAAAAAAAGAAAGAAAACTTTGTAGAATATGTAGGATTTCCATATTGTTTAGGAAGAGAGAAAACCCTGTTTCCCACAAGTCCTCTAATAAAGTTGAGTCAAGAGTTTTAAAGGCTTATGCCAGCAAAACACTAGATCTAAAAAGTTGAATTAAGCCTAACAGACTTCCAATAAGTTTAGTGATGGAACATGCATCATCTGAGCACCAGGTTGACTAGCCTTTGGGTAGAACATTGGTAGACATTGGTAGAAGGTTGACCATCAAGGAATATTTTGCTATACATAGTAACTCATGAAATCCTCATATAAGTTATGGAGGAGTTAAAATCTTTAGCAATGGAGAGTTTATCTACTAGGATGAACATATCATTCCTTGAAGTACTGAAGTATATATTTTAAAACCTTGAAAAAGTCAGCATGGCATAGAAGAAAGAATGCTAAAGGTGGAATAAGAAGGCCTAGATTTAATTCCTGCTTATTTAATTATTTATCTGATCTTGCCCTAATTACTCAACCTCCCTGAGCTTCATGTTACTTATTTTTAACGTTGGCATTAAACTAGATGAACTCTAGGGTCCATTCCAGCTTTAAAGCTCTTTAAAAAAAACCAAAAAAAATGGGGCAGCTATGTGGTGCAGTAGATAGAGCACCAGCCCTGAAGTCAGGAAGACCTGAGTTCAAATCTGGTCTCACTTAACATTCCCTAGCTGTGTGACCCTGGGCAAGTCACTTAATCTCAATTGCCTCAGCAAAAAGCAAAAAAATAAAAAAAATAAAAAAACCAAAAAACTTAGCAGGGAGTCAAATGATAGGGCATACATAATCAATAACTATGTATGGGAAGAAGGGAAATAGATAAAGCTAAGCTAACACTGTGTGTGGACAGAAAGATATAAGAGATTTTCTTATGAAAAATTAATTAAAAGCTACTGTTCTTAGTACTGGGACAGATAGCTGATGTAGTATCTAGAATCAGGAAGACTCATCTTTCTGAGTTCAAATTTGACCTCAGACAATTACTAGCTGGGTGACCATGGGCCTCAGTGTCTCATCTGTAAAATGAGTTGGAGAAGGAAATGGCAAAGTACTCCAGCATGCTTGCCAAGAAAATGGAGTCACAGAATGTCAGACGTGACTGAAACAACATAACTGAAATGACTCAAGACAGCAATAACAACAACATTCTCAGCCTCAATTAATCAGAATCACCCTTGGATAGAAACAGTCCTTAGCACATAGAGTCTCACTGAGAGAAATCACATTCTAGAAAATTCTCCAACTTCCTATTAACCCATACTAATACATCATGAACTTCTGTCACAAAGTTCTTACTTGTATTTTACCTGTTGGCCTAAAAATGTAGCTTAATTTCATTTTCCTGTTCCAGTTTCAGGGATTGTAGATAAAGAGCTGGAAGGGACCTTAGTTCTGCACCAGCATTTAATAGATGAGGAACTAAAGTAACTGGCCCAGAGTCATAAAGGTTAGTAAGTGGGAAGAACCAGGATTTAAACCTAGGTCCTTTCATTCCAAATCCAGAACTTCTCTATTGTACCAATATTGCCTCTTCATAGATTTTAGACATTTAGAGTTTTGTTGAATCACTTCTTATCTTTCTGATTTTCCAGTGTCTTTAATCTTCTTCATGTTTCTAAGAGAGTGAGTTTTGTGGCAAGTTTCTGTACTCTGTCCATATTTTCAGCGTCCTCATATTCTTCAGCCAATCAAATCCATAGGAAAAAAATAAGATTTTTCTGAGATGTGACTTCTCAAGTCTTCACTTAGATTGGATTCTTTTCTTTTAAAGATATTGTCTGTTCCAGTTTCTAGTCCACTTTTTGGATTGTTGCTTTTTACCTATCATTAACCAACTTAACCATAGCACCTAATTCAGTTTAACAAGCTTTATTAAGTGTTTGATACAAGCAAGGCACGGTACTAGGTTCTATGGATACAAAGACAAAACCAAAAGAGTCTCTTTCAGTAAAGAATTCATATTCCACTGAGTGATATGACAAGTATATAAATAAATAAAAATAATTTCGAGAGCAACATAATTCAAGTAACTGAGGGAGAAGGGACAGTAGTAGGAAACTTGATAGGAAGTGATATCAGAGCTGTGCTCTGAAGGTGGTAAGGGATTCTACAAGTCAAGGGCATTCTAGAGATGCACTTATACAGAAGCATGGAGGTAGGAGATGGAATGCCCAGTATGGAGTACCACCAGCCAGGCCAGTTGGACACAAATGGAGAGTGGAGGGAGGAGACTAATATGAAATAAAAATGCAAAGTTAGATGGGAGTCATATTGTGGAAGGTTTTCTTTAAATGTCAGACTTATTTGTATTTGGTGTCAGAGGCAATAGGGAGCCATTGAAGATTTGAGGGTTGCACAGCTGTGACAGATATGTTTGGAGAGAAGAAACTGAAGACAAGGAGATCAATTGGGAGACTAGTGCAATAGTCCTGATAAGAATAGTTAAGGTCCTGAACTAGGGTGGTAATTGTATTGCTAAAGGGAAGACATATGACAGATGTTGTAAAGGAAGGTTATAAATAACTGTTAACTGATTGGATAGAGATATTTATGAGATTGCAGACCTGGGGGGACTAGACTAGAAAGATGATGGTGCAATAAAGAAAAATAGAAGTTTGTTTTGGGGGTAAATTATAAGATTTGAGTTTGAGAATCCTACTGGACAGCTGAATGGAGATGCATGGTATGCAGTCGTTAAGTGGAATGAAAATTCAGGAGAGACTCTGGAATTATATATACAAAAATGAAATATAAAAATCTGAGAGTCATCTCCATAGAGAATCTGGTCATTGAATTGAAGCAAATGAGATCATCAGGAGAAATAATAGCAGAGACAAAGGGGCTTAGGATAGAACCTTAGTAAATGCCTATACTTAACAATGGGAAGAGAATGATAAACTAGCAGAGGAAACTGAAAGAATAATTGGAGAAGAAGAAAGCTAATCAAAATTAAATAGTATCAGATCTCAGAAGCCAAGAGAGGAGACATCTGTGATTTAGAAAAAATCATCAATATTGCTCTTTTTTTAAAAGTTGCAAGAATGATCATTGTGAAAATCTCCTAAAGTAATTTATTGAGAATTGAGATCAAGACACAAGTAGAGTTGGTGGTCTTTATATTTTTGTTCTAATTATATACCTTTTGATATCTTTTTTTTCTTATTAAAGCTTTTTATTTGCAAAATATATGCATAGGGATTTTTCAATATTGACACGTGCAAAGCTTTCTGTTAAAAATTTTTCCCTCCTGCCCCTCATCCCCTCCCCTAGATGGTAGGAAGTCTAATACATGTTAATTATGTTAAAATATTTGACGGATTGAATATGTGTATATATATTTATGCAGTTATCTTTCTGTACAGGCAAAAAAATAAAAACCTGAGAAGGAAAACATAATGTAAGCAAAGCATCAATAGAGAATGTGAAAATGCTGTGTTGTAGTCCAGACTCAGATCCCACAGGCCTCTCCCTGGGTGTATATGGCTTTCTTCATCAATGAACAACTGGAACTGGTTTGAAACATTTCATTGTTGAAGAGAATCATGTCCATCAGAATTGATCCTTTTATAGTCTTGCTGCTGTGTATAATGATCTCCTGGTTCTGCTCATTTTACTCAGCATCAGTCCATGCAAGTCTCTCCAGGCCTCTCTGAAATCATCCTGCTGGTCATTTCTCACAGAACAATAATATTCCATAACATTCATATACCATAATTTATTCAGCCACTCTCCAATTGATGAGCATCCACTCAGTTTCCAGTTTCTAGCCACTACAAAAAGGGCTGCCACAAACATACTTGCACATGTGGGTCCCTTTCCCTCCTTTAAGATCTCTTTGAGATATACCTTTTGATATCTTAAGACAAACTTTGACACAATCAGTTCAGTTGAATTTTCAAAAATTGTTAGAAATTCCTAGAGAATCATAGCATGTCAAATAAGCAAGAAGTTTGAATCTCAGTGACATTTTCAAGAAAAGGCTTTTCTTATATATTTAGTTTTATCCTTTAATGTAGAAGTTGCTAAATTTTGTGTTATCGTTATTGTGGCTCCACTATACTTGAATTGTTTCTTTCTGGATGCTTCCAATATTTTCTCCTTGATCTAGGAGTTCCAGAATTTGCCTATTATATTTCTAGGAGTTTATATTTTGGGATCTTTTTCAGGAGGTGATCAGTGGATTCTTTCAATTTCTTTTTTACCCTCTGGTTCTAGAATATCAGGGTAGTGTTCCTTGATAGTTTCTTGAAAGATGGTACCCATGCTCTTTTTTCAGGTAGATAGTAATTTTTAAATTGTCTCTCCTGTATATATTTTCCATAGCAGTTGCTTTTCCAAGGAAATATTTCATGGTTTTTTTCTATTTTTGATAATTTTGGTTTTGCTTTATTTTATCTTGATTTCTCACAAATTAGCTTCCATTTGCTCAATTATATTATTTTAAGGAATTATTTTCCTTAGTAAGCTTCTGTATCTCCTTTCCCAATTTGCTCATTTTGCTTTTTAAGGCATTCTTCTCATTAGCTTTTTGCATTTCCTTTTGCACGATTCTTAGTTCTTTTCCTAATTTTTCCTCTGTCTCTCTAACTTGGTTTGCAAAATTCCTTTTGAACTCTTTCATGGCCTGAGCCCAATTCTTATTTTATTTGGAGGCTTGGATTGTAGGAGCTTTGACTTTATCATCTTCTGTGTGTATGTTTTGATCTTCCTTGTCATCATAATAACTTTGTGGTCAGAAACTTTTTTTGTTGTCTGCTCATTTTCCTCACCTATTATTTGGCTTTTAACTCTTTGTTAAAGTAGGGCTCTGTTTTCAGGGTTGAGGGTGCACTGTCCCAAGCTTCTAGGGTTTTCTGTAGCTATTTTTAGAGATCCTTCTTAGGACCTGACCAAAAGGAGTCTTTTCTACTTGGAGCTATTAGAAGAGTATTCCCTCCCTACTGTTGCTGTAGGATCTGAGGTACTAAATCAACAGAGTTCTGTTTTGCTAATGCTGAGGCCCTAGGGTTGGGGCCAAGACTGCTCTGGTGTGACCCTGGTGCATCATGCACTGGGACTGCACACTGGACTCCACCCTTTTGTCACAGACCTTTCCACTGACCTTCCGAATCCTCACTGATGTTCCTGGGCAGAAAAGTCCAGAAGCCTCTAGCACGACTGTTGATTCAGAGGTCCCACCTTGCTGAGGCTAGGTTGGAGCTGTGCTGGTGCAGCCTATACTGAGATGTGCTATGCTCCCACCCTGCTTCCACAGACCTTTTCTGCAGACCTTCTAAGTTGCCTTCAGCTGGAAAATGTTCTGCTCTGTCTTTTTGGGTGTTCTGATGCTCTAAAATCTATTTAGAGTTATTATTTAAAGAATTTGAAGTGGCTTGGAGGAGAGGTGGGTGAGTTCATTTCACCAACTTAGCTCTGCCTCTCTATATTTAGTTTTATCACAGTAAAATTCTATAAATTCATTTTAGGTACTTGATTTTAAATTATTTAATGTAAGGGAATGAAAAAGCATTTATTAAAAACATTATGGGCTAAACACTGTGGGCTAAGCCAGCCTCTGCTCTCAAAATTCTAATAAGGGACACTGAGTTTAGGGGAGTGGTGACCAGGGGAGGGATTTTGGTTCAGCAAGTTTCAGAGATTGTGACTGGAGCCATAGGGGCATAGAATGACACATTCTTTCTAAAAGGGACATTAGAGTTTATTTGATTATGGATCTAGAACTGGGGGGGGGGTTAGACAGGGGGTAAAGCACCCAAAGAGAACCAGCCACCAACCAAGATAGAAGTGCTCCAGGGAGCTGTTGGATGAAAGGGTCAAGTTCTTGGTCCTAGTGGCAGGATGAGGTAAGAGCAGGCAGTGAATATTTTGACAGCATGAAAGCCATCAGTTTGGGGTGGGGAAGATGTTTGTAATAATAGTTCTGTAAAACATTATGACATCAAGAGTAGTGCCAGGCTCTGAATGAGACCATTTCTTCTCTTTACTGTTATTTTAGGAATTTCTCGACCTAGATGTGACAGTGCTCCACCCACACCAGTGAACAGGTTGAACATGCCCCAGAGCACTGCCAGCAGCACAACTCCCCCTCATAATCGAAGGCATCGAACAGTTACTGTGAATAAGGCCACCGTAAAGACTAGCACAGTAAGATCTCTGGCATCAGAGTTCCATTTTCCACTTTACTTTTTAAGCATCTGGTCTTGAATTGGGTCTTTTCTTTGTCTTAAACTTTTCCTGCGGGTGGGGGGTCCTCTTGTCCTTCCACTAGGCCAACATTGGGCATGCCTCTAAAGTCTCGCACCAGACATCTTCCACTTCTCCACTGTCTAGTCCCAACCAGACTAGCTCAGAGCCTCGACCACTGCCTGCCCCGAGGAGGCCCAAAGTGAACAGCATCTTGAATCTCTTTGGATCATGGTTGTTTGATGCATCGTTTGTTCATTGTAAACTTCACAATGGGCTAAACAGAGACAGCAGCATGACTGGTAAATATTCCTCAACAAATACGTATACTTTTCTTTTCTTGTTTTCTGACATTTCCTACCTGCAAGATTAACACATACCTAAAAAAATTCTTTCTAACAAAGCAGTGTGTTATGGTTAACCCCTTCCAGCTGAACTGCCACTTACTACCTGTGTGACCTTGGGCAAGTCCCTTCCCCTCTCTGGGCTTCAGTTTCCTCCTCTGTAAAATGAGGGGGTTGGACCAGAGGATTTCTAAAGTCCCATCCAGCTTTAAACCCTATGAATTCAACCAACTGAAATTGGAGTTTTTGGCACCAGCCCATTGTAGGTATGTTTTGTTGGGTTTGGGCTTCTCTCTCTTTCTCCCTCCTTCCTTCTCTTTCTGTCTCTCTGTCTCTCTTTCTCTCTCCCTCTGTCTCTCTCTCTCTTAATAAGCCGTAAATTATATTAGTCAATTTTGATTGACTCAGAATCAATGTTATTTCATTTCCTGGCAGTCCCCTTCATGTCACCCAGAAAAGTAACACCTATCACAAAGAGCCATGACTTATTGACTTAAGAACTTGATTTAGGTGAAGTATTTTTCTTAGCTACAGGCATACCCCACAAAACATTGCCTAAACCAGTGCCATTTCATAGTAACATCATTAAGATCTTGATGCCTTGCTGTATCCTCCCAAACACCATTGTGTTATGTCCATATGGATGCTGCCCAAACTGGTGATCTTGACTTCTGCTTCCTGCCCCTTTCCACTCTTCCAGATCAGCATGCCCCATCCTTGCTGTTTTAGTTCAACTCAGTTCTGTCCCTGTGGACTGTCTCCTATAATGGTATTTTGCTTAACATTGTGTTTCTGCATAATCAGTTAATGATATGAATCGGGGTATGCCTGTGGTAAAAATGTCAGTAAAACTGTACATATGAAAACTGGAAAATAGCATAGCAATTTCTCTTTTGTGAAACTGTAGCCATTTGACTTTAGTTCATGAAAGCATGACTGATCTTGGTGAAAGGTAAAAATGTAAGTGAACCTCTTTCATAGAATCATTTAAAAGTACATGTTGCTGGAGTGGTAATTTTATTTAATCATACTCTTTGTTAAGAGTGATACTAAGGATTCACCCATGATATCAGTGTTTAGGTTTGCCATTACAAAGCTAAAGCAGTTAGAGACAAAGATTTAATCTATTTGTTACCTTTCCCAGAGATGGTAGTCTTTTCTTTTTGAAAAGAACATATTGAATATTTGTAGTGCCTATATTCATGATCAGCCCAGAATTCAGATTACTTTACAAGAAAACACTTTTTTTTCTGGGGTTAGGGAATGGAAGGCAGGTAAATACTAAAATGGATAGAATAGTTAATGTTAATATTACTCTTGAGGAATGTTTATTCCGGAGAAAAAATTTCCGTTTTATTATATCATGAGGTCATGCTTTCATCACATGCCAGCCATATGTAACATGTTATTTGAAAATGAGGACTAATAATATAAATAATCAAAAAGCAAATTTTCTTAAGTTTAAAAAATATAAATGTACAGTAATATCTTCACAAATATAGGTAGATGAAATTAGGAACACTTAAAATAGCAATTCCTAGTCAGCACAAACATCTTAGAATTAGTGTTTCTCGTTTCTGCTATTTGGCTTCAAATTTATGTTTTCTATAATCTCTTATTTCAAGAGAAGTCTAACATTTCTAATTCATAATATTTTACTTTATAAAAACAAATTTGAATGTTAAGGAATGCAATTAGTATTTAATGATAAGTATGTGGAAATTATTCAGAATTAATGTTGAAAAGACACCATCTGGGAGTGACATTTTCTGGAGTCTATTACTTTTTATTCAGAGTTGTTCCAAACCATAATGACATTTAAAACAATTATTTGTTTGGTAGTCAGACATGTCTTTAGAGCCTGTTTTTAGAATTTTTGTCAAAGCATACTTTGGGGTTTGTGTTTTTTTTTCCCAAAAATTGATTTCAGACATTTTACTATTAGCACTAAACTCCCCAGTCCCAGAGGATCTCAACTTCATTTCTCTGTGGTGTAGAGTTCTTGGGAGTCCTTTTAGTCTTTAAATAACTTGTTCCTATGTATCCATACTTATGATAATAATCTTTTACCAGAAGATATTTGTATCGAAACCAGAATTAGATGTGTGTTCAACACAACCTTTTCTGTCTAGTCATGATTTTTCTATGAGAGTAAGACCCATTTTTATTCCTCACTCAGAAACTTCAGGACATCTTTTATTTATTTATTTATTGCACGCTTTAGGCAGAATTGTCAGGGTATAGTGAAAGCTATAAAATAATTGAGGTATTGTAAGTAAGTTTTAAAAAATCAAAGGATAATGACAGTTTGTGGAGGTAGAATAGGAAATTGGTTTCCAGGAACTTCCATTTTCATACATTTTGCAAGTACTGACTGATCACAAAAAGATTCTGCTACACAGTTCAACTCAATTTTAAAATGCCTGTTCCTTTGACCTATTAGTTTTAGACTAAAATTATAGCATACTATACTTCATAAAAGTGACATTGAGCTGGGAAGGGTTAATGAATTCAAATTTTGATGCACGTTGATATGAGCAGATCAAAGCCTCAACTATTTGTAATTGTATAATTTTCTTCGTTCATTGTTTTGCATGATACAAAACCATAATTTTGGACCTGAATGCCAGTTTCCTATGTGTTTGAACTAGCTTGCTGTATCATAAAGCTTTTAATCTAATTTTTTAAAAAGCTAAAAGCTTCTTAACTATAATAAAATTTCACCATCTTTAAAGTATTTTATAACTACTGCTGTCCTTTGATTTGTTTCCATTTATTTCTATTATCTTGCAGCATCTTTTATCCAAATTCTTCTTTCTTATAAATCTTGTAAGTAGGAACCAGTAGCTTTTCCTTAATTGCAATCATGTTTTTTATTTTGTTCATAATTCCATTTTTAATTTGGTTGTCATTGTCATTGTCTCTTGTAGCTTTGCATTTGGGAAGGAAAATAATATTTTCTGTTTTGAATGGGGAAGATTGTTGGCAAAAGCAAAAAAAAAAATTAATCTGCCTGAATCAATCCCATTATTTCTGTACACTAGTCTGGTCATGTCATGAATTCCAGGACTTTGCACTAACTGTGTTTTGGCTTTTTTTATTGTTTTATTTTTTTTATTTTATTTTTTTTAAGCTTTAAGCTTATTTTTACAGACCTAGTGTTTTGATTTGTATGCATTCTGCATGTAGTGTTTTCTAAGTATATTATGCTAAATAGCTTATTCAGGACCAAAATGGCTCATGGGAAGTTGCATAAAGATTTATGCTTTGCTTACATGTTCTATTAAATATTTCATGCCAAATAATTTATATTATTTTGTAAAGATCTAAAATATGTTTTGTAATGATTTTAATGCAATATTAAATCAGATTTTTTTGTTAAAAATAAAAGCAACTTTCAAAGGGCTTCTGTTTCAGTGACCTCTTTCTCCTCCCCCCCAACAATAAGCATGATCATATATTTCTCTCTCTCATCTATTTAATATCCAACTTATTTTTTATATCCCAGCTTCAATTTAGACTTAGTTTTTACCTGTGATGGTTGAAATTCATATTCCTTTTTGCTTGGTTGGGAGAATATTTAGTTTGTGCTTTATAGTCAGGTGAGAATTTTATTCCTCTCCCACCACCATATCAGGCTTACTATATATAGCCTGTATGGATTCTTGCTTTGAAGACTGCTAATAGAAAAATAACAAGTTTTGCTGGCTAATTTTCTCCGTCGCTTAAAAAACTTCTATAGGAAAAGAAATGGAAAATAAAAAATTTTTAAATGTTCTCTTTTACATCATATATCTATAACACATATAGATATATGCATAATTTTAAGTGGACTAAATATGTTTCAGTTGAAAAATGCTTCTTGTAGTGTTTATTAAAATCTGTAGTGCCACTCTGATTTAACTGCTGTCCATTCTTAGAAAATTCAAATAGCCCTTTATTCTTAAATTTGCAAATAGTTGCTAAACAGAAGCATTATTGCATCCTATTTAAGTAGTTTTAAAAATAATTACCAAATTGGATCTTTGTGTCCAGGATCCCATGAGCCTATTTGGCATATTGACTAATACAATAAAGCCCTCCCTTTTCTCTCCTCAGCTATAACGACACAAGCTAGTGTGGAATTTCGCCGGAAAGGGTCACAAATGTCCACAGACACCATGCCTTCCAATCTCATGTTTGATGCAAGTGAATTTCCCGATAACTATGAAGCAGGAAGAGCTGAGGCTTGTGGGACACTATGTAGGATTTTTTGTAGCAAGAAGACTGGAGAAGAGATTCTGCCAGCTTATTTATCCAGGTCTAAGACTTTATTCTAGTTTTTCTATTATTACAGTTTGAGTTATTTAAAAAAATTGTATAATGATTCAGTAGATTGAACAAACAAGTAGACAGTAATCTGAAATACTTGTAAAGGCCTCTAAATAATTGGAATACTTCCTTTCTTAGGCCTTGGTGGCAACAATTATTCTTCCCATTAGAATTCCTTAGGAATACTCCTCCAACAGAGAGCACACAGTTCCTTCTATATTGGGGTACCTGATCCTTTAAGATGGTTATTCTCCTTTTTAGTTATGCTCAATGGAAACTTGTTTCCCTTTCTGAGCTGCTGCTGTTCAGTACTTCACAGAAAACCCTTGAATATAGGATTTTCCAGATGTTGATACTATATTGCAGAAGAGCATTTTATCCCTCATTCCTTATCTCCAGTGGAGAAAGGACTAACTTTTAAGAGAATCTAGTATGCATATACCCCCAAAATTCCTAT
Source organism: Myrmecobius fasciatus (assembly GCA_023553655.1). Lineage (NCBI taxonomy): Eukaryota > Metazoa > Chordata > Mammalia > Dasyuromorphia > Myrmecobiidae > Myrmecobius > Myrmecobius fasciatus. The sequence goes on from JAJPUD010000146.1 coordinate 489,389, forward strand.
TTCTATTTTTGATATTGTTATTGAATATAAATATGTGCCTTGTAATTGTGTGTTTTCAAAGTAAAGCTTCTGTCTCCAGCCTTCTGTTTTGACTTAGGTCAACATAAACTCCTGTATAATTTTCCCTTTACTTAACTCATTTTCCTTCCCTTATTACCAGCAGGTTTCACTGCTTTCCAACTAAGCTTATGGAATTTTCCAAAGCCCTTTATCTGTTCCTTCAGTATTTATTAAAAGTCTGCTATGTGTATTTCACTGTGCTAAGTTGTGGAAGGCATATAAAGATAAATCAGACATAGTTCTTGCACTCAGGTAACTTATAGCCCAGTGGTTTCCTGGATCCTATTCTGCCTTAGATCCTAGTATGGCCATACAGTCAGATAAATTGATTCTTGGGCCATTCATCACCAAATGCATTAGAAGACCTTTGTATATGTGGTATTATATTATGTGTGGCATAACCTATTCCAACTTGTCTATGGGAAATTTAGAAGATGGATTAAGATAAAGAAAATTTCCAAAGCTACTACACAAATACATGGTATATTTCTTTTATAACAGCAGAGGATTGAATGCATCTATCAAAGTCTGCTAGTGCCTTATTTTGGCATGGAAGTGACCCTGGATTTTCAAAGACTATACTAATAGACTATAAACTTCATATATGGGCCCAGTGATGAATTGAATCTCTGTCATCTGAAGGCTATTCTAGATTAATTAAAAAAGATTAGAAAGTTATAAATTTTTCCACCCAGCAATTCTCATAGCTCAGTATAAATTAACAGTGGTAGCCAGAAGGGGAAAAGAAAAAAAAAAAAACCTACCAAAAAACCAAATACTATTATGATCTTGGGCTGAATCTGGAGGTACAATATCCAGAACAAGGAAAGTAATATACCTATTACTGTCCTGTTCTGACAACATTTAGAGTATTATTTTCATTTCTGTATGACACATTTTAAGAGAATATTACCTCTTCAGAGCATCCAGAGGAGAATAGCAGTTAAAATAGTGAAAGACTTTGGGATTGTGCCATATGACAAGAACTAGAAATTTTTAACCAAATCTAAAGAAGTAGAGACTTTTTAGTTTGGAAAAGATTTGGTAAAAAGTGGGGGGCCCTTTAAATATTTAAAAAGCTGTCACATGAAAAACAAATGAGATGATTATGCTTAGCCCCAGAGTGTTAGACATTTCAATAAGCCTGATTTTGTCTCTCCATAAGAAGCATGGGATTAGCTTAGAAGGTAGCAAAGGCTAGAAGATCTAGAGGATTACTTGCTAAGTTTATTGTGGAAGGAATTCTGGTTCAAATACCAATTAAACTAAAAGGCTCCTGAGGTCTCATCTGGTTCTGAAACTGTGTGATTCCACATCCATCTTCTCAATGCTAACAGAATTGTAGATTAGTTAATAAAAGAAACATTAACATTGATGGATCACAAATCTTGAAATAATGACCTAAGTGTGCTTAAGCATGGTAAGGTAAAGAAGAAATTATTCTTCTAGTTATTCAGAGTTATCTCTGTGGAGGAAGTATAATTTTAATTATTAGAATATGAATGATTGAAAGAAGAATAGTACAAAGGAGTAAAAGGAGAAAATGCAATCTAAGATACCCTGGCATTGATAAGATAGAATCCCTTAGGGACCATCATAATCTCACATATCTGGGAGCAGGTTTTATATGCAAATAAAAGCTGTTTAAATGGCCTACTTCAGCTCTGTTTTTTTCCCTAAGAAAAGTTCTTAACCACTTTTGTCTCATGTACTCTTTTGGAAATTTGGTGAAACTTCTGGACTCTTTCCTCAGAATGTTTTAAAATAATTGAAGGAAATAATCATTTCTGCTAGGTTAGTGAAAATAAAGGTGTGATTCCCCCCCCTCCAAATTCATATATTCTTGAAATGTATTCATGGACCCCTTTGGGGTTGATGAAACCTATAGGTTAAGAAACTCTCATCCATAATATAAACTTCTTATTTTCTTTTGGAAACAGGAATCTGGGGTTAAATGAAAGTGTTTCCCCTTTTGTCCTTTAAATGTGAAAAAGCAAAAATAATGCTAAAATGCTTATGAAGTGCTGAAAATGTTGCAATATATTCATTAAAAAGAGGGTATTGTACATTACTAATAAGTTTATTATTAAAAATTGCTTTTTGATCCTTTGGACTTTGTTAAAACTTAGTAAACCTAAATTTTGTATTCATTAAAAACAGATAACTTGGGGCAGCTAGGTAGTGCAGTGGATAGAGCACCAGCCCTGAAGTCAGGAAGACCTGAGTTCAAATCTGGTTTCAGACACTTAACACATCCTAGCTGTGTGACCTTGGGCAAGTCACTTGACCCCAATTGCCTCAGCAAAAATAAACAAACAAACAAACAAAAAACCCATAACTTACTGGCTTGCCACTTTATGGTTTTAAATGGAAGTTTGCTATAATTCAAATATCTTTTAAAGGTGGCTGTAATAAAATGTAGGGATGTACTTCTGATTGACTGCTGAAAATTAATATTTATCTGATAGTGATTAATGGAAGGTTGCAGCTTCACATATTTAAAATCTTTCTCTTGCTTTCCTAGATTTTACATGCTTTTAATTCAAGGTTTGCAGATAACTGATTATGTATGCCACCCTGTCTTGGCCAGCATTATTCTAAACTCACCTCATTTATTCTGCTGTGACCTGAAAGGGATTGATGTTGTGGTTCCTTACTTTATTTCAGCTCTTGAAACCATATTGCCTGATAGGTAAGTTATATTTTTTACACTGTGTTAGCAAGTAAGTTTGCTTTCAGTTAGACTTTGTTACTGTATATGATCTTTTTCACTGTTTTGTCATCTGACTTGACTTGCTTATCAAGGTACTCAGCAACTGAAAAGACTTCAGTGTCATTTGAAGGCTGTTAGATGTCTAGATCTAGTCTATGCTTCCATTTCCTTTATGCTAGTCTTTTAATATCTTTTTTGTTCTTACATCATTTTTATTCTTAAATGTATCCCTATTCCCCTTATCTCTCTTGGTAATACTTTATAACTTTATACTTTATAACCAAGAAGAAAAAAGGAAATTCAGTAGAACCAATGTGTCACTTAAGTCTGACAGTGTACACTGACACATTCCATATTCTTATTCTCTTTCTGTTGTCAGTGAACGTTAAGTTAGTTTGGACCTGTCCTGAAGATATGGGAGAAAGTTAGGTCAGGGTCTGCTGCTGATGGAACAGCCCTAAGTTTGTATCCCAGTATTGCTATTTATTATTATAATGGGTATGTTATAGAGTCTTATATTTTCAATTTTTTTCATCTGTATATATGTTAGGAATTAGAAGAGAGGATCTCTAATGTATCTTTTAACTTTTAATTCTCAATTTTGACATACTGTCCTTAGGAAAAGGCTTTACCTCAAATTTTTTCAAATAAAGCAAAAACATTCTAGCACAGTTTAAGAATTACTTTTAGGAATTCACAAACAACAATCCCAAAGCTAGTGTAAAAAAAAAAAAAGTCACTTAAAGCTAGAATATAGATTTGTGAAGCAATAAGCAGCTATTATCTGCCAGGCTCTGTGCTAAATGCTTTACAAATATGACCTCATTTAATCTTCACAACAACTCTGGTAGATGCTATTCATTTCAGAATTACTATGAACCATTTGTTAATTTTTTTTAACTATTAGCAACCTGACATATCAACTAACATTACTATATCCCAATACAAAAAAAGAAAAAGACTACATATAAAACCACAAATCTTTATTATGTACAGCTTGTTTTGTTTTTTAAACTAAACTTTACATTTTAACTTGGTAAGTTCCCACGCTACCTTACTTGGGTATTTTTGTTTGTTTGTTTTTTGTCACCTTTGAAATTCATTTTACTCATCTTCTAAGCTGTTTCCTATTTTATCCATTTGCAGGGAACTCTCAAAATTCAAAACCTATGTAAATCCAACAGAGCTAAGAAGAGCTTCTATTAATATCCTACTTTCCTTGTTACCACTCCCTCATCATTTTGGCAATGTCAAATCTGAGGTAATATTTTATTTAAGAGTTCTTTGTGTCCCCTTTCTTGTGTACTAGTTCAGGTCTAAATAATTTTTAAAAATGTAAATGAAAATTTTTTTCTCTGTATTCCAAGTGTCAGTGATTGACTTAATGATTTGAGGGTGGTATTCCTTTTTCTCAGACTGCCATCACAGCATACTGAACATTTGTTTTTGTGATAAGATAGATAACTCATGTTTTTGTGGCCCAGCAGAGGGCAAAGAGGCTAGAAGTGATAAGATTGGAAGTCATGGTTGCAGGCAGATCCTTTCTTTCTCTAAAGCAGCTTTATTGCTTGAGATCATTATTCAGGATAGTTAATATTCAATGTTATTTATTTTTTCTCTAGGTGGTTCTGGAAGGAAAGTTTAGTAATGACGACAGCTCTTCATATGATAAACCAATAACTTTTCTGTCACTGAAATTGAGGCTTGTGAATATACTAATAGGTGCCTTGCAAACTGAAACGGACCCCAACAACACTCAGATGATATTAGGTTTGTGTTCATACTTCTTGTATAAATTAAAATATCAGGCAGTACTGACCCATGGGTATGTCATAAAGGCAAGGCAGGGCTGACTGATATGGCATTAGCTGAATGACAGAAGTAGGTACACTGATTCTATATTTAGATTAGGTAGATGGTAAGAGTTTGGAAGAATTTGATTTTAAATGCATTTAAACTCTACAAAAATTTATTGAACATCAACTATATGCAGTGTAAGACAGGGTTGCATCATGAACTAAAGAGTTGGTTTGGAGTTAGAAAGATCTGACTTTAAGTCCTTCCTCAGACAAATACCAGTTGTGACAATATGGACCAATCACTTAATCTTGTTGGGTACCTTCTCTTAAAACTATAAATTTAAGATAAATTATTAATCTGTATTTGGTGGAACAAATTTCCATACTGGGACTACTAAATTATAGTATTGTATCCTCCAAAAATTTTCATACTACTGTGCCAGAAGCAAGAAAAAGTTTAGGAAAGGCTGACATGGTGTCTGCCTTCTCCAAAGCTTACAGTGTAGTAGAAGAAATATGCATGTATACTTTTACTGTCTTGCTATCTGTTATTTTTATAAGTTCTTTGTGTAAGAGAAGTACAATTAACATTTGGATCCAAGGAAGGGAAGCCCATTGATGATGGGAAATGGGTCATTAAGGAAACTAGGAAGTGACATTTGGCCTATGCTTTAAAAGATATGTAGGTTTTCACTAGGCAAAGAAGGAAAGGGAGGATATTCTGGCATAGGGAATAGTGTGAACAAAGGTAAAAATTTAAGGAGACAGATTTTGTAATCTGACTAGAACATACAGTACAGTTGGGGAGGGAAGTATGGTTGGAGAATAGGGTTAGAAAGACTGAGTGGTAGCAAAATTGTGGAGGGCCTAAGGTGTAAAGGTGAGGAGTTTGAAATTTACTTGGTTAGGTAATAAGATTTTAAACCAAAGTGTAACATGTCCAAATTGAGACATGAAAAAAAGATTCTGTCAGGGGCATATGGGATGGATTAGTTTAGGAGTGAGTGGGAATAGAAAGATCTGTAAGGAAGTTATGGTAATAGTCCAGGTGGCTAATAATGAAGACTTTTAACACAATATGACAGTAGAACTAGAGAAAAGGGGATGGAATTTAGAGATATTAATGAGGTAGAATTGATGGGATTTGGCAATATGATGGAAATAAATGAAAGTCAGAAAATGTCAAGATTTAGAATATAGTAGATTTCAAGTGCTACTGACAGAAATAGAAAAGGAGCTATCAAAGGGAATGGTACACAGAGAAGAAACATAGATGGAACTTCTCTTCTTATGACCCTCATGCTTGTATTCATTGTGACATGCTTTGGAATATTTTCTTGGTCAGTTTTTTATTTTTCTCTCTGTACTTTTTTTTAAACTTTGTAATATAAAAATTGCTTCAGAACATTGTTTCTAGCTGCCAACATTTTTTCATTCCTCTTGTTACAGTCCAGTAATTAGCCTTGGGACTGAAGGGAAAGGATAACTCACCTCAGATAGGTTCAGCTCACCCCCAGAATTGTGTATCATTCAGACCTTTGCTTCTCTAAGAAGGGGCACATGTATCACCAGAAGTTGTTTTAAAGTTGAGCACTGGTTTGACTGGCCTGAGTTCCAAATGCTACAGCATTGTTAGTAATAAGTTTAGAGCCCCTATTCTTTACCCCTTCACCTACCCATTCAATTTTAGAAGCTGCTTTCACTTTTGCTCTTAGTATTATTTAGGAATTCATGGAAACACTGTTAGAATTAGAACCTTAGAGAGTAAATTAGTCCAAAAATTTCTCCATCACAACCTCCATTTACATTATCCCTGTCATAGTTAGTTAGCCTTACCAAAAATGCCATTAGTGATGGGAAATTCACCAGTTTACAAGACTTCTTATTCATTGTGGAAAGTTAAAATCAGCCTTTTTGTAACTCTTCACATTTTCCTAGTCTTACTATCTAAAGCCATAGAGAATACATAAAATCCCGTTTCCACTTAATAGCTCTTCAGGTAATATGGGGCAGTGTGGTATGATAGAAAGAATGCTGTACTTGAAGTCCATATTAAGATTGAAGAAGACCTATGCCCCATACCCTGAGTTTCAGAAATGTATGAAGAAACAAGACATAATAACTTAGGTCACTTCTTAAAACATTGGGCCTCTTGTGGTATTTTGTCTCCAATTTTTTTTCATTATAGAAACGTTTAAAAATAATGTTGGGCAGCTAGGTGGCGCAGTGGGTAGGACATCAGCCCTGAAGTCAGGAGGACCTGAGTTCAAATGTGATCTCAGACACTTCCTAGCTGTGTGACCCTGGGCAAGTCACAACCCCAATTGCCTCAGCAAAAAAAAAAAAAGGCAAAAAAAAGCAAAAAAGTTAAAAATAATGCTAAGTTCTCTTTTAAAAAATAATTTTATTGCATTTTACCTTAAAAATCATACAATGCCCTAATGTTTTTAAACCTGATGTGTATTTTGTTAATCTGAATGTAAAATAAAATGTAAAATGGAATTCCTTTTATTTTTAGTGACTTAGAAAATACATATTCTATTCTTACTCTTTGAGAATAGCCTCTTCCCAGTCTTCCTAATAACAGTCTCAGTCAGGGTCTTAGTATTTAAGAAATGATCTTTTCTGTCAAATATTTTAACATAATTAACATGTATTGGATTTCCTGCCATCTGGGGGAAGGAGTTGGGGGTAGGAGGGAAAAATTTGTAACAGAGAGCTTTGTAAGGGTCAATATTGAAAAATTGCCTATGCATATATTTTGTAAATAAAAAGTTTTAATAAATAAAAAAGAAATGATCTTTATAATCCTTAGCAAAAAAGAAATTCATATGTCTGTAACAAGTCTTGCTCAGTTTTCCTAAGTGATATTTTATACATTTTGATTTTTAAAAACTCTAGCCATGTATCCTACATAAAATACTTTCTTACTTTGTTATAGGTGCAATGTTAAATATTGTTCAAGATTCAGCACTTTTAGAAGCAATTGGTTGTCAGATGGAAATGGTAAGAAGCATTAATACTTTTGTGCTTGGTATCTTGTCAATGATTTTAAGTTATTTCATAAAATGTGTTGTGTTGGGATTTTAAAAACATATTTGGACCTTTGAGAACTTTCTTTTTTGTTGATTAAATAGAAGTTTGCTTTTTTATTTTGTTTTATTTTAAAGTTGGCCGTTATAAAATATGATGCCTTACATGAATATTTTTATGATCTAATGGATGGCTAACTGTGATGTTGTTTTACTGAGCTAATTACTGCAACTTCTTTATAAATGAAATGGCATTCATAATATATCCCTTCACTACCACCATTCTGGAAGTTGGTCTTGCTCATGAAAACACTGGTGTTTATCACTAGAGTTATACCTCTGTTAGTTTGTTATTTGGGGATACTGACAGTGATAGTAAAAAACACTTGCCTCTGACTGAATCATTGATTTAGAGCTGGATCTCAGAGTTAAGGTCTTTTCATTGTCCTTTTGGGGAAAGTAATAGGTAGTGAAGTCGTGATTCATCTGCCTCACACCAGCTTATCAATTGGCAGAGCTGCTGAACATTTGAAATCTAGGATGTCTAGCTATATATCTGATATAATTTTCATGGCACCACCTTAGTAAAACGAGGAAAAGACTTGAATTGGCTATCAGGAGTCTGTTTTTCTTTCCCCTCTAATCTTTGTTCCCAGTATATGAATCTATAGACAAGGTAAATGAGGTCTACTATATCAGTTTTTTATTCCTGTCTAGTTAGCAAAGATAGTCTACCTATGAAGATTATATCTATCTAATATTGAAATTACATACCCATTCATCCCAAATATCAATGGTTATGGTATTTCTATCTTTAAATAATCTTCAATTTGGCTAGAATGGTGAAGAAAACCTGAAAAGTCATAGTCGTACTAATAGTGGCATTAGTTCAGCAAGTGGAGGAAGTACAGAACCTACAACCCCAGATAGTGAAAGACCTGCCCAGGCTCTTCTAAGAGATTATGGTAAGTTGCATAATTTTTTCTGAAATGTCTAAAGCGTTCTAAGAATAATCTTGCTTTTGGAAATTATATTTAGTAATTTGTTGACTAATTTTTACATATTTGTACATAATTGGGAGAATATTACTAGTCACTCTCTAGATGTTAATCTGGATTAAAAATACCAGAGTATTTTGAATTTAGCTACATTGTTTTATTTTCATTTCATATTTACTTATATTTCTTTCAACTACTATACCACTCAGAAAACACCCTCGTGTTTTAAAGCACTTATATACTATAGCATAAGGTTAGGAAATTATTTCATTCATGAATACAAAATATGACACTTGCCAATCACCTATTTAGTAAAGCATTTTACTAAATATCTTGACTTAAGAGTATTGTTTTTGATGGGTTTTGTAATGTTGTGTGCCTTTAGGCATTTGTATATAGAGAGACATTTATAGAGTACACATTAATCCAAGGTTGAATTATTTATGTGTGAGTTTAGCATCTGTTTATTTTGAATTTGACTAAATGTGTTTCTGATCTAAACTCATTTCCCTAACCTTGGGTATGTCATATGTAACATAAAATCTCTATTAGGTGTTATTCAAATGCACATTTGATTAATCATTGAATTTACTAATATGTGTTGTTTAAAGTAATTTTTACACTATTCATTTTATATATATGGGTTCTGGGTACCCTAGTTATCAATAAGGTAATGTTTAAGAGAATATAAACATGATTTTTTGATATTGAAGCAGTTTTTTTTTTTTTTACTGTATGTGTCCCAATAGGCATGTGTGAAGTGACTAGTCTGTTTCAGCATTTTGATGAACTGTTAGTAAGTTCTGCTTGTAATGTTGCAAAAAGTTTCGCTAAGAAATCCAAAGTTGTGTTAGTGTGCTGCATATATGTCTCTTTAATGACCATTCCTTTTTCTGTTGTCACTGCCCTCTTCCCAATAGGATTGACAGGTATAATGTCCCACAAGTTTCATTTATGACTTCTCATAGTCTCCTAATTTTGCATTACCAAAATAGTGCTTTCTTTTACTTTTAGAATTGACAGTCAAATAAAACTCAGGGGTTTGGGGATGCTAATTTTCTTACATTAAGGAATAGAGGTCTGGATAGAAACATTTTTTAAATTAGCTAAGGATATTGCATGTAATATTTGCATTGTAATGTAAGGGTTATACCTTAAAGGAAATTGGTAGTAGCTGCCAAGGGTGATTTCTATCATATGTGGATGCACTAAAAACTTAGACTTCATTGTTCAATACACAAAAGATCATTTAAAAATTTCATTGCTAAGCCTATAAAAATTTTCATTATGCTTTTTTAAAAATGGAACCTAAGAGCTGTTAGCTAACAATATTTTAAGGTTCATATTTTTTCTAAGAATATTTAAATATAAAAATTCCACTTATATCAACTTGATAGAATTCTGCTTTGATGTTAGAAGCTGCTGGAATTCAAATAAATAACTTGTTAGTGTGGTGTGCTGATTAATCAGCCTACATGTAAATTGCTAAATTCATTGTCCAGGTGCTTATTGTGGCTGCTTTGGTTTGTGCCTGAGGGAATGCTTTGCTTATTGTTACTAATGCTTAGTTGTTTTCCCTCCCTGTGGTATGTGGCATTGGGGTTATATCCTAGCTCTTAATACAGATACAGCTGCTGGACTCCTGATTCGTAGCATTCACCTTGTAACCCAAAGACTCAATTCTCAGTGGCGTCAAGACATGAGCATATCATTGGCTGCATTAGAGCTTCTTTCTGGACTGGCAAAGGTGAGGAAAGACTGTAGTTTTAGCTTAGCACAGTTATATTTTAACCATTTGTTATACGTTAATATGGGATAATCAAGAGTTAGGTGTATTTTTATCTAGACTATAACTAAAAATTCTGTAAAGGGAAAGCTAAAAAACATTTCTTACATTAGAACCAATGAAGACTATAAGTTGACACACACATATCTACATATATATATGTACATACACATGTTTAAAGAACACTCATCAAATTTAATTCAACTAATGCCTTTTATATACCTAGTTGTTTGTCAGTTACTATGGTTGAATCTGAAAATAGTAAGTTGAAAAATGACATGATCTTTGTTTTTAAGGAACTAATTTAAATCTAGTAGGAAATATGAAACATACCCAAAAAAACAGATATTGAAAATCTTCAAGAATATATAATTTTATCATTGTGGATATTTCATCATTTCCAGTGGTATTTGTTATTGTTGTGTCATTTCAGTCTTGTCTGACTTTTCATGACCATATTTGGGGTTTTCTTGGGGAAAGATACTGGAGTGATTTGTCATTCCCTTCTCCAGCTTATTTTAAAGATGAGGAAGATTGAGACAGACAATTAAATGACTTGACCAGGATCACACACCTAATAAGTGTGTAGCCAGTTTTGAACTCTGGTCTTCTTGTCTCTAGGCCTGATGCTCTATCCATTGTGCCACCTCGCTGCCCCATAGTTGGTAACTACTCAGCAAATTAGTAAATAGCCTTCCAGGATTTCTGTGACCAAGGAATTCATTAGTTTTCAGCTTATTTGTTGAGATACCTCTCCAAAGTTAGCTAGGTGGTTCCTAGGACAGCAAACATTAGCTCTGACAATAATGCCTCTCTCTAAACCTTTCTAAATTCTGGTCTTACCAGGTTACTCTGCCAGTATAGCATTTCATTTTCCAAGTGCCAATATAGCATTTTCACACCACAACAACATCAAACTTTTATTACAAGTTATGATTTGATTTGCAGAGGAAAGGACATAGTAAAACGAGAGCTATAAGGAGGGGGAGGGATCACTACTAGCTAAGGCAGTCAGGGAAGGCATCTTAGAGGAGGTAGCTAGCCCCTGAGCTGGGCCTTGAAACAAGAGAAACAATTCAGTAAGAGATGGAGGAGTACAAGCTAAACTAGTTTTGTTGGAGCATAAAGCATGTGAAGAGGAGAAATGAGACAAATCTGGAAATGTTTGCTCAAGCTAGATTTCATAGGCCTTTGAATTTGCAAGCTGAAGAATTTTGTTCTCTACAACAATGGTATCAAACTCAAATAGAAACAGATCCCTACAGCTGCATATTGACTCAGAAAATGTTACATTAACATTATCTGTGCTGTAGTTTTTTATTTTGTTCAACTTTTCCTAATTACTACATATTTCAATTTGGTTAATTACTATCTCCAGTTTGACATCTCTGCTTTAGGCAATAGACTTGATATATGGATACATCTATACTGAGGGTATTTAAAACAGACCCAGACTTCAAGAATCCCCAAAGGAGTATCTTAAAATAAAGATATGACAGATTGAATTTGTGGCTACTTCTATTCATTTATATATACAAGGAGATGACGTTTTAGGGACCTGAAAAATTATTCTGAAAGAGGTTTTATAACCTCACATTGGTTAAGTGTATTACTACCACTTTTAGCATATGTATGTTTTAGTGATATCTTAGATTTTTCCTCATCTTATATATGTACAAAAGCAAAGTATTCTATAGTGCTTTACATATTTAAATGACACTGAAACCCAAGTTTTTTGCCAAAGATAAGAAACTGACATCAACTAATTGTTACCTTCCTAACCTTAATATTCTTAGGTGAAGGTGACAGTTGACTCAGCAGACCGAAAGAGAGCCATTAGTTCTGTGTGTAGTTATATTGTGTACCAGTGTAGTCGGCCAGCTCCACTTCATTCCAGAGATCTTCACTCCATGATTGTTGCAGCTTTTCAGTGTCTTTGTGTCTGGCTGACAGAACATCCTGACATGCTTGATGAAAAGGTGAGAGAAGAACTAAGTTTGAAGGCATGTTAAACAAGAAATTTCTTAATTGAAACATGACTTTCTCTATTTTAAAAATTGTGGTACTTAAGTATTTATTTGCTATCAATATAACTCTAATACTGATTGATACCTCTTGCTAGGTACAATGTAGGCTGTAATTAGTTTGGACAAAGAAATGTATTAATTAATGAATTTATGTTAATATATGGATATATGAGAGATCCTGGTTAATTTTGCATTCAGTTTTTGAAAAGCTCTAAAATTTATTTTCATAAAGGTAGACATCTCATGTTATGTTAGCCACTAGTCTGTGTCAATGACAAATCGCTTAACTCAATAGGTGAATTAAAGTCTAGGTTGTGAAATCAGTGACAAATGAATAGAGAAGCATTATAACCTAGCATCTGTACATTTTGGTATGGTGATGTGATTCCTTTTTTTTTTTTTTTTTTTTTAGAGGAAAGAACTAATCTGATGCTTTGTAGAAAGCAGCTGCCTTGTTATTAACATATGGTTTACAAGGGGAAAGACATGTTGGTTTAATAGTAAAACTTAAAGAATTCTGTTTAAAGTTTTTAAAGCATTTTACAAATAGAAAGTGACGTGATTGAAAATATTTCCATGTTCCATGCATTTTCCAAAGCAAAAATGTAATAAGAAGTGACTTATATTTTACATATGCATATATGGCTCATATACATATACACCCACACACACACACATATATATATACATATTTAAATTTCTCTTTCATTACCTTATCATTATTTTAACTATTCCATTATCAGAATTTTTGGTATGCTCCTCATTTCATAGTTAAGAAATGTTAGAACAGATATGTATGACCATCACAGTGTTTTATTTTTTTAATAATAGCTTTTTATTTTTTTATTAAAGCTTTTTATTTTCAAAACATATGTGTGGATAATTTTCAACATTCACCCTTGCAAAACTTTGTGTTCCAAATTTTTTCCCTCTCTTCCACCCCCTCCCCTAGACAACTAATAATCCAGTATAAGTTAAACATGTGCCATTTTTCTAAACATATATCCACATTTATCATGCTGCACAAGAAAAATCAGATCAAAAAGGGAAAAAAATGAAAAAAAAAACTAGCCAGCAAACAACAACAGCAACAAAAAAGTTCAAAATAATTTGTTGAGTCACAGTATTTTAAAAGAAAGTTTATACAAATATATTGAAAATAGTTTTTGGCTTTATTCATCCTCTATCCTCACCTAAACTCTGCATAATTACAAAACATCATAATTGAATAGAATTTCTTTTCAGTAATCATTCATTTTCTGATCATCTAAGAAAAATGAAGATTCACATTTCGTTTCTTATGAAGAATTTAACAAGTCTCCTTTTCTTCCTCTTTAGGATTGTTTAAAAGAGGTATTAGAGATTGTGGAATTGGGTATCTCAGGAAGCAAGTCCAGGAGTACTGAACAAGAGGTCAAGTACAAAGGAGATAAGGAGCCAAACCCTGCATCTATGAGGGTAAAGGATGCAGCTGAAGCTACCCTAACATGGTATGGAAGCTGTTAGTTAGGGATTATGACCTAATAGTTGTTTTTGTTTGTTTGTTTCTTTTTTCCAATAGTTTGATAGTTGTAAATTTTCCCATCCTTTCACTGATTGTGAAACATTGTAGGACGTAGCTAAGTGTTTCATGCTTTGTATTCTCCAACTTGAAAATAAGAAATATTTATAGTTTATTTCTACTTTGCAAGATATATATACCACGTGCCATCGAATTAAGAAATAAAAAATTCAGTCTGTTGTAACAGTTACAATACTTTTCCATTTTTTTATTATTTAACATAAGATCAAGCTCCTTAAAATTGACTTTTATAGTAGATAAAAGGAGCTATTTAAACGAGTGAAAGCTCAGCAAAAATAAGTCTTCAAGCTATATAAATGTAATTGAATGAACTGTTGCAAATCTAATACTAAAGAAAAGTTTATTAGAATCAAGGATTTTTAGATGTGGAAGGGACCCTAGATATCATTTAGACCAACCACTTTTATTTTAGAGATGAGAAAACTGAGGCCAAGAGAAGTTTGTATTTTGCTAAATTAGTGGTACAATGGAGACAAAACTCAGTTCTCTTGATGTCTCTTTAGTAGTGTTCTTCCTAGTATTCTATGCTTTCTTAAATTTGACCTTGCAAGTTTAAATCAATTATCAAGTTTTGTGTTTTTTTTTTCATACTTCATTGCTATTAGCACTATGCACTAAGAAAAGTGATTTAGTTTCTGCTTTCCAGGAATTTAATCTCTAGAGATATTATGCTTACAGTGTTTATTTTGATAAACATAACTAATATAAAACAAAATATGATCAAATGCCAAATTATGTAGCATAAACAATTCTATTTTAACAGATAGTCATTGAAATCATAACGTGTACAAGTGACTATGCTAGATGCTATAAGAAATTGAAAGTAAAACATGGTCCCTTCGCTGAAGTTATTTACAGCTTAACATAAAACTACATGCATTTATATATGCACATACAGATACTTACAATTCAAGATGCAGTGTGGAAGTCATGAAAAGTGCTAATAAGTACTGCAGAAGTTCAGGGTAAACAGTATTAAGATTCTAATTAAAGTGGGATCTGAGAATGACTACATGAAGATAGTGACATTGATGACTAAAGTATGCTAAAAGAACATCCTATTGGAAATTGTAACTGCATTCTCTCCTCTACTCTGCAGCATCATGCAGTTACTTGGTGCATTCCCTTCACCCAGTGGTCCTGCCTCTTCTTGTAGCCTGGTGAATGAAACTACTTTGATTAAATGCTCTAGGCTGCCTACAGTAAACAGACATAGTTTTCGATACTTTGTCCTGGATAATAGTGTCATCCTTGCAATGCTGGAGCAACCCCTAGGGAATGAACAGAGTAAGTGGCTTTTATTCTAAATATGTAAGACTTAATGGGGATTTTTAAGATAGTCTTGTCTTTGAAAGGATTATTTAGGAAATGTGAGCATAGATCCTTAAGAATTATAGAAGAGTCCTAGTACACTCTTGATAGGTGCTTTGAGTCTTTGTAGGACCTGCTGGCAACCTCTCTAGAAATTATGTACTGAAGAATATTGAGAGGAAATAAAGAATGTACAAGTCTTCCATTGATCTGCCAGATCATGTCCTTTTCTTCCTTTAAAACTGATTTCCCATGATTTTTCCCTGAGGAATCAGAGCTTGATCCTTAACTAAATTAAAATTTCATAAATTAGCCATCATGCAACTCCTTCATTTTATTCAGTTTGAGCCAGTTCCCCTACAAATTTGTTTAGTCACATGATCTGAACATCAATCTAGATCCCTCATCTTAAAGAATCTATATCTTCATTCTAATCATCAATGACAAGACCTATTAGGATTAGAAGATCAGTGAGGAAAGATAAAACCAGTGATGCTATTGAACACAGTATAAATGGTGATGGATCTGAAGAGTAGGAGAGCATATTTAGTCATTATCAGATGTTATGAATTAAATTAATCCACCATACTTTGTTATTAGTTCATTTATTAAAAACGTAACTGTTTCTTTACTAAGAAGAGATCTCGGTAAAACAAATCCAAAGTGTACTAGGGTCACAAGACTCAGGATAGCCAGACAACGAGAGAAGAATTCACTGTTCATTTAATAGAAATAATACAACTTCGCTATGGATCAGAGGTGAATTAATGTTTTTTGCTTAAAATGATATGAAAATTGGATGATGTTGGTAGTTAGCAAATACTTACTTTGGCATAACTGATTATCAGAATCATAAATCGCAGGAAGATACGGTTATCACTTATTATTTGGTTTATTTTTATTGCTTATAAGGATTTAAATTTTAAAAATTAACATTGTATTCGAGTTCTGAATTGTCTTTTCTAAACTTCTCTTTACAGATGATTTTTTCCCATCTGTCACTGTTTTGGTCCGTGGAATGTCTGGAAGACTTGCATGGGCACAGCAGCTTTCCCTTTTACCGAGAGGGGCAAAAGCAAATCAGAAGGTATCTTATCAAAATTCAGGGGAAGAGATCACTAGATTTCAAAAAAAGTTTAGAATCCTATTTTGTTTTGTTTGTTTTGGAAATTTCATGTAATACACTTATTAGTATACAAAAAAAATTTATACCTTATGTGAAATTACTTTATCACCTTTTTGTATTTGATAATAGGCTATATATGTAATTGCTAAGTATGTAATGTTGAGAAGACACTGTGGTATAGTGGAAAGAACATTGAATTTGGAATTAATAGTCCTGGGTTCAAATCCTGCTGTTTATCAGCTATGTGATTTTGGGCAAATCACTTTTCCTCTCAAGTTTTTCTTTGTCTTTAATGCTAAGAAAAAGGAGAACAAACATTTATTAAACTCCTGCTTTGTGCTAGGGTATGTGAAGTGTTTTACGAATATTATCTATTTTTACAACAATCATGTGAAGTAGGTGCTGTCAGTATCTGCATTTTACAGTTGTAGAAATTAAGACAGGGAGAGGCTGACTTGCAGGATTGGACATCCAGAACTATCTGAAATCACATTTGAACTCAAGTCTTCCTGGCTCCAAGCCCATACTTTATCTACTGCATCACTACCAGCTGCCTCTCAATGAAGGGTTTGAATTAGATCATTTCTAAGATCCTATGAGCCTATGACTTCATTAAAATTGAAAGAAATCTAAGTGTTGCTTATCTAAAAAGTTAGTTTAACATGTTGAACTTTCTTTTCCTTTTCGATAAGAAATTTGTTTTCCATCATATGGGACAGACCATCACTATTCCCTTGGTGACATTCAACCCACAGTCTCATCTTATTCCCTACCTTGTTGCAACACTGTTAAGTCTCTCAATTAGTACTTAAAACTAAAGAAGCATGTCACTAAATGATACTTTGTTTTCTTAGAGCTAATGAAGCTTCTAGAAATGCTCATAACATTTCAGGTGTGGATTGTGCCATCAGAGAATCAATCAATCTTTGTATTACTGATACATGCATTGTTGCTTAATACCATTCTATCTACCTTTAATACTCTGAAAACTTCCCCAGAGGTCCAGATTTGCCCACAGAAGTTTGCCTGTGTGGTATGACCTAAAGGGGAATAAGAAATCTCTTTGACCTAAAATAACTTGGCAACAGCATGTTGAGATTTGAGATTAGGACTTTGGCTTTTATTAAAATACACATGTACCTCCAGGATAGGACACTACTGTTGTCACTAATTGATGCATTAATTTATTTATTAAAAACTTTTATATCTCAGCACTAAAATTGTCTCTAGTGTTCAAATCTGGTCTTAGAGACACTTAACACTTCCTAGTTGTGTGACCCTGGGCAAGTCACTTAACCCCAATTGCCTCAGGGGGGAAAAATTGTCTCTAATATTAAACTTGTTTTTCAGGATTCTTCAGCAAAACAAAAAACATATAAAATCAAAGTCTTTTTGATCTTGACTTAATGTTTTGGACAGTTGGACTTAATAAGTATTCCTACTGTATTTCTCCTAGAAAATAAGAGTATATATTTATCACATTCATTTAATTTCTAATTCTAAATTTGCTCATATGTAAAATTTGAATAGTAATATTTGTGTTACCTTTTTCACAGTTTTTCTATGAGTCTCAAATAAGATAATGTAATAAGCCCTACAATGGTATTTTTATTTTTTTAAATGATAAAAATCTTTAATCAAATTAGTCCTGTAGGATGCTATTTAAAACAAACAAAAAAAAAACCCTCCCAAGCAAAATAATGGTGGGAGAGACAAAAATACCTTGTCTCCAAAAATTTCACTTATAGGAGAAGAAAACCCTGTTCTGTTTTCTAATTTTATGCCTTCTTTCCTAGTATCATAGCCATCATTCCTACCTCCAGTGTCCGGTCTTGTTTAAGACCATCTTTCTAGGCTTTATGTTACGGGAAGTAATGGGAAAAGGAAGAATTAATTAAGGGATAAAAGGTCTTCATTACTTCATTCCTTTCCCAAATGTTTTATTATTATTCTATAGTTCTTTCTTCAAGAGTTTTTTGAGGGGAGGGCAAGACTGTTCCTACTCTCAAGAAACTCACAGTCTAATGAAAGAGTCAACATGTAAATAATTAATGTACAAACAAGCTGAATACAGGATTAAGTGAAAATAATCATTAGAGGAAAAGTATTAGAATGAGAGGAGATCAAGAAAGGTTTCTTACAGAAGGTAGGATCTCAGCATTGCATTACATATTATACATGAGTGCTTAGACCATATAAATTGGCTTTGCTTCATTTTAACAGCTTTTTGTGCCAGAACCTCGTCCACTTCCTAAAAATGATGTTGGAATTAAATACACAGTGAAGCATCGACCATTTCCTGAAGAGGTGGACAAAATTCCTTTTGTAAAAGCAGATCTGAGCATTCCTGACTTGCATGAAATCGTAAATGAGGAGGTAAGACACTAGTTCCTAACTATTGTTTATTTCTTGTGCATGTCAGTTTCCTGTACTACTTGTTTAATAGTGTTCTATGCATTGAATTTCACTTACTACTTTAACTTTTTAAATTTAATTTTAATTACAGAAATAAGAATTTTTTATTCTATGTGGAATATAGAACTTACATCATTTTAAATGTATAATATAAATATAATATCTTTGATGCATTTCAGTTAGAAGAAAGACATGAAAAACTGAGGAATGGTATGGCCCAGCAGATTACTTATGAAATATCCATTGAGCAGCAAAGTGAAGAGGAGTGGCGAAAGAAAAGTTTCCCTGACCCAGTTACTGACTGTAAACCCCCACCTCCTGCCCAGGAATTCCAAACTGCACGTCTTTTTCTTTCACACTTTGGGTTTTTGTCATTAGAGGCATTAAAGGTAATTTTGGTACATTCTTACATGCAAGTGATCTTGAACACTTTTGTTCGTTACTAAAGTTTGTAAGGAATTATGATACACAGATCTAATACATTTTATAAAGCCATAATTAATGTGTTGGGTTTTTTTTGTTTTTTTTTTTAAATTGTAGAAGGATTTCATTTGATAGTCCTAGGGTAAAGTGGGAAACTTTCAGGCAGCTGGAGTTTTTATTATCTGTACATATGATTCCTTTCATGTAGAAGCCCTGAGGTGACTCATTCTATAGGTGCCTTCATGCACTTGTTTAATACTTGAATTGAAATTTTCATTTCCATGCTCAAGATGATTTTTTTTTTTGCTTATACATTCAAATATATTTCTTTGAGTTCCCCAATACTTCTGATTCTCACATACCTCTAGTAATGAAAGGGTAAATACTGCTGGGATCATTGCAATCGAGTTGGTTTTTTTGTTTTTTTTTTTTAAGTACCATACTAATTAGTTTCTGTCCCCACAAACTTCTTTATATAAGTATCAATAACTATTACAAGCAACCTATACAAGTTGGTATTTAAAATGTTGGCTTGGTGTTACCAAACTTAAATATGAACAGGAACTACAAATCCATTTTATAAAGATCCTTGCAGGCCACTTACTGATTTATTTTAAAAAAGTGACAACTGTGTTTTCTTACATTTTCATTTTGTTAAATATTTTCCAATTACATTTTAATCTGGTTCAAATCACACTTAGGGGTATTGTGGGTCACTTGAAGCCCAAAAGGCACTTTTGTAGACTATACCAAAAAACATCATCTAATTATATTTGCCATTGGACACAACAGAATCAAAGCAAATTGTTTTTCAGTTGCTAAATTGTCTTTAATTCTTTGTGACCCCATGAACCATAGCACATCAAGCCCTTCTATTCTCCACCATCTCCTGAAGTCTGTCCAAGCTCATGTTTATTGTTTCCATGCCACTATCTGTCTATCTCATTTTCTGTCATCTCCTCCTCCTTTTGCCTTCAGTCTTTCCCAACATTAAGGTCTTTTTCAGTGAGTTCTTTCTTTTCATTATATAGCCAAAGTATTCAGTATTTGTCCTTCCAGTGAGTAATCTGAATTAATTTAAGTATTGATTGATTTGATCTTACTGTCCAAGGAACTCAAAATCTTTTCTAGCAGCACAATTCAAGAGTGGTGATCCTGTGAAACTCAGCTTTCCTCATAGTCCAACCATTGGAAAAACTATAGTTTTGAGCAGCAAAGAAACAGAATATCTTTGTAATTTCTCTTCTTTTTAGTATTCTGTCCAAGTTTGCCATAGCTTTTCTTCCAAGGAGCAAGTGTCTTTTAATTTCATGGCTGCAATCATCATCTGCAGTAATCTTTGAGCCCAAGAATGTAAAATCTCCCCCTTTTGCCAGAAAATAATGGGACCAGTTATCTTATCTTAGGGTTTTTGTTTTTGTTTTTTTAATATTGAGCTTCAAGTTAGCCTTTACATTGTTCTTTCACTTTCATCTCGAAACTTCTTAATTCTTTACATTTTACCACCAGTATGGTGTTATCTGCATTTGTAAGATTGTTGATATTCTCTTGACAACCATAATTCTGGCTTTTGATTCATCCATTTTGCATGATATACTGTGAATATGAGTTAAATAAGGGACAATATACAGCTTTGTTGCACTTCTTTTCCAATTTTAAACTATTCACTTGTTCTATTTTCAGTTTTAACTGTTGCTTCTTGGTGTACATACATGTCCCTCAGGAGACAGGTGAGATGATCTGGTATTCTTATTTCTTTGAGGACTTACCACATTTTCTTATGATCCACACCAGATTTAGTGGAGTTAGTGAAGCAGAAGTAGATGTTTTCTGTAACCACCTTGCTTTCTCCATAATCCACCAAATGTTGGTAATTTTGTCTCTAGTTCCTCTGCCTCTTTGAAAACTAGCCTTCTCTTCTGATAATTCTTGGTTCATGTCTTGTTGAAGCCTAAATCGTAAAACATTTCTGGCATGTGAAATAGTTTGATAATTTGAACATTCTTTGTTATTGCCCTTCTTTAGGATTAAGGCATAAACTGATCTTTTCCAATTCAGTGCCCATTGCTGTGTTTTCCAAATTTCTGGTATATTAAGTGTAGTATTTTAATAGCATATCTTTTAGGATTTTAAATAGCTCAGTAGAAATTCTGTCATCTCCACTAGCCTTATTCCTAAGGCATACTTGACTTCATTCTTCAGGATCTGTAGCTCTAGATCAGTAATCACACTATTGTGGCTCTCAACTCTCAGTGATGTTAAGATTCGTCAGTTCTTTTGTACATTCTTGCCACCTCTGTTAAGTCCTTAGCATTTTTGTCTTTTATCATGTCTGTTCTTGCATGAAATGTTCTCTTGATATCTCTGATTTTCTTGAAGAGATCTCTTTTCGAGGGGCAGCTAGGTGGCGCAGTGGATAGAGCACCAGCCCTGAAGTCAGGAGGACCTGAGTTCAAATCTGGTCTCAGACACGTAACAGCTGTGTGACCCTGGGCAAGTCACTTAACCCCAATTGCCTCAGCAAAAAGCAAAAAAAAAAAAAAAAAGAAGAAGAAGAAGAGATCTCTTTTCTTGTTTTCTTTTATGGGATTTATTTGACATTTAAGTAGGTCATTAGTCTATGTATCCCTTCCATTCGTATTTTGTCTTTGTCTTTCCTGAGATTCTGTAGTGAATCCTGTGAACAACACGAGGCCTACCTCCTGTTCTTTTAATGTCTTGGGCATATCTATATAGCCCTCAAGCTGCCTATCTAATCTTTCTTTGTAATTGGCCAGCTCATCTCCTTTAGTGCTCATATATGTCCACAATGATGCCTTTTGTCCAATTAATAACCTAAATGTTATAACTAGTAATATGCTGTAACCCATCTGTTATGTTTACCCTACATTCTTGTTTCATTACCTTTAGCAATGCTTATAATTTTGATTTTTCTGCAAGTATGATAATTCATAATTTTTTAACTACATGTGGTGCCATTATGGAAATATTGGTATTAAAGAAATGTACTTTTGTTGTGCTGAAGAGATTAGGATCATTGGAAACCGTCCCAGTTTCCAAATTCACTGTATCCATACCTCTACCACTGATTCAGTCCTAGGCTCATTTCATTTAACACACTGCTCAGCTGGTTGCAAATCATAGTTTGGGCAGTTTACATCTTTTTGTCTGCTTTACGTGGTTTATGTAGATTACCCTTGTGTTTCTGTGAATTTCATAGAGGAGTATTTATAGTGTTCCAGAGATCAATTGGGCAGTTAGGTGGTACAGTGGATAGAGTGCAAACCTGAAGTCAAGAAGACTCATCTTCCTGAATTCAAATTTGGCCTCAGACACTTCCTAACTTGTGATCCTGGACAAGTCACTTCACCATGTTTGCTTCAGTTTCATCATCTATAAAGTGAGGTAGAGAAGGAAATGACAAACCATTCCAGTATCTTTGCTAAGAAAACCCCAAATGGAGTTAGAAAGAGTCGGACATTACTGAAATGATTAAACAACAGAGATCAGTGTGATTTGTATGTTGTCATATTTGAATTGATGATTTGGAGAATAGTGACCCACAGAGAATCCATTTTATGGACTCTTCATCATTTATATTCCATGACACTAGGGGAAGAACAGAGAAATTAATAAGCATTTATTAAGTGCCCACTCTGGGCCAGGCACTGTGCTAAGCACTTCACAAGTATTATCTCATTTGATCTTAGCAAGCTGGGGATTCTTACCAAACTTTGAAGATCTCTGCTCAGTTGAAATATCCAGAAATAATTCATACTTTATATCTCCTTGGAACATTAAACTAAAAAGAGTTTAGAGCTAGTCTAAAACATCGGTTTATTGAGAAGTATTCCCTTCATTTCCACTTATTCTGAAATAGATGAGAAAAAGGAGTATTGATGATGTTGTAGAATTGTTTCCTTTTTTCTTGCTCCTTGTTGAATAGCTATTCTGATAGATCAGTTTCAGCTGCTCCATTAATATTCTGATACAGCAAGGGAGACAAAATGCCTTACAGTAAGAACATGTCATTTTGACAAAGTTAAAGACATTATATATGAGCTATACTATCATACTGAGTTGATATATTTTGGTTGATTTTATAGAACTTTTTTTTCTCTTTCAGATTCTTTATTAAAAGAGTTGCTTGATAGGTAGAAAGTCAGGGAGTGATGTAAAAACAAAAGATAACTAGAATAAGTTTAGTGTATTGTTTTGTTTTTGTTTTTTAAAAGATGAATTATAGCTAATGTGTACAGCAAAGAGATTATTGTTTACTGTTTCTTTTCAACCTAGAAAGTCAGGTAATGAGGCATTGGCACTGGCGTCAGGAGGACCTAAATTCAAATTCAGCCTCAGACACTTGCCATTTCCTAGCTGTGCGATCCTGGGCTATTCACTTAATCCCAATTGCCTTGCTAAAAATAAGAAAAAAGAATGTCAGTGCAAAGGAAGCAGTACTGGATTGTAGCCCAGAAACCAAACTTCCAATCTAATATTACCTGTGTGACCATGGATAAATCTACTTATACTTTAAGTCTCTGTGCCATCTATTCATTCTGCCTCAGGCAGTTAATAGTTGTTTGATCCTGAGAAAACCATTTAATCTTTTCCCCCCCTTTAGTGAGGTAAATGGGTTAAGTAACTTGCCCAGAATCACACAGCTAGTAAGTGTCAAGTGTCTGAGGCTGAATTTGAACTCAGGTCTTCTTGACTCCAGGGCTAGTGTTCTATCCATTGTGCCACCTAGCTGCCCCAAGTCACTTACTCTTTGTCTCAGTTTCTTGATTTGTAAAGATGAAGAATGGCATAACACATAATAATAAAATGATGGCACCTAACTCACAGTTGTGTGGCTAACATGAAATATTTTTAAAGTACTTTGCAAGTCTTAAAATGCTATGTAAATACTAGCTATTGTTATCTTTTAATAGGACTCTTTTTTAGTTTATCTTCAAACTGATAATTAAAAGATTTATTTTAAAATATATATTACAGTAATTTCTTAAATGTTAATAGAAAGTGAAAATAGTTTTGTTTTGTTCTGTTTGTTTTTTTGGATGGAAAGGAACCTACAAATAGTCGTCTACCTCCTCACCTTATTGCACTTGATTCAACAATATCTGGGTTTTTTGATGACATTGGCTATCTGGATCTTTTACCATGTCGCCCTTTTGATACAGTTTTTATTTTCTACATGAAAGCATACCAGAAAACAAGTCAAGAGGTAAGTATTCTGGGTATGTTACAACATTTTTTTTTTATCAACCCTTAAAAAATTTTTTTGTGAGTGGGTTATTTACAACAAATATGAATACGCTTTTTTTCAAATTCAGAAATTCTTCAAAGCATCTACCAGTCACTGTGGTGCTAAGAATTCAAATCCAAAAGTAAAATAATCCCTGCTATCAACGAGCTTATATTCTAAAATAGGTGTTTGATTTTTTTCAATTTAGAAAATGAAATGTCTTGAACACGGATAGGGGCTTAATAAATGTTAGATGCATTTCACTTCTGCACAATCATTTTAATGAGATGGGTTTTTTTTTTTGTTTGGGGGGGGGTTTGTAAGTAACTAGGTTTGTTTACTTTCATTCTTTCACCAAATAAATTAAAATTTAAAATATAAATAAAATAGTTTTCACAAAAGTACTTAAATTGTCTGTTCTTGAGTATTTTATTATTTCTCTGTGTCATAGTGCCATAACATCAATAGGAAGAATACAACTACTAGACCCTAGTAGTGAAATTTTTTTAAACTTTATAATTGGTGACATTCAATTGTAAATATTTAGTGAGCTGTTAACTTTGTGCAAGGCATGCAGGCTACCTCAAATACATAGATAAGCAAATATAACATCCACTGCTGAAGGGAACAAACAAAGTGTCTGAGCTTGGAAGTTAGGTATTCCAAGACAAAGGAGGTGATAAAGAAATGTATTCAAAAGATTACATTTGGGAGGCATTACTTATGATCCTTTCTGACCTGACTCTAACTGCACTATTGTTAAAAATGAAGTGTTACATTGTTCTTTAAAAGCTTTGAAGTGGAACTAGTTGAGGGTTAAAATCATTAAAATTAAAATTTTATTGATAAGCAAAACAACCATGATTCCTTGAAGCATAGCTTTCCTTACTTTTTTAGCATTGACAAACATCCTTCTAGTTAATATGGTAGTATAAACACTAGACTGTGTAAAAAGAATGTTTTATAAGAATAAGGGGTTGACAGTTCCAATTATTCAGTGAAGAAAGCCATATACACCCAGAGAGAGGGATATGAAATGTGGACCACAACATAACATTTTCATGCTCTCTATCGATGTTTGCTTGCATTGTTTCCTTTCTCTGATTTTTTTTTTCTTGTAGATACGATTTTTCTCGTACAACAATAAGTGTGGAAACGTGTATACATATATTAGATTTGTCAAGTATTTTAACATAATTAACATGTAGTGGATTTTCT
Organism: Myrmecobius fasciatus; assembly: GCA_023553655.1. Classification (NCBI taxonomy): domain Eukaryota; kingdom Metazoa; phylum Chordata; class Mammalia; order Dasyuromorphia; family Myrmecobiidae; genus Myrmecobius; species Myrmecobius fasciatus. Next base: position 515,127 of record JAJPUD010000146.1, read on the forward strand.
GCCATCTAGGGGAGGGATGGGGACAAGGGGGGAAAATTTGTAACAGAAAGCTTTGTAAAGGGTCAATGTTGAAGAATTGCCCATATATATGTTTCTCAAATAAAAAGCTTTAATAAAATAAATAAAACAAACAAACAAAAAAAAAAGAATAAGGGGTTGGAATAGGGCTAATAGAAGATAGAATAAGTGTCCTAATTCTGCCACTTGCTATGTGACTTTGCTTTTAAGTCCTTTAATATCTTGGAACTTCAACTTCCTCATCTTTAAAATTGAAGGAGTTGTACTAAATGATCTGAGATTCTGCAGCATTTCTTCTTGCATCTTAGAAACCAAGAAATTTGGGTGCTTACATATATATCAGAAAGGAAATCACAAGAAGTATGAACTAGATATCAAGAAACATGAAGAGAACTTACAAAAGAAGAAATAGAAATTGTTGACAAGATTCTGAAATTCCCTAGTCAAGATCAATGAATTAGGCATGCAACTAAAAAAACTTGAAAAAGCAAATTTAAAATCCCCATTTGAGCACCAGAAATCTTGAAAATAAAATCTAAGGTGAAATTAATGACAGAAAGTTTTTTTTAAAAAAAAAGTTGTGAGCTAATAAATCTAGGAGCTGCTTTTATGAAAAAACCATTGGTTAATTTGATTTTAAAAAAGAAAGAAAAGTATAAGAAATGAAAGGGTGAAATCACTACCACCAAGGAAATCATTAGGAAATATTTTTCCCAATTATAAGCCAATAAAATTGGTAATCTGAATCACTGAAAATTCAGTGAATATTTACAAAAATATAAATTGCCTAGATTAACCAATCAGAAAATAGCCTAAATAACCCCATCTTTTTTATTTTATTATTATTATTATTATTGTTATTATTATTTTATTGAGGCAATTGAGGTTAAGTGACTTGCCCAAGGTCACATAACTAGAAAGTGTTAAGTGTAGAACAGATTTGAACTGACTTCAAGGCTGATTAACCCCATCTTAAAAAAAGAAATTGAAGTCAGCAAACTCCCTAGAAAAAATCCCCAGGATCATGTTGGTTCATGGGTGAATTCTACCAGATATTTAAAGAACAATTAATTCAGATGTTCTAAGCAGCAGAAAAATGAAAATACAGACAATCTTAAAGGAAATTGACTAAAATGACAAAAACAGAAGCAACAATAAAAAAATTTTTTAAATTTGGTAATAAAATTCAGTGTTGGTAAAACTGAGAAAACAAGTTCTCTACTATGTTGTTAATGGGATTCTGAATTATAATGCAAACATTTGGAAACCAGGATGGGAAAGGTCCTCAAGATCACAAGGCATATGTATATTAGTTCAAGAAACTGAGCATATTTACCCTGTAGAGAGGGAATTAATGGCTGTTTTCAAATATCTGAAGAATTGTCAGTAAGGAAGGGATTAAAGTTGTTTTGCCCAGAAGGCAAAATTAGGAATTATGGGTAGAAATTTCAAGACGAAATTTATTTATTTTTTCATTCCAAATTCTATTTGGAATTTATTTAATTAACTTATTCTCTCTTCCTGTAAGATATTCCTACAAGAATCTAGACAAATTTTCTTCCGTGTATTACCTTGTTTATGATCAGCTATATGAAATATAAAAGTTTTCAGTAGTCCTATTCTACTTTTTTTTTTTAAAGCTTTTTATTTGCAAAACATATGCATGGGGGCAGCTAGGTAGCATAGTGGATAGAGCACCAGCCCTGAAGTCAGGAGGGCCTGAGTTCAAATGTGATCTCAGACATTTCCTAGCCGTGTGACCCTAGGCAAGTCACTTAACCCCAGTTACCTCAGCAAAAAGCAAAAAACAAAAAACAAAAACAAGAAACATATGCATGGGTAATTTTTCATCATTGAACCTTGCAAAGCTTTTTGTTACGAATTTTTCCCTCCTTCCCCCCACTCCCTCCCCTAGATGGCAGGAAGTCTAATACATGTTTTTTTTTTTAATTTTTTTTAATTTATTTTTTTATTAAAGCTTTTTATTTCTATGACATATGTATGGGTAGTTCTCCAGCATTGATCTTTACAAAGCTTTCCACTACAAATTTTACCCCCAGTCCCTTCCCCTCCCCTAAATGGCAGGAAGTCCATGACATGTTAATAATGTTGAATTACTTGACAAGTTATGCAAGAAAAATCCTATCTACAAGAAAAAAAAGAAAATCAGAGAAAGGCAACACCATGCAAGCAAATATCAATAGAGATCATGAATATGTTATGTTGTGGTCCATATTTCATATCCCTCTCTCTGGGTGTATATGGTTTTCTTCAGTGAACAACTGGAACTGGTTTGAGACAATTCTTTGTTGCAGAGAGCCATGTCCATCAGAATTGATCATCATGTAATACTGTTGTTGCTGTATATGATGATCTCCTGGTTCTGCTCGTTTCACTCAGCATCAGTTCATGCAAGTCTCTCCAGCCCTCCCTGAAATCGTCCTGCTGGTCGTTTCTTACAGAGCAATAATATTCCATAGCATTCATATACATAATTTATTCAGCCACTCTCCAATTGATGGGCATCCCTTCAGTTTCCAGTTTCTAGCCACTACAAAAAGGGCTGCCACAAACATTCTTGCACATGTGGGGCCCTTTCCCTCTTCTA
>JAJPUD010000146.1:522752-760281 GCA_023553655.1 Myrmecobius fasciatus
TTTTTGTTTGACTGATTCTTGAAGTCTTATTGAGTCATTCACTTGCATTTGTTCAATTCTTATTTTTAAAGTGTTGTTTTCTTCAGTTACCTTTTTAAGCTCCTTTTCTAACTGTCCAATTTGTTCATTGCACTCTTTTTCCACTTCACTAATTTTATTTTTCAATAAATTGGTGTCTTTATCATATCTCTTTTGGAGGGCTTCTTGCACTGACTTCAGTTTATTTTCCCATTTATCCTCCAACTCTCTTTTGAGATTCTGTATGCAATCTTTCAGAAAGGCCTTTTGAAAAGGGGACCAGTGATGGTCCTTAATAACATCCTCTGAAGTTTTGTCTAAAGGAACCTCAGAATCTGGGGTCAGCCCTTCTCTGTCTCGATAAAAGCTGTGTATGATGAGAGCTCTCTTTTGCTTCATTTTTTTTTTTTTAAACAGGTGTATATCTCTTTAAGGTTTGGAAAAACCTCGGCTAAAGCTCCTTGCCCTGGGGCAATTTGGCGAATTAATTTAAGGTGCTAGGCCTGTGGGGGGCTAGGACTAAATCTGAATTACTCCTTAAACAAGGCAAGTCTGCCAGAACACCTGCCCCCAATCCGGGCAGAGTGTCCCGAGTGCCTCAGATAAACTCTCCAGGTGTTTGGAGTTTGGAGTTTGGAGTTTGGAGTTTTTGCCACAATGAGCTGAGCTGAGTCCCACCCTCACTTCCGGCCTACACAACTCTTTATCCCTCTGTCCAAGACAGACAAACCTGATGTGAAGTTATTCAGATGTATCAGCAAGCAGTATCCAAGTATTTCTAAATTCGTTGACTTGAAGATCAGTTCAGAGGCTTATTTTATTGTTGATTTGAGAGAAGATCGGAGGAGACGCAGAGTCACGTTTTCACTCTGCCATCTTGGCTCTTAATACATGTTAATTATGTTAAAATACTTGACAAATCGAATATGTTAATACATATTTATGTAGTTATCTTGCTGTACAAGAAAAATCGGATCTATAAGAAAAAAAAATCTGAGAAGGAAAACATAATGCAAGCAAATATCAATAGAAAGTGTGAAAATGCTATGTTGTGGTCCACCCTCAGATCTCATAGACCTCTCCCTGGGTGTATATGGCTTTCTTCATCACTGAACAACTGGAACCGGTTTGAACCATCAAGATGAAATTCAAGTAAAATTTTTCTAAAAATGAAATGGGTTGTTTCAGGAGGTAGTAGATTACACTCTTTTAAGCAAAGGTTGTATATCCATTTGTTGGGTATGTTGAAAAGGAAATAGAAACTTTCCTTTACCACTACACAGTGCTGACTTAGAGGAGAATCTTGGTCAGATATAAGTTGGGCTCTATGGTCTTTGAAGTGTTTTCTAAATTGGTTCTGGTGTCTGAAAGAGAATGTTTTTGTCTTTCCCTCCAAAATGACCCCAAAGCATTGCCATCTTTTGGCTTTTCTCTCTCTCTCTCTTTTTTTTTTCTTTAAAAAAAATAATAAGTTGGTTAGAAAATAATTCTGTGGGACCAAATATGTGCATCTTTTTCATTTGATGTAAAAGGAGACATATTTTTGAATGTGGCTAATTTGGAAATTTGTTTGGCTTAATTATGCATACGAGGGTTCTTTCCTTGATATAGAGGGAGAGGATGGTGGGAGAAAAAACAAGTGTTTGCTAATGGGAAGGAAAAAAAAAAACAACTTTAGTGTTGCTCATGATTTATATCGTATAAATACTGTGGAAAGGGGTTTCCAAAATGAGAATATAGTACTAACTTCACAATTGTTCTTCTCTTTGAACTAAGGAAAGTTATTTAGGACCATTTTCTAAAACTTAGTTATTAGCTAGCACTAACTTTATCAAACACTTTTAAAGTCATTTTTCAATTAAATGACACATTTTAAAAGTCAGTTATTTTTTATTTTTAAATTCAACTTTACTTAATTGGTTTCTTCCATTATTATTTCTGTGTTTCAGATTCTGAAGAATGCTGAGTCTTCCAAAAACGTTCAGCCACATTTCTTAGAATTTTTGTTGTCTCTTGGCTGGTCAGTGGATATAGGCAAGCACCCTGGTTGGACTGGACATGTTTCTACAAGCTGGTCTATTAACACTTATAGTGATACTGATGTACCTGAGCAAGGTAAAACTTTGTATTATTCAACTAAAAAAATTGAGATTTTTGAGGCAAATTGCTTTTTAAAATTAAAACTTAAAAATTATATCTAATATATCCTTTAACTTCTATTAGCAGAATTACATACATATTTTAATTTAGTTTACTTAATTTTCAAGATTTCTAGGAAGAAAATGGAACTAACAACAGACTTATCCTCCTATTGAAGGAAAGATTCTACTGAATAGGGGCTAATTACCACATGGGAAAGTTTTTGCAGAATCTAATAATTAGGTTTTATTATTTAAAATATTAAAAGAGTTGATGGAAAACTCTTTTCAATAATATTTATACTGTATTCTGATACAAAACCCGGTAAGGGATAGAGACTTCCCTTTTACCACTATACAGTGCTGACTTAGTCTATTTTAGGGACTGTATAAAATGTTATGAAGCTAGATAGTTGGCATTGTGCTGAACACAAGTTCATACTCCTTATAACAGTTACACTTGGTTTTTTGTTCCTAGAGGAAATAGGTCTGTGTGAAGATATTGGAGCAAGTATTTTCAATGGACAGAAAAAGGTGTTGTATTATGCTGATGCCCTTACAGAAATGGCTTTTGTTGTTCCTTCACCTGTGGAATCTTTAAGTAAGAACATTTTCTGCATTCTCCTGCCTCTGGCGCATTGCTGTATAGCAATCCAAAATAGTTGTTTTCCCTCTTCATTTCTACCTACCTCAAATTAAATATATATTTTTATATTTTATAACTGCTTATGATATATTTATGATGAATATATTTTAAAACTGCTTATGATTGGCCCTGTTGCTGATTTTACTTGATCCAAGGTAGTCTTTTTACATATTTTTCACATGGATTCTTCAAATTAATAGAGAGCTCAGGAAGATTTTTGTTTTAATCCCATGTCTTTGGGTATGGAAAAACCTAGGCCTTTTAGGAAAGTTGTGTTCTGCATTGCCTTAATGATTTCTAGGAATAGAAATTCCATTCCCTCTTTTGTGGATTTAGCTAACATCCTCATCTTTATAAAAGTCACTCCATTTCCTCAGACTGGTTCTTAGAAAAGACGCTGAATTCTTCAGCTGTGCCCTCAGTGCTTTTACCAGCCTAGCCCTGGCCATCCTGCCACACCACTTGCTGTTTTTCACAGATCATACTCCCTCTCCCAGTGCTCTATCTCTTCTCAGCCACTTTAAATTTCCTGGCTTTCATCAAGACTCATCTCAAGTCCTGCCTTGTGCCAGAAGCCTTTCCCCATGTGAAATTAACTCTCATCTGTTCTGTACGTATTAACATGTTGTCTCCCTGCCTTCCAATATGAACTCCTTGAAGACAGGGACTGGATTTTCCCTTTCTTTGTGTTTTTAGTACTTAATAGCTGCTATGTTAAGTATTTAACATAGCAGCTGCCACTTAATTAAACCTTAATAAATACTTATTCATTAGCTAATTTTATGAGTCACCCTCAAGCTTTTTCTTTTCCAGATTAGTATATTATTGATCTTCTGTACCACTGTCTTTTTCTCTCTATTCTCTTAGAATATGTAGTAGGAAGATCACTGGATTTAGACCCAAACACTTGGGTTGAAATCTTGATTTTGCTACTTATTTGTCAATAAGAACGCAGAAATTAGATTAATAAGAATCAGACTTGCAGGGACAGAAGTGAAACAAACATTTTATTTTAAAGAAACTTTAGTTCTGATTCTTACCCAGATCAGTCAATCTATAGGCATTTATCAAGCATTTAATTGTATGCCAGGCATCATTAGCACATAGTGCAAGGAATAAATAGAAAACGAAAAAAACAGTACCTGCTTTGAAAGGAATCACAATCTAATGAGGGAGACAATATGCAAATAACTATAATCTATGTTGCTTTTCCACCATGCTAGGAGTAGAACCAATCTTAGATTTCAGCCAGCCACGTTTATAGAAATAAGTATTTACTTGACAAGTAAATATGTGAAAATGTAAAAGAAAAAATCAAGTATTATTAAAGCAGCATGGTAGTTGTAACTGTGTGATGGCTCATTAATCTCCAAGAATGTTATAATTACTTTTCATCACTTTTAAGGTCTGTTTTAAGGCATATCTCCTTCATGAATCTTCCCTAAAATCTCTTACCCAAAAGAGTTTTGTCTTTTCTTGACCTCTTAAATCATATAATATCTATTCCACAAATCAGGACCACTTGATTCAGTTATGAGACATTACAACACTTCTGACATCCAATCCCTTCTGTCTACTCGCATGGTCACCTCCGTAGTTCAGTCACTCATCACCATTGGCCTGTACTATGCAGTAGCCTCCTAATGGGCTCCCTTCTGCCAAGTCTCTCTCAATCCTAATTCATCCTCCACCCAATTACCACAAATAATTCTCTGACTTGAAAATCAGATAATGTTATTCCCCTAGCCAGTAAATTCCAGTGGTTCTTTGTTACTCTAGAATCAAATGTAAAGTTTTCTTTGGCATTTAAAGATATATTACTTACCATTAACCTATCTTTCTAGCTTTATCACACATTACTCCTCTTCCCACATAGCACAGGGCAGCCAAGCTGGCTTTCTTACAATTCTTTATAAGTGACATTCCACTGTCCTTATTTGTACTGACCGAACTCCATCCCTTCATTACCTCTAATTTTTAGAATTCCTACTGTTCTTCAGAGTTCAGATACCACCTTTTAAATGAAGTCTTTTCTAACCCTCTAGCTTATAGAAGTTCCTCCCTTACCTCTCAGTGTCCAGTATCTATCTTATATGGATCTGTGTACATATTATGTACACATGTATTTGTGTACATTTATATAACCTACTAGTCTCACCCAGCTAGGTTACATGCTTTTTGAGTATAGATACTTAGGTTTTTTGGCTTCATTGTGTACCAAGCACTGCACTAAATGCTGAGAATATAAAGAAAAGCAAAAGACATTCCCTTCCCTCAGGGAGCTCACAGTGTTATAGTGAGAACAGCATGTAAACAGTTACATGGGACCATAAAATACAGGATAAATTGAAAATAGTCAACTGAAAAAAGGCACTAGATAAGAGAATCAGGAAAGACCTCTTGTAGAAGGTAATATTTTATCACCAGGAAGGCCAGGAGGCAAAGTTGAGAAAGGAGAACATTTCCAGCCAAGCATGGGAGACAGCCAATAAAAATGCCCAGAATTGGAAGATGGTGGATCTTGTTTGAGAAACAGCAAAGAGACTATAAAGGGATATGAGGTGTAAGAAAGGTATAGGCTTTGAATGCCAGAGAATTTTATATTTGATCCTAGAGGAGATAGGGTTTATAAAGGGAGGAGGAGAATGACATGGTCAGAACTGCACTTCTACAAGATCACTCTTGGAGGACCCATGGGAGTGAGAAGTGACTCAAGGCAGGCAGACCCACAGGTAGCCATTGTAGCTGTCCAGTCTCAAGGTGATGAGGGCAGTATCAGAGGAGAGAAGGTCTGGTCTACACAGGTCTTGACAGTAGATTAGATATTGGGGAGGGGGAAGTGAAGATTTAAGGATAACTCCCAGGTTTCTGAAGTATCTGAAAGGATGGTAGTACAGATTGACTGTAATCAGTTAGGGAGAAAAGTGGAGGGGAGTTGGCCAGGGGCAAAGGTAAGAGAACTGGTTTTGGATGCATTGAACTTTAGATGTCTATAAGACATGTAGTGGCTCCCTAGGGGCGGGGACTGACTTTTGCAATTGAGGGTGGTAGCCTGAAATTTGAAAAGAATCTTTGTTCTCTGCCCTTAGCCCTCCTCTGTTTATCTCCAATCCCTTTTAGAACATAAGCTCCTTGGGAGCAGGGACTGGCTGTGAAATGAGGGCTGGAGATTTATGTCCTGTAATTCTGTAATATCCAGTTAATGGGGAATCAGGGGAAGGACTTGTGCTTCTGGAGAGGAAATAAAATGCTGCCTTTGGAGTTTCCAAGGTGTGTCTACTCATTCAACACCCATTCTTGCAAGAACATAAAATAAATCTTTCCTGCATTCCAAAAAAAAACCCACACACACACACACACCAAAAAAACAACAACAACAAAAAAAAAAAACAGGGGTGTCTCTTCTGCCTTACCCCACAGCCCTTGTTGTGTAGAAGCAAATGAGAAGTTGTAGAAAGGATTTTATGAAGCTTAAACCATTGTCATAATTATTTGATTCTTTCTATCTTAACTCTGATTAATTTCATAACTTAATCTCATTGTCCCATTAGATTGTATATTTAGAGCAAAATGACAGGAATTAGAGTAAATGACTACAACATTCTTTTCAGCTCTTAAAATTCTGAGTCACTTTTGTGTTTCTCTGCAGTTACCTGGCACACTAGAGCCACTCAATAACTGTGAATTAGATTGAATTAATATTCACATAATGGAATAATTTTAGCCCAAGTATTTCTGAACATGTATGATATTTTATAGTCATCTAAACATTAAAGTAAGAAACAAAATTTTGTATTTTCTTTTTAATTCAACATTTACTAAATGCCTACTGGTAACATGCAAGATACTATGCTAAGCAGTGAGGATAAAAAAACTTAAAAACCAAATAGCCCTAGCTTTTGAGAAGCTTGTATTTTACTAAAATTCTAAACTTCCTTTGCCACTTCTTAGAGGCATTAGACCCATTTAAAATATTTACCAAAAATAATGACTGAATGGGCATTTTTTAAAACATTGTCTTGGGAGGCTGAATTAATACAGTCATTGACATAAGTAATTTTTAACTCTTTTGGCTCAAGAAGTTATTAGATTTATCATTATTGTTGTTATTCTTATACTCTACAGCTGATTCAGTAGAAAGCAATATTTCAGACCAAGAAAGTGATTCAAATATGGATCTTCTGCCTGGAATACTAAAACAGCCATCACTTACACTTGAACTTTTCCCTAATCACACAGACAATCTTAATTCCTCACAGAAGGTAAGGCAGTGTATTAAGATGTTTTCAAACACTTTTCATGTTTGTAGATTTATAACTAATAATTTTAGATTTAGAACTAATGTCTTGGACACTGCCCATTTTATCAAATCCCCTGCTTCTCTCTCTTCAGTCTGCAACATGTTTTTCTTCATGGTTTACAGTATGAAGTAGTGCCTTATACATAAGAGATAATCACATACTTGCTTAACAATAGATGCATCCATCTCCTAATTATGTCTTGATTTGGAGCCTGGGATTTGCCAAGATTCTTCTCAAACTCCAAGATCTAGGTTTTATTTCTTTAGTTAGTACTTTATGTTTAAATCTCACCAATGTATTTATGTATTATTTAGTTTTAGAGTTATACACTGTATTTATGTCATTTCTCCCTAATAGACTATATACTCCATGACAGTAGAGACCATATATCTTAGCTAAACTTTGAATTTATTCTAACTCTCCTGAACAGTCTTCTCTTGCACATAGAAGACTAAATAAAAGTTGACTTGAGTTGGTCCTATTAACAAATGGATCACTATTAATAAATTGTATTTTACTAGCTAATCAGGGAGTAAACACCTTTGTAATTCATTTTCTTTTCTCTCTCATTTATAGTTAAGTCCTACTTCCCGCCTAAAGAAGTTGCCTCAGGGCCGGACTGTCCCTCCAATGGGACCTGAAACCAAGGTGTCTGTTGTCTGGGTTGAACGTTATGATGATATAGGTAAGAGTATTTGATTTTTCTTCCTAAAGTCTAAATGTAACAACATAACACCATTAATAATGACTTAAGGAGTTTTTCTATTATATGTTTTAAAAGCTTCTATTAAAGCACTGCTTCATGATAATATATCCTTGCAGAGCACAAGCTAGGGTAGATACTGCCAGCCTGTAGAGGCTCAGAGTAGGATGGTCAATCTTCCAAAAGCTGGTGTTGAGGGACTTGTAACGATGCACAAAACTGTACTAAAATTGCACAAGGGGTTGTGGTGGAGGGAAGATACAGACAGATTCATCCTTGAAGTAAGAAATTTTAAAGGTATAAGGCATAAAAATATCAAAAGATGAGAAATCATGTTGGAGCAATTGTGGGAAAGGCAAGCACAGTAATACATTGTTGGTGGAATTTGCGAAGCAGTCTCTTTTCTCTGGAAAGTGATTTAGAATTATGCTAAGTAATTTAAAGTGTCTATACACACCCTTTTAGAAATACCCCTTTAAGACATGTATTCCAGGAAAGTCAAAATTAGAAAAATCCTCATAGGTATCAAAATATTTGCAAAAATGATTAAACAAATTATGGTGCATAATTAGTGCCAACTAAGTAGGGTAGAAGCCAGGAGGTTGGTCTTAAGAGTCAGGAAAACCTTAGTTCAGCTTCTCTTTAAGATATTTGCCAGTGTCATTTGAGCTCTGTGCCTCAGTTTCCTCATCTGTAAAATGAGGATATTAATATCTACTGTACATATCTACATAATATCTACTGTGAGCCTCAAATAATGAACTAATAAAACACTTGACCAACCTGAAAGTGCTTATGTTATGCTAACTATTATTAGTATTATCATGGGAATATAATAGCATATTATGTTGCCAACGGAAAAAGATGAGAATGAAGAATTCAAAGAAGTTTCAGAAGACTTTTTATTTGAATTGATGCAAAGTGAAGCAAGCAAAACCATGAAAACAACATATATATTACAATGCAAAGTGAAAGAAAAACAAATCAAAACTGAATACTTTGTAATTAATAATGATCAAACTTATCCCTCATGAAGAGATGAGAAAACACCATTTTTACTCTTCTTTGCAGAGGTGAAAGATTTTAGGGTTTCAAATATTATTTATTTTGACATATTTAGTTAATGTATTGGTAAGTTTTACTGAACTTTTTTTCTCTTTTTTTTTTCTTCATTTTAATAAGGGATGACCCTCTGGATAGAAGAGGGCTATATTTGGAAATTAAGGTGATGTAAGAACAAATTTTTTAATTTTTCAGTTTTTTAAAGTTCATCTTGCTACAATTGATGCTTCAATTAAAACTGTTACTCTGCAGATAATTTCCCAGTTCTTCTTCAAACTCCCTTTTAAAAAAAAAAAAAAAAAAAGAAAAGGAAAAAGGGGGAAAAAAGCTTTTCCCTGCCTTTACTCACTGGAATTTTTTAAAAAATAACTGATGCCTTTTGTTTTTATTCATCTTCATTTCCAAATATATCCCTACTGCTCCCTCCCCTCCCCAGTGAGCCTTCCATTGAAATAAAGATTAAAAAAGAAACAAACAGTCCAACAAAACCAAGCAACATCCACATCTGCAGTATATGGAGGACTGACTATATACTCTTTGTTCTCCTGCCCCTCCAACTTCTTGAGGGAAGGGAGGAAGGTTCACTTTCTCAACTCTTCTCTGGGGCCAAGCTTGGTTATTATGATTACATAGTATTCGGTTTCATTATGTTCTTTCCATTTATATTGTCCTCAGTCTGTACGTTGTTTTCTTGGTTCTACTTATTTCACTCTGTGTCAACCTTCCCTGGAACTTCTTTTTATGAATCTATCTCCTTATATTGGTTGGGAGGTGAGTCTTGGTTGGCCATCACAAGTAGTCATAGTTTGGGTTGTTTTTCTTTTTTCCTTTTTTTATTTGTAGTTGTGGATAATTTCTCCTTAGGGTTACATAAACTATTTAAAAGGCTAGCAAATGCATGTTGGGTCAGACTAGTGGGTCCATTGAGCACAGTGCTCTTGTTCAAACAGTGGCTACAAATAATTTATTGGAGAGTTCAAAAGGTGTTTCCCCGTTGTGAATAACTCATATGGGGCCATAAATTAACTAATCTAGGCCTGTTTTGACTTTGCTTGGGAGAGTTTTAAGAGGTTTTATTATTTGTTTTAATTTGGGAGTGTTTTGCTGGTATACATTCTGTTATTGTCTGTTATTTAGGGAACTAAATAAAACACGCTGATTTTTATTCACTTTCAATTAAACAAGAGATATAGCAAAATCATAATTGTGGTCAAATGCTGATTTCTCCTAGAAAACTTTCCCCTTTCTGACCTGATGTCAGAGATCAGCACTGGTGTAGAAATGACTTTAAACAGTAGCACTTCTCTGAGGTAGGTCATGCTCACCCAAGAACCATTCGTTTGCATGCCTTTGCTTCTCTTCAAGCCTCAAATGCACACTTGCTGCATTGCTTTGCAAGGAAAAGTATTAATTTTGTTGCCCAAATGACAGTCTGGATGTCACATGGGTAAAAGGACATCCTTTTTTGGGTGGGGGTTTACTTTTGAAATATGTTTGGTCCAAATCCTTTCACCTATCACTTTGATTCATCCTATTGAAAAAATAAGGAAATTAGCTTGCTCTGCCAAGAAATGGCATGAATTTCAAATTAGCAGCATTACCTTATAAAGTAGATATGTTTCTGAAAATGTTCATTGTAAATTAAATGTAAATCAGATTGCTTTAAGCTTGAAAGAACTTACAAAATGAAGAGCCCCTTCTGTCCCTCAAATAACTGCCCCTCATTTATCTTTGTAGTTCACATTTTTTCAGGTTTTCATCAAGTAAGGTGCTCCTTCATTGAGATGTCATTTTTCTCATGATAATTTGGGATATATCTGGCCACTCTGACGATCAAAACTCTTTTGTGGGATTTTTCTTTATAGAGGTGCTATCCAAGAAATATTATGAAGTTTGACTTTAGCACTTTCCACTCCACCCTCAAGACAATTCATCGTTTCTGGGAAGGGGTGCTTTCCCTGCCAGATTCTTTCCTTTGTGTTTCTTCAACTTGGGGTGCCATACAACAACTGTAGTTGCTCATTGACACCTAATTATCCATTTGCTCTATTTTCCTAACGGGCCAGCTTTTGTTTTGTTTTGCCTTACAGTGTTAAAGAATTTTTGAACAAACCTCCTTTATTATATGTCAATCCCCATTCCTAGCTTCCTTTTATCAAAGCCTTTCTAAAGAAAACATCTCAGTTCTTTTTGACTAACTGGAAAGAATAGGAAAAAGTACCAAGCATACTACCATGGCAGTGAGTCATGGAAGGTTGTTTCCAGTAAGCAAGTCCTTCTGATCCCCTCCCAGTCATTCCCTGTAGGGCAGTTACTATGATTATGGACAGATATCAAGCCCTTTCTTTAAGCTTACTGGTAACACAGTTATGTTTATCTAATTTAAGAAGTTTGTTTGTTCCCATTCTCCTTCTTTAAGATCAACTACCCTTGAAAAAGAAGTTCCTATCATTTTCATCCATCCTCTTAAAACCGGATTATTCAGAATAAAAATTCAAGGAGTTACTGGAAAGTTTAACATGGTCATCCCACTGGTGGATGGGATGATTGTCAGCAGGAGAGCACTTGGTAAGTTAGCCTTTAAATACTAAGATTAAGAAGTTATTACTGATTTTTACTATAGAACAGTAGCATTTGAAAACTCTAATGGACTTTAAAAATACCAACTCAGACCTTTTCTATCCTCCCCAACCCCCCCCCCCCCATATCTTAGAAAGAAAAAAGTAAGACCCCATGAGGGGAAGAGATTTGTTTGAGGTTCCACAATTTAATGGCAAAGCTAGAACTTGATCATAGGCCTTCTGAACCCACCAATTCTTTTTATAGACTATACAGGAGAAAGTGTTCATGCTGGGCTAACAGATATAATAATGTATTTTTTTTTTACCGCTTCTAATAAAAAAGTAAAACAGAGAGGTATTTTAAGATTTGCTTTTTCTGATGAGTGAAAGTAAGATAAATGTACCTCTTAAGAGTTACTGTATCCTAGGACTTGATAAGGGAATTTAGAAATTAGAAGATATTTTGATATACCTGTTGATGGGCTTTATCTCAGAAGTGCTGTGTTGGTCCTTAGGAACATCGAAAATGTCACAGAATTCAATATTGCAAAGATGCTTGAAAAATAAAAGTGTTTTAGCTTAATTTTTATAGTACACACTGATGATTGACTTTTAACATTTGTTTAAAAATTTTTTTTTAAGGTTTCTTAGTGAGGCAGACTGTAATAAACATTTGTAGAAGAAAAAGGCTAGAAAGTGACTCCTACAATCCTCCACATGTGCGACGAAAACAGAAAATTGCAGATATTGTCAATAAATACAGAAATAAGCAGCTGGAGCCAGAATTTTATACTTCACTTTTCCAGGAGGTTGGGCTCAAGAATTGCAATTCTTAAACCAGTGTCCTCCAAAGACAATTATTAGATCAGAGATTGGTGGCTACCAGAGGGAACAATGGAAATATGTTACTAGCACTGACTGGAGGAAAAAAAATCCCACCACCACCACCAAAAATAAATAAATAAATAAAGCTTATCTTTCAATCACCAAGACAGAAGAGACTCCATTATAAGTACAACTTAAGAAGAATTTCTGCTTTCTGGTGAGAAGAGGTCTCCCAAACACAATCATAAACTCCTCAATGGGGTGATATAAATTTTATCCAATACAACTTAATTTTTTAAAGTGACAGTTTTACTTAAATAGTACATTTCGGGAGAAACTCTAAACAGCTTTGATAAAATGTGTTCAACAAGAAAGAGGAAGTAGCATAAAATGGTTCATAAAGTAACAGTCAGAGAGAGTCTTACACAGCTCACTTTTCCAGGAGGTTCAATACCAAACGGGTTCTTCTCCCAGAATCTCCAAGGACTGATTCTCCAAATCTGGGGTTGCTTGTGCTGGGGAGAAAACCAAGAAGAATTCTAGCCTCTTATTCTAGCATCAGCTTTACAAAAAGAACCACCCATGAATATCTCTTATGCAGATATTTTTAAAGGAAAGGTCTGATTTTCAAATATTCATCTTCATGTATCAAAAAGATAACAAATATGTCTATGTCAACATTGTTCTACTCATTTATACAGACCATCTGTCTAACAATAACCAGTGGTTACCCCAGAAAGGGGTCTATCAGGAGCACACCCAAAGGGGGGGGGGGTTTCCGCTTTCTACATTCCTGGCAGTGTAGGAAAACACGAAATGAAAAGTTATATAAAATCAATGAAGCCATCACTCCACCTGTGTCCAGTTCAGCATAGCAGAGAGAAAGGTGTTTCTCAGACACTGGGAAGGGAGAGTTGAAATGTTACAAAATTAAATGTTGGTTTCAATAAATTTCAGCTCACAACTACTGTTGAAAATGATCTGATTTCATGTATGATCTATATTTTTATCATGACCTAACAGAAAATATATACTGTGAACATATAATTAGGAATTTTGAAAGTATAAACTGAACTTCACTGATTCAGTTGTATTGCAAAAAGTAATTGCAATTGCCCAGGAATGTGCCCAGGAATGTACCCAGTATTAGTAACTATGTTATTGGGTTTTGACAGAAATTGTTTCTCTTTGTCAATCATTTTGTGTTGTAGGCTTTGTTAATCTGAAGACATACTACCCATTAAAATCCTTATTGTGATTGATTTTAGACATCCCCCCTTCACCTGACTTTAACTGATCTTCCCATGACGAAGAGTTTTAGGTGGATCCAAAGTAACCTTATAGTGACTCCTAAAGCAATGTAAGACAATTCTCTTCCTCTTTTCTTCCCTTTATTATTTATTTGATATTCTTTTACCTTCAGATATTTATGCAACCAATTCAAATTCAGAGAAAATTGATCATACTTCTTTCCATTGAATTTGTTCACTTTTACATGAAGCATAGTTGGTTAAACACAGTGTTTTGTTTGATTTTATGTCTAGTTGAATTTTTACCACCCACCTTTCCCTGCTCATATCCAGATCTTATTCAGTAAGGTGTGCAATTTGCCATTTGTAGGCAGAGATATGAATTTGACAGCTTTTGTTTCTAAGTTTGCCCTTTAGTGTTATTTTTTTAAAATTCTTTCTTTACATCCAGATCATTTCTTTTTACTCACCCATTTTCCCCTCACTAGTATAATACAATTCTAATGATAGTTTATTTCCTTTCAAACCAAGCTACAATTTCCATATTTCCAAATTGCTAAGTAGTGGGACAAACATGTTTGTTCCACCGTAAAAATTAAGTAGCTGTTTGTTGAAATCTTAGAGAGGACATCAGGTTTTGCACATTGCAAGGAAAAACTGGTCTTATCTTTCAGTTTAATCAGTCAAGACGATTATACTACAGCCTTAGAATTTTTTAAATCCTAAAATTTAAAGGTGATTGACTAATGTCATGTTTAAGCAATATTCTTGAAATAAAACTCATCTTTTGCAAAAGTGTTGAAGTCAGGAAAATCTTTTCATGAAAAAGAAAATGTTCCTGATTCTACTTCTTTTTGCCAGCATCTTTGCATAATTTCCCCTCTAACAGATGAATAAGTCATGAAAAATGCTATATTTGTGGAACAGCAGGAGTATTGTTTGTATACTGTTAGTACAAAGAAAGCAGTGGGATTCAGTAACCTCTCTCAAAATCTAAAAATCCAAAATCAGCATCAAAAGCAAAAGTTGAGGTGAATTTTGCCTTAGTCCCTACAAGTATTTATGTTGGCTCACATTACATAACTAGAAGTCAGATAAAAGCAATTGCTTCATCAGTGGGGAAGTTAAGATTGCTGGACTAATGCACAGTGTTGGTTTGAGTTCATGATCACTACACTCACCAACTGTCTTTACTATATACAAATCACTCTGGTTAAAATGGCCTATGAGAAGCATATTTAATCCACTAATTAAAAGGCATGGCCAGTGCATGTGCTCAGTTGTCACATAAGAAGTCTTTACTGTTCCACATAATTGAATTTTTCTGCATATGCTCAATAACCACTTTTGGACATCAAAATCTACTTTAGTTTACTTCATCTATAACGTATTTATTTTTAAAATATATTTAGTCAACGTAAGTGACTTTGCTATAGGTAACTAATAGACTGGCATACACTGGAAGATGAGTATGTTACAAGAACATAGAGTAGTATTCAGAATTTCACTTCCAAGGCCAGTATAACAAACATGTGCTCATGTACACACACACACACACACTTCTGAAGGTAAATTGTTAAGATGTCTTCTGGAATGAACTGCTAAGTTTTTTCCATTATTAGCAGTTCTGAAAATGAGTAGAGATGCTTTTTTCGTGCTTTAATACCTTTTTTGGTTACTTATCCTCTCCATTTTCAATCAGTTCTTTTTAGCCTATATCATTCCTACAGTTTCCCCTATGTGGGCAATATATAACATTTTTTCTTTCTCCTCCCTTTTTATTATTTTCTATTCTGAGGAGTTGTGATCATCCTTCTCTCCACCAATCTCCTTTCAAGAAATACAAAATGGTAAATAATATATGTTAGCTATAGGTTGTCCAGGAGTTGAGGCCTTCTCAAACTGTTACCTCTTCTGCACTTGTTGGGAAGTACTTGCTGATTTTCAAGTACACAAATGTGTCAGTCTAACTTAATATTATTATTGGAAGGTTAAATTTTACCCAGAATGGTGAGTACAATTGACCTGAATGGCAGATTATATAATTTTGTGATATCAGAGATTTTGACGTTACTTACCTATCTGACAATTAGATTTTCTATTTAACTTTTAAAACAATTTCAAGTCCTGTTTAAGTCCTGGATTGTATCTTCATAAAAGTATTGTTTTGTGCATTTTCAAACCATCTCAGTGCTTTCTGAATTTAGAGAGCTGCTACAAAGACAAATCTTAGGAAATACCACTAGTTAGACATTCAATCAAAGAGTTTCTCAGCAGATAGATACATCTGCTTCATCTATAATAGTAGCTCTCTTTTGTCCCTGAACTAATTTCCTTTATTAAATAGTAAGAAAAAGGGTGTCATTTGAAATTTCACATTTCAAAACTTTCTCTAGAAGTAAATGGTGGGCATCTTTCTCAGGCTTTGTAATTGTGGCTGGCAGTGAGCAGTAGCCATTATTTGCTTGAAATCACAATACAATTTGTATGAACTTCTGTATGTTGCCAAGACATGATCTTTTTGTTGTTACTGTATTTTCTGTAAATATTTCTGACACTAAGTTGTAAAGTAAAGACATGTAAATATGAAGATGTGAACTCTGTTCCCTCCTCTCTAGTATTTTATCTCTTTGTTAGAGAAGGCACAGAAGCTTGTTTGTATTTATGCCAATTCTTTGTCCAGAAGAAACACATGGAATACTGAATGTAACACACTTAGTCAATTAAATTTTAAGGATATTCTTATCTAATGCCCTGTGTGCTTTTGGTTAGAGTCTTATTCCTTCCAGCTGAACTCTACATTTCTTGCAAGGGTCCATGTGTGGGCACAAGATTTTTAAGCCAATTTTTGTTCACTTTGAGCAGCAGAATTGAGCAGCCATTCATTGTAGCGGGGGGGAAAATTCATTTTTAATTGATCTTTATTTTTAAAATATGAAGCCCCATAGTATTTTAGGGACTTATGTCACATAAGTTACCAGCTAATGTCCTGTCCCAAAAACATGAGAACCGCCAGTTAAACTGAACCAAATCAGATCACATTTGAGTTCTAGAAAAGGAAAATGGCCACTGGACTGATTTTAATTCTGGTTGAGAGGATGGGGAACAATCATGAGCCACTACAGTGATATTTTTAAAATACAAAAGTTTAACCATGTCTCTCTCTCTCTCACATATACACAACTCCAATGGCTCCCTGTTGCCTCCGTGATCAAATATAAAGTGCTGTTAAGCATTCAAAATCCTTCATAACTTCCTCTTAGTCCTACTTTCTGCCACATAATCTGATCCAGTGACATAGGCCTCCTGGCTGTTCCACAAAAAATAAACTCCATATCTTGGCTCCAAGTATTCCCTGTAGCTATCCCCCAAAGCTGAAATACTCTTCCCCCTTCACTCCACCTACTAGCCTCCTTGGCTTCCATTAAGTCCCAACTAAATTCCCTTTTACTAGATGCCTTCCTCAAACCTCTTAATTCTAGTGCCTTACCTGTATTAATTATCTCCTGTTTATCCTATATATAGCTTGTTTGTATATATTTGTTTGCTTGTCTTGCAAGTTGAATTGTAACTTCTTTGGTGGCAGGGACTGCCTTTTGTCTCTTTTTGTACCCTTAGTGCTTAGCATAGTGTCTTTTTTTTAATTGACAAATCGAATATATGTATACATATTTCCACACTTATCTTGCTGTGCAAGAAAAATTGTATCTACAAGAAAAAAAAATCTGAGAAAGGAAACAATGCAAGCAAACATCGATAGAGAGCATGAAAATGTTCTGTTGTGGTCCACATTCATATCTCTCTCTCTGGGCGTATATGGTTTTCTTTACTGAACAATTGGAACTGGTTTGAAACATTTCATTGTTGAAGAGAGCCATGTCCATCAGAATTGATCATCATATAGTTTTGTTGTTGCCGTATATAATGATCTGGTTCTGCTCATTTCACTCAGCATCACTTCATGCAAGTCTCTCCAGGCCTCTCTGAAATCATCCTAGCATAGTGTCTTAATACATAGTAGGCACTTAATAAATGTTTTGATGGGAAAGTTTCCATTTAAACCTTGATTTCCAATTCTAAGATCTATGTATGGCAACCCAAGAATGAAAAATTTTAAGTATTTCCTGAATTCCTGCTATATCCCAAACCTTGATATGTATGCAGAGAAGAATAAGTCCCTGAGCTTAAGGGACAGCTTACAATCTAGATTTTAGAGGTTTCTTGGTAGAAGGAAGTCTAGCTGAAATCTTGAAAGATTAATGGGCTTTAAATTTAGCAATACAATGGGGCAAAGGGCAGGAGTCATGTTCCTATAATACTCTCTCCTCCCTCATGCTTAAGCCTTTGTCTGAGTTACTATTTGATCTCCTGTACTTTAGTGTCCCCTTCATGCACCCCTACCCCAAGCCAGCAATGAAGGGAGGAGGGTAAGACCAGAGGTTCTGGTCAAAGAATGTAAATACAATTGGTATGCATAGACGTAGATATTAAAAATCATGATTGTTTTATCCCAGAAAATACATGCTGGGACTAGATCTCCTTACTATGCTGTAACTTCTCCCACTATTAACAGGCCTCACTTTTATAATATAGGGTTATACAACACAACAGCTTTGTGAGGCAGATTCTTTCAAGTATTACCCCATTTTACAGATAAAAAGACTGACTTGAGACCCCTCATCTGATCCAGGTTTCAAACTCCAATGGGTACATGCATTTTACATGAGCAAAAAAAATATGTTTTAGAGAAGAATGTGCCTTACCCAACTCATACAACTACCAAGTGTCAGAGCCACCACTAGAACCTTGGTCCTCCCATCACACAGGAATAAAGGCCAGCCAGAAGGTCTAGTATCAGCAAATGTGAGCATGAGTGTGAGAAGATTTTGTTCTTTTCTCTATTCTTCAAAGAAGCTAGTTGATGCCATTTAACTTATGTGGAGCATCTTTTACATTTGGGGTAGCCAAGTGATAGAATTAACATAGAGGACTGGGCTCATAGGAAGATCAGAGGTCAAATCCAGAATCAGAGCTTTCCTGTGACTTTGGGCAAGCTATTTAACTTCTATCTGCTTTAGTTTCCTCAACTGTAAAATGATGATAATAGTACCTGCCTCCCAGAATTGTGAGAATTACATGAGATGTTTGTAAGGTATAATTTGTAAAGCATAATACCTGGCATACAGTAGGTACTTAATAAATGCTTGTCCTCTGAATCCCCTAAGATTCTATGGGGCTTTACTTGACTTTGTCAATTGTCTCTCTGATGGATCAGAATTGAAAAGAGCATCAAATTCAAGTTAATTAGTGCTGTGCTGGTGATCCTTAGTTTTTTGTTTGTTTTTTTTTAATTTTATTTTATTTGCATAACATATGTGTGGGTAATTCTTCAACAATAACCCTTACATAGCTTTCCATTACAAATTTTTCCTCCCAACTCCCCACCTCTCCCCTAGATGGCAGGATATCCACTACATGTTAATTATGTTAAAATATTGGCAAATCGAATATATGTATACATATTTCCAAACTTATCATTGTTGTGCAAGAAAAATCTTATCTACACAAACGATATATCAGATAAAGGAAACAATGTAAGCAAACATCAATCAAGGAGTATGAGAATGTTATGTTGTGGTCCACATTTCACATCCCTCTCTCTGGGTGTATATGGATTTCTTCAGTGAACAATTGGGATCCTTAGTTTTAAAAAAAAATACCCCTAAAAAACCAATCAACCTACCTCTATTGGAAAATATCCAGTGATGTGGAGCCTGCTGCCTCATAAACCAATCCATTACATTTAAGCCTTGTTCTTATTTTTCATTTCTTTCCAGCCTTTGTGGGTTACGATCTTTTAATAATCTTGAGAACAATTTTGAAACTAGGAATATTGGTAATCCTAAAGACCACTTAGGAGTGCATTCAGTACCTAAAAAATTCTGATAAAAGCATGAGTACATAGTCAGGAATTGGTTGTTAGATGAACAGATGACATATCTCCAAACACAATTCCCCATTCTACCTCCAAGATGTTTCTCTGATCCATCCTTTTTTCTTCATCTTAGTTACCATCCTAAGTCAATTTCTCATAACCTTTCAACTGGACTAATATAAAAGCTTTCAAATGGGTCTCTCAGAGTTCTCTTTTAGCTTGCCATTCTTTCCTCAACACAGCTTCCAAAACAATCTTTCTAAAGCATAGGTCTAATCACATCATAACCACTACTCAAAAACCAGTTTCCTCTTTCCTTTAGAACAGAAGTTTTTAACTGGGCTCTGAACTTTGACAACTATTTCAACATAACTGGTTTCCTTTATAATCTTATGTATATCATACATTGAAAGCATTCTGATTGCATGTTTAACCTGTATCAGATTGCTTGTTGTCTTGGGGAGGAGAAGGAGGGAAGGGAAGGAGAAAAATTTGGACCACAAGGTTTCAAGGTTTTACAAAGGTGAATGTTGAAAACTATCTTTGCATATATTTGGAAAAATAAATACTATCAAAGTTTTTTCAAATTTCCTCCAAAAACCCCAACATTTTCTGAAAAGGGATTTAAAGATTTACTTACATTGCCAAAGCTGTCCATGAACCTTTCCCCAAACCCCCCAAAAAGTTAAAAATTAAAATATAGTGTTTAGTCAGGCTTTTTCATAGATGTAAAATTGAAAAGTACCTCATAAGTCATCTTGTTCAAATCTTTCCTTTCTTGGATAAGAAAACAAGTATAGAGAAACTGAATGATTTGTAATCAATAGTAATAAGTAACTAGAAATTCACACCTAGGTCCTCTGCCTTCAACTTGTCTGTCCACTGCATGAGTTTTCCTTCTTTAAAATCTGTTTCCAATCTACTTTTCCTGACTTATTTCCCCTTAATCTCCTTCCACAAACTATCTTTTGTCCACTCTAGATCACTAGTTATTCCTGAACTCATCATTCATTCATTGACTATATTTACACAAACCTGGAGTCCACTGTTTCCTTGTCTCTATATCCCAGAATTATTTTAATTGTTCAAGGTTCACCTTAATATCACCTACTTCAAGCCTTGCCTTATTTTACCAGTTAGTTTGAGCTTAATGACCAAGACTTTTTTTTTTCTTTTTTCTACCCAAAAAAGCAGTCACTTTAGTGTTTGGACATAAATGATATGACTGAAAATGACTTAAAAGTGTTACCAAAGATCAAAAATCTTGGGCAAGAAGCTGAAGATCATAGGGACACAAGTTTTTTTTTTTGTTGTTGTTGTTGTTTTTTGTTTTTTTTTTTTCCTCATTGTTGAAAACAAAAAAAGACTCAGAGGAGAGGAACTAGTTTAGGAAATGATCATGTGGTTAAGAAATTGGTGACTGAAAAAGGACTTGAACTTTTGGGCCACAATTTAAAGTAAAAGAATGACAAATTCATACCCATGAATTGAACACACTTTTAAACAAACAAACAAACAAAAAAAGCTGAGAAGAATGTTTTTTCTAGGGGTCTTACATCTCTAACTCAAAAGGATTTTTCTAAAGGATGGGGAAAAAAAAGAAAACTGCTTATTTGCATTTGTATACAAATAGGGAAAAATAAATACATGCATATATGTGTGTGTGTATTGATATATCTGCATCAAGCCTTGATACCATGGAGAACTGGTCTTTAAATTTTTTTGATTCGTACCCATTGCACTCCAAAAAAAGTTTATATATTAAAAATTATTTATATTTTAATGGGAGCAGTGTTATGAAATGTCTTTTTAAAAATTCTTAATGCAAAAAAAAACCAAAAAAAATTTAAAAAAATTCTTAATGCAGCAATTTAAAGGTCTGGTTCAAAGTTCAAGTTAGCTCATAACTTGAGCTAACTTTTATTTATTGAGTTCAGGTTATCTCAGTTTTAATTTTATTTGTTAAAACTTAGTTTTAATGGCTGTCATAGCTAAAATCATATCTCACAAAGATAAGTTGATCCTAATAGAAACAGTTGGCCTCAATAAGTGATGATATTCACTTTTCAATTCCATCCACCAATTAATGCAAAGATTGTGAAAAATAATGCATTTAGTTTTCCTTTTTCCAGATGTCAGTCAGTTTTAAAAAATGTTTATAAGGAATTCAAAACCCACTGAAACGCTTTGGAAGATTTTTAAACAGGTTATTAGAAAATTCTATTTTCAACTTTTATATATATATATATATATATATATGCAATTAAGAGTTTTTGTGGGTGACATTTTTGGCAACAAAATCACATAAAGATAAAAACATTTCCAAACACCTATTTTCAAAAAAGCTTTCTCTATACTACAGCTTTCTTTTGAAAAGCAGTTACTTTCTCTCTCTCTCTTTTTTTTTTAATATTAGGAGAGACATATTAGGTGTGCCTTTTAAAAAAATATATCTGCTAGGTAGGTAACATACTACTGATAGCTACTTGTTATCACAGAAAAGGTCAGAACATTTGAAACATTTGTCTTTATAAAAGATAAATTCATAGCTTATCTGACAATTCAAGTACTTTGCCACAAAATAGCCAGTAAACCTCTAAAGTACACAAGATTTCTTTTTTTTTATTAAAAACTTTTTATTTACAAAACATATGAGTGATTTTTCTACATTGACCATTGCAAAACTTTTTTTTTGTTCCAAGCTTTTCCCCTCCTTCCCCTCACCCCCTGATGACAGGTAATCTAATACATGCTAAATATGTTAAATTATATGACAAATCCAACATGTGTATACATATCTATAGTTATTAAAGTATACAAGATTTCCATAGTCATTCCCCATCTCGTTATAAAGTATTGTAAAGATTCTAATATTAAAGATCTAGTTTCCATTAAATTTCATTGTTGGCTAGTCACTTTCCATTTGTATCTAACTATGACCCATTATGGGATTTTGCTAGCAAAGATAATAGTGTGGTTTGCCAATTTCATTTCCAGCTCAATTGGTAGGTGAGGAAACTGAAGCAGAGTGAAGTGACTTGCTCTGAGTCACACAGCTAAGAAGTGTCTGAGTCTAGATTGAATTCAGGAAGAGGAGTGAATGGGGTGAATGAATTCTACATACATTTATTGTTATCTTACCCTGGAATACCTAATTCCCCCCCCCATAAAACATAATTTTAATTAAAGAAAACATTTACTGTTAAAAAAAGTTATCTTTTCTGGTACATCTGTCCCTTAGGAACTTACAAACATGGATTCCATTATTGAAATGGATTCTGAGACACATTGGAAATAATACTTGTGTCAAATTGTATACAAAACATTCTTCATTGAACAATTTGTACTAATAAATTGTTTCCAATAAACAGCAGTGTTTATGGGTATTTTCCAACAGTATTTGTTGACAAAAAATACATTTGAATTTGTTATCATATTGTTTTCCATGTATTTCAGCTATTTTTGCCATGTTAGGAAGAAGTGTTTTTCGATTTTTATATGGCCCTTTGTCTTTCACTATTAAGTAGACAAGAGAAAAAAAAAAAGACAGCTAGGCAGTTCAGTGGATAGAGCACTACTAGTCCTAGAGTTAGGAAGATAAGTTCAAATCTGGTCTCAGATATTTACTACCTATGTGATCCTAAGCAAATTACTTAATCTATATTTGCCTTGATCCATTGAAAAAAGAAATGGCAAATCATTCCAATATCTTTGGCAAAAAAAACTCATGGACAACATGGTCCATGGGATCCCAAAGAGTCAGACATGACTGAACAACAAATTCAGTAAGAAACCACAAAACCATTGAATTAACTCAATCAAAAATTTTTTAAAGTATTGGATTGGTATCATATGCCTTTAAATACTACCCGAGAGAGAGAAAGACAGAGAGAGAGAGAACTTAGTCTTTGTGTCCAAAATACTTAGTTTTTAAATTACTTGCTAATTGTGATGGCTTCATATTATCATTGATTAATATTTTGAGTCAAATGCTTGAATGTGTTCATTGGTTAATAATAATTGGTACAAATCCACATATTGAATAATCTATAAATCTGAAATCTTTTGGATTATTGTGTTGATGTTTTGTCAGATGTCAGCAGGTCATCATCACTGTTGCTGCATAACAGCTGATAAAGAGCTCTTAGGAAGAGGAAAAAGACCTCTGGCATTTTCTTGGGTTCATTTTGTGTGCACAATTTTAGTAATAAGAGTTTCTTTTCAGGGGTACTTTTTTCATTCCACATGGGGCCAGAGCAAAAGAACTTGCCACTATTATTATAAGTTAGGGTTTTGGTTATTTTTATTTTGGTTTTGTTTTGTTTTGTTTAAGGAAAGACTTCATGTAGAAGGGAGTTCTTAAGCTGAGACAGGAAGAAAAAACTAGGGATACTACAAGGTGAAGGTGAGGAAGGAGTGTGTTCCATGCATTGGGAACAGCCAATGCAAAGGAACTGGAGAAAGGGAGGATGGGAGGGAGTTCAGAGCAAACAAGTTCAATCCCCTCATTTGAGAGATGAGGAAAGTGAGACCCAGTCAGTTAAATGATTTGCCCAACATCACATAGACATAAAGTGTCAAAAGTGAGGTTTGACACAAGTTCTGACTTCACACCTTTTGCCGTAGGACATCATGTATGAAGGTGCAGCTATGGGCTGCCATAGCACAGAGTGCTAGACTCATCTTGAGTTCAAATCCAGCCTCAGACATTTCTGAGCTAAGTGACCCTGCTTGCTTCAGTTTCCTCCTCTGTAAAACGAGCTGGAGAAGGGAATGGCAAACCATGAAGTATTTCTGTCAAGAAAACCCCAAGTGATATCACAGAGAATCTGACACAAATGAAACTCTGAAAAATAAACTGAAAAGCAGTAAGCAGGCCAATTTGGCTAAATTGTGGAGTGCAATGACAGGTCAGGAAAAGTAGCCTTGGGGGAGGTAGTGTAGGGCTTTAAATGTCATCAGGAGAAGCTTACATGTCATTCTCAAGGTAAAAAAAAAAAAAGCAGAAGAGGTTTTTTTGTTTTTTTAAGAGAGAAAATAATTGAAGAGGTCCTATGTATGTTGAGGGTGTGTGTGTGTGTGTGTGTGTGAAACAGATGTCTGCTAATAGAATCAATAAACTTTACTAAATACCTACTATATGCTAAGCACTGTAATAAGTGCCAGGGATTCAAAAAGAGACAAAGGTAGTCCCTGCCTTAAAGGAGCTAATTAACAAATATATACAAAGCAAGATATCTATTTATATTTATTCATCCACAGATAGATATAGATATAAACAAGGGAAATCAATGGAATTAACAGGGTTGGGGAAAGTTTCTGTAGAATGTAGGATTTTAGTTGGAACTTAAAAGACTGAGGTCAGTAGACAGAGCTAAGGAGGAAGAGCATTCCTGACATGGGGGACAGCCAGAGAGAATGCCAGGAGCCCAGAGATGGAATGTCTTGGTGTGGAACAGCCAGAATGTCACAAGCAGCTTGAGTTAGGGGAGTAAGGAGTAAGGAAAGGTAGGAGGGAGCTGGATTAAAAAGGACTTTGAATGCCAAATACAACATTTAGTATTTGATCCTAAAGGCAATAGGGAGCCCCTGGAGTTTATTGAGTGAGAATGGGGTGGAGGTGGGGTGACATGGTCAGATCAGTGCTTTAGAAAAATAACTTTAGTAGCTAAATGGAAGATAGGTTAGAGTGGGAGAAAGCATGGGCAGGCAGACCCACTGACAAGTGTGAGGTGATGAGGTCTGGAAAGTGATAATGACAATGTCAGAGGTGACGGGGATATATTCAAGAGATATTGGAAAGGTGAAACTGACAAACTTGGCAACAGCTTGGATTTGTGGGAATGGGAGATGGTAAGGAGTCTTGGTAACCCCAAAGGACAGGGACAGTGCTGTCAACCTCAGTAACAGGGAGACTTTAGGAGGGAAGATAATGAGTTCCATTTTGGACATATTGATATCTACTTATAACTGAAAAGCAATTGGTGATGTGAGATTGGATGTCAGCAGAGACTGAAGCAGGATAGGTAGATCTGAGAATCATGAGCAAAGAGATGGGAATTAAATCTTTGGGAGCTAATGATTTCACAGAGCACTATAAAGGGAGAAGAGAAGAAAACTTGGGACAGAACCCTTAGTGTAGACTATGGTTAGAGGGTGGGATCTGCAAAAGGATTCAACAAAGGAGACTGAAAAGAAGTGGTCAGATAACTAGGAGGAGAACCTGGAAAGGGTGGTGTCCCAAAAACCTGAGTATATTAAGGAGGAGAGGATGTCAAAGACTGCAAAGATCAAGGAGAATGAGGGTGGAAAAAAGACCATTGGGTTGGGCAACTATGAGATTTTGGGAGAGAGCAATATCTGTGTAATGATAAGGTTGGAAGCCAGGCTGTAAAAGGTTAAGAAAAGGGGAAAGAGGAATTGGGGGTGGGGGTTAGAAAGGAGGCTCTTGAAGATTGGGCAAGATGGACAGGATTCTGAGATCTAGACAGTCCTCACTGGAAGTGATATCAAATTGAAACCTTATTTCCTGCTAATTCTTACCCACCAATTCTAGTTCTATCAGAGAAGAGAGTGAGGGGCAAAGAGGAACAAATTGAATCCTTCTTCCCAATGACAGACTTCCAGCTGTTTGAAGATAGTGATCATATTTATTCCCCTATCACCTCAAGCCTTTAGCACGTTAGAATAGCTTTAAAACATTCTACACTTTAGTTTGGTTTCTTCCTATCCAAGCCAAAGGACATAGAGGTCAATCTCTCCCACCATTCTAAGCAGAGACCACCCACACACACCCACACACACATCCCTTCTGTTCCCCTCTCCAAGGTTCCAAACCTCTTCAATTAGTCCCTTCCCTGAAGCCCAAAACTGGGGCAGAAGATGCCTAAGAGTAACATGTTCACAGTGACAAGCTCATGCAGAATTCACAAATCTTTCTTCTCTCTTCTATCTTTTCTCCTTTTTTTTTTTTTTTTTTGGCTGAGGCAATTGAGGTTAAGTGACTTGCTCAGGGCTACACAGCTAGGGAATGTTAAGTGTTCTTCTGTCTTTTCTCAATTCACTTCTCAGTTACTGGGTTTCTGCTTATTCGTTGTTCTAAGTTGATTTTTATGTCCTTTCTCTCAGAGCTCCTGACAACTGGTTTCTTCTCTTCCTCACTTTCCCCTCATCGTCCATTTCTCTGTATGTCTTTGTCTTGTCTTTGCTTAAGCTCCAGTCATTTCTTTGTGCTGTAAGGAGGTATGGGGAGACAGGTCAGGGATATGAAGTTTAGCCTCAGAGGAGTTCAAAGGGAAGCTCACTTTACTCCAATCATGAAAGTACCCTAAATTGTCCCACTGTGAGCACAGAGGATAGAACACTGGACTGGATTCTGCCCCAGGTTTATATACTTACTAGATAATGGGATCATGGATATATCACAATATCCCAAAGCCTCAGTAGTTTCTCCTCTTCTTTTTGAAGGAATTGAAGTCAAGTGCCAGAAGCTGGATTTGAACTCAGGTTCTCCTTACTTCAAGGCCAGTGCTATATCCGTTGTATAACCTAGCTGTCCCTCTACCTCAGTAATTTCAACTGCAAAATGGGGATAATATTACTACCTCACTGGTTTGTTCTGAGGAAAGTGGTTTGCAAAGCTTCAAGTGTTATATAATGAGTTAATATTATAGAACATGAGATTTAATTTTTTTTAAATTTTATTTTATTTGCAAAACATATGTATGGGTACTTCTTCAACATTAACCCTTACATAGCTTTCTGTTACAGATTTTTCCCAACTCCCCACCCCTCCCCTAGATGGCAGGATATCCACTACATGTTAATTATGTTAAAATACTTGGCAAATCGAATATGTGTATACATATTTCCACACATCATTGTTGTGCAAGAAAAATCATATCTACACAAAAGACATATCAGATAAAGGAAACAATGTAAGCAAACATCAATCGAGAGTATGAGAATGTTATGTTGTGGTCCACATTTCACATCCTTCTCTCTGGGTGTATATGGCTTTCTTCAGTGAACAATTGGAAGTGAGAACATGCGATTTAGAAAGGATTTAGATACTATAGAATTTATAACCTTTGAGAGCCTAGATTCTCTTGCTCTTGCTCACTGAGCATCTGAAGCCAGTCCCAGTCCAGAACCTCTCCAATACCAATCACATTGGTGGGGGGAAGGAGAGGGAGCAGGTATCAAATAAAACCTACTAACATTTATATAGCACTTTAGAATATATATATATATATATATATATATATACATATAGTATACTCATATTTAGGGTATATGTACATATATAGAATATCCTCAAACTCTTTCTGAAGTTTTAAGTTTAAAACTTTGAGGACATCCCATATTATTTCATTTGATCTTCAAAACAATCATGTAAGGTAGGTTGATTTGCTCAGCATTCAAACTAGTTAGTGTCTGAGGTAGGATTCAAATTTGTCTTGACTCCCAGTCCATCTGTCTATTCACTATGTTCTCAGCTATCAAAACTCAAATTTGTGGGGAAGGGAGACTGAGTGAATCAAAGATATCTCAGCCCTCCATAACCATTGAGTCTCTACCCCTCTGGACACAGTTCTGAGTCTTATTTACATAGCCTAGAGTCTCAGCCCTGACGTCCTAAGGTGAGAAAATCAAAACAATATTTAATTTGAGAAAAGTATGCCAACCTATTGCCCTATGGCAAATAAATTCTCTTCTCTATCTTCTCGGAATCAATTAATCAAAAAATATTTATTAACTATGTGTCAGGCAGTAGACAAGGACAAAAGTGAAACAATTCTTACTCTCAAGAAGTTTGCATATATGTGCATATATGTATGTGACCTATATGTGTAAATAATATATCTCCACTGATGAAATGTAGCAGACCTATTACACAATTCATAGATGTGTATGTATACGTCCTTATGCACACACATGCAAATGTATGTTTGTATAATAAGGCTGATTCCATCTCATCATTTTTAGGTAAGTATATGTGTACATATAATAAGCATCACAACCTATTTGCTCAACTGATAGTTTCCTTGTGAAGGAGGCAGGGGAGGTACAGCTGCTGGAAAGGCCTGATGACATTTAATGGAAATGCCCTACTCTTTGATTTATAGCTGATTTTTTCCCCTGAGGCAATTGGGGTTAAGTGACTTGCCCAGGGTCACACAGCTAGGGAATATTAAGTGTCTGAGGTCAGATTTGAACTCAGGTCCTCCTGACTTCAGGGCTGGTGCTCTATCCACTGTGCCATCTAGCTACCCCTATAGCTGATATTCTACAACTGGTTCTGGTTGTTTAATGTAAAGTGGAAGAGACTGATCGTGTAGGTTAAATTGGTGTACATTCAAAAGACAGTGACAACTCAGCGGGAGGCTGGTCTGTCTCCTTGTCTGTGTTTCTTCTAATAAGAAGCCAAAAATCCCGGAAAAGCCTTGATGGGAGAGAGATTCATAAGAACACTGCACACATAAGGAGACACACATGTCAATGCACACAGGTATGTGGAGACTCACAATGTGAATATAATGGTAGGTGAACTAGACTTGGCTTGGGGTGAACTCAGACTGATTTCCTTTCAGCCCTGCTGGTTCTGCCCTCCATTAAATGAAGGATTTGGACTAGATCAAATTCCCATTCAAGCCAATTCAAGAACTATTTAATTAAAATGCCCGCTAAGAAGGGATCGGCGCTAGGTAGCGGGAATTTGGCTGCAAAAGGGAGAGGATGGTGGATGGAAAGCTTTGAAGGACGGGAAGTGCATCCCTGTTTCTGCGTGTAGCCTGGACGGCAGTCTCGTCTGAATCTGCCTATGTCTGTTTGCAGGAACATCCATCTTCGAGTGTTTCTATGCCAGGTCCACACGGAGTGGCCTCTCCTCTAAGAGGAGAAGCAATCTGTGTGCTTGTCCCCTAGGACCTTCTTCTGTCCTCCCAAAGGGCGTGGTCAGTCCAGTACTAAGCTATGGGACTCCCCTGAGGGTTTTCTTGGCAAAGATCCGGGAGCGCTCTGCTATTTGATTCTCCAGCTCATTTTACACATGAGGAAACTGAAGCAGACTTAAATGACTTGCCCGGAATCACACAGCTAAGAAGTGTTTGAGGTCATATTTGCACTCAGGAAGAGAAGTCTTCCTGACCCAGGATCCCGCTGACTCCATTGTGCCCCCTACAAGTTGAAAAGAGCGGGAGGTGCCTTGTACCTCCGCTTCCCATCCAGCAGGGGACGCTGTGGCCGACTCGAGCCCTTTCTTCCCCGTTTTGCGCCTGCCCAGATCAGGCGGAAGTGACGCTATGGGCTTTGCATTATAAACCGTCTCGCGGGCTCCCGGCCTTCCTTTCACAGCTGCAGCCATGGAGTTGGTCTTCTTCCGTTGGTGTTCTGACTCTTGTCATACACCATCACTCACGCCTCCCGGCCGCTGGAGTCACCTGCGAATTGACCCTTCATGAGTTTTCATCGCTGACTGAGAGCCGAGTAGGGCCTTTCCCATGGGGGCTATGTTTCTATTACATCCTTTTCTCCGCAGTAGCAGGAGCCAGGTTTTCGAAACTAACACGTGGACCGCAGGGTGCGCACACGCAACGCGGGCTGTTGTGTGGACTCGGGGGAGCGGGGACGGAAAGAAGTAATGGGGGGAGGGCTCAGCTGACTTTGGACCCTGTAGGACTCATTATGGGGTCTTTCAGGATAACACCGCCTGCCTGAGTTTTGGGGAGAGGACAGTGGCTCCAGTGGACTGTTCGTGCAAAGGTAGCGCGGTTAAGGAAGGATTTTGTAAGATCCGGAGTTGTCGAGATGCATTCGGCTTCCTTGGACGCAGGGACTTGTGCTGAGTATAGCAAAGGCCGATCAAAGTAAGTTCGATAAGAATTAGAGGCTCCCTGGTCACTGCTTACTTAGATCCGGGCCTTCCGGGACTGCAATCTGCTAGGGAATGGGGCTGGGTACCGGGCGCCTCACTCACTCCACGTGACCCTTCTCCTGGCCCTGCATTCGAAAGTGATCGTGGTCTGACTGTGACCTGGTCATTGATAGTGCAGGGAGAGAAACTCCTGAAAGGGTTTTCCCGTGTTTGAAGGGCCAGTATCCTGCCCTTTCAAACCCTGTACCTTTCACACACTTTTTCCTTAGGCACTAAACCATCCACGGTGCTGCTGGACTCTTCAGAGTCTTGCGGGAGCTTAGAGGATAGAAAATGACAAGGCAATTTTGGAAGCATTGGGGCTCGAGCCGACCGATTATTAGGAAAATTTCAAAGGCTTTTCTGTTTTTCTCCTTTATTTTAGTATGCCTTTTTATCTTACCACGCTCTTCAGATGACCGTTCATCTACAACAGACTGGACCTTGGAACAGGTAAGGTGGTTTCTGCTCGTCTAAGTGTTAAGAGAATGAATCAAATTTTTCTTCCTTACTCTGTTACGGGTGAATGCAGCTGAAGTGAGTTACTCCATTGTAGTGATATAAGTTATTCAAATCTTAAGGGTGTATCTTAGGTTTGACACTCTTGGAAGGATGGAAGGGAAGGAACGTTTATTGAAACACTTATCCCTAATACTAATCTTTGAAGGCCTTAAAATTGTTTCTAGGTTTGTCACTCTTAGGATAGAAGAGAAGGTGCCTTTTATTAAGCGCCTATCAGTATAAGTGTAGGCACCAGTTATCTTTAAGTAAAGCTTGAGTTTTAAGATTACTCCTCTTGGTTATCCTTGGGGATTGCTAAATTATGAACTGGTTTGAAGAGGCATTGTAGTGAGACATTGAATAGACAGCACAATTTTTGCCTTTTCTAAGTGTCTAAAAAAAGTGCTTTGGCCAGAAGCAGACTTTTGAAATGATTTTAAGGGTATTTTATTCAGCAAGTCACATTCTTAAGTGTTGGGTATACAAAGATAGTGAAACAGTCTGGCCTCAGTGTGCTTACATTTTATGGGTAAAGAAGCTATTGATTTCTAAGTGGGATTTCTAGCTTAAAAGAGGATCAAACAGGTTTGTAGGTCTTGGGTTTGGGCCTGGTTTTAGGTTATTAAAATAATTGCTTAAAGATCATTTTAGATCTTGTATCTCATGGACCCACTTATTTTTCTCTTGTTTCAGGACTCTAGCCTACATTTGTGGAGGACCACAAAACATAAAGAAAAATAAATTCATGCTTGATATACTTCCAGGGACTCTTCTGCATTGTTAAGGAGGATGGACAAAAACAGACATTAAGAAGCCTGGTCACGGTAGATAAACACTTGGTTCTTGTATCATCATGGGGGAAAGGAGAAGGGAGCATTACCTGGATCTAGAAATCTCCTGTCCTCTGGAAAACCTCAAGGGCCTTGGCTTCTAGAAAGGAAAAGCTCCTGTCTCAGCTGATATCTCATTCATTGTAAATTCAGGACCCAAATATTACATCATAATGGCTATTTATTGGTTCTATTCCCTTTATAGTCAACATTTAAGGCTTTAATGACCAGAATCCTCATACTTAGGACAAGCCCTGGTAGGCTTACATATGAGTTGCACTCTTACTTATTTGAAATAAAGTGTTTGGAAAATGTAGATTGTGGACCCTAGTTTGACTTATGTAACAGGTTGTATTAACAGTACTGTTTGTAAATAAATTCCATAATGCTTAGAAAGTATCTTGTAAGTTATTTTGTTCTTTAAGAGAAAGGAAGAAAACAAACTTGGATGATAGAGCACAAATGGCTCCAAACTTCTGGCTGGTGAGTTCTTGATTTAAGCTGAACATAATAACAAGAAATACCAACACTAGTTGTGCTATATCACATTTGGCAGTGAATACACTAATTGGGTATTTTATATGATGCTGGCAGGAAAGTGGTTAGGAACAGGAAGAGAAGTAACCATCAAAGGTCCTACTACTGTATAACTGAGCATACTTTTGGAACTAAATCCTGGATACTTACTAGATTTACTGTGGAAAATACTTCACAGATTGTTCCCATGTTCACAGTTGTTGACCTAGAACACTTAAATTTTAAAAAGAGATTTAATGTTGGCACAAATGTTTCCAGTTGAAAGTTTCTTGGAAGCAAATGTAAAAATTTTAAATGGTTTATTATCAGTAACAATTAAGACAAGGAATAAAACAAACCTCATCTAAACATTTTTTTAAACTATAAAAAGATTCTTCCTGTGCAAGTATGGCCTTTTGCATATCATCAGAAAGGACATAATGGTTAAGGTTACATAAAGATATATACACTGTCTTTAGTTACAAAGGTGCAGGTACTACACAAAACAGATGAGTTGAAACTAGTAAGGCTTATTTATTCAAGGATTATAAGGACTGAGGTTCAAAGCTGTGTGACCTTGGGCAAGTCATTTAGGGGCATTTATTGCTCTTTAAAGAAAGGAAGGGGGTGGCCATCTCCCAAGGACAGGAAAAGTGCTTCACTGTAAGTACACCAAACCTTTTACTCTTAACCATGATGGCTTTTTTTAGACATCCCAAGTGTGATTGTGGGGCAAACTGCTGGCAGACATGTTTCAGTATCAAATAATCCTTGACACAGAAGTAAAAGAATTGTCACCAAGCTGGGGCAAGGTCTTGGGATATGTGCCTATAGAAGCAGCAAAGGGGTGACAGACTGATGCTTTATAATAATGACCTGTATTTCAACTCCCATAAAACAGCCAGATGAAGTCACTTAAGAGATGAGCCTAGCAGAAAGTCTTATTGAGCCACCAAAGCAGTGAGCATGTGTGGCAAATGTTATCTCTAGTTTTTTAAAAAGAATAAGGTGTTTAAAAGAATGGGGAGTTGAAGGAGAAATTGAGAAGGGACCTTGAGATGACAAGCTCTAACCAGTACGAAAAGGCAGAAGAGTACACAATTGTGACTCAGAACAGAAAGGATCTATAAAGTAATCTATATAAAGCACTTTCCTCTAGGGGAACTAACTCAATAGGAACAATTTCTTATGAATTCTAAGATCCTATCAAAAGAGAAATCATCCATTCAAGGTCTGCAATGAGACAAATTGTGGTTGCTGGTTACTCCCTGCTAAGGGGAGTCAAAGACAACAGCTTTGGTATCTTTCTGGGGAATGCTATCTAAGATGTGACAGTATTCTGAGAAGCATCAAATGTGCTGATCCAGATGATTCATAGATGGATAAATTATATCATTAAAATAAATCTAGTAAACATTGATAGGGATTTATGAAGTCTTTGGCAAGAAACTAAAAACTTTAAAGATATGTGTACTTTCATCTCTCTTTACGATTAATGTTTCAAAAGAAAAATTGAGATTTGGAAGTAAATTAAGCTGCTCTCTGAGAACAAGATTTCAATTTCTGGTTAGTTTAATATGTATTAAAAGAATGGCTTGTTCACACACACAGACTATATACCTAATGATAGCTAGTAAAAAAAAATTCCTAGCAAAATTCTAGAACTTGAGGATTACAAGTGAACATTTAGGAAGGGAAATAATGATCAAAATTCATGAAGAATAGGTCAGATTAGACTAATTTAATTTTCCTTTTGATATTTTGGGATGCTTGATAATAAGCTGGAGCAAGTTGAAAAGAAGACAACTAGAATGAGGAGATTAATCTCCAAAGAAAATGGGATTTTTATCCTGAAGAAGAGAAAATTTAGTAAGGACAGGATCATCAAATAATGGGCTATCATGTGGTGGGGGAACTGGACCTGTTCTATTTTAGGCCGGAAAACAGAACTTGTTACAACAAATGGATGCGCACAAAGTTGGTTTCTGCTCAACTTCCTAACTAGGAAAGCACCCCAAAGTTGAATGAGTTGCTTGAGAAGTTAGTAGATTCACCCTCATTGAAAGTGAAGGCATGACCACTTGATGGAGATGTAGCAGAGATTCCTACTGAGGTATAGGTTGGACCATGGCCTCTCAAAATCAAATCCAGTTTTAAAGATCTTGTAATTTTGTGGCCTGTCATCTCTTGGAACGAGAGGAGGGGGTAGCCAACTCCTGTTTTTAGAATGACAATTGAAATCCATAAAAGCTTTGGCTAAAGGTATTCTTAACATTATAAAAAATAGGTTACTTACATTTACAAGAGAGCACAGAGACACATTTTAGAAAAGTTTGGCTCAAAACTTATGAGCATTATTTACGATCAATTTTCTCCCTGTTTCATTAACCTAAAAACAGTGAGAGATTCTATATACCAAATGAAGAAAGGCACAAGACATTTCCCTCCAAAAGTATATCCTTATGGCTTAAGGTTTACTTTGTTGCTCACCTAGCTGTAATCTCAAATATGATAATGGGATAAAATATGGGAAATAAAATTTCACCTGAATGTAATATGCCCCCTAAAGAGCATCTGATACATATACTTAATGGCTTAAGAAAGAAAACTTCAATATGGTGAATGACTCAAGTACTTGAATCAAGACAATTATAGATTAAAGGTCCCAATGACAAGCAGTTTTTTCTTATGCCACATTTTGGAAAAATAAAAATATAAAAAGTATTGAACTCAATTCTATTTCCACACCATTCAGTAGAGGATGTCCCAAGAAACTGGTGCAGAGCTGAATGTTCCAAAGGAATGCTTATCTTTCAGAAAATGGGGAACTGACCTGAATTTGATTTTTTTCTTGAAACCACATGAATGTTAATGATTGGCTCTTTCACTGACAACATCTTGTAGTCGTTTCAGTAATACATCATCATTTTCCTGGCAGAGGCGCTTTGTAGGTGATTGGGTATCACCATCAATGGTTAATGCTCGTTTCTTGCTTCTTTGTTCACCATGTTTTATCATATTGTTGATGTCTTTCAAACTCTGTCAAAAATATCAGAAAAGTTTTAGGCAAAAACCTCTCTTCTACACATATACATATAAACCTACTCACATACATAAGTGAATGTAAATATATATATTAGACAAAAACCTCCAAAGACTTACTTCCCACTGCATCTAGGACAGTGTGATAAATGTAGTAGACTTAGATCTCATCCTATTATGGAATCTTGAGGTCACTCATCCAAATTTACACCTTGAGTAAGGCAATACCTCTAACTCATCTTCTTAGGGCATGTCTGTACATTTTATAACTAAAATTAGTTGATGTCTCTTAACATGGCATTCTGAATATATATAACCAATGTGGGTTAACCAGCAAAGACTTTGCCTGTCTCAAGGAGTTCTTTGTACCTGTAGGGACATTTTGGAAAACTTATATTTATTCTAAGTGAAATGCTTGAGAATATTCAACTTAAAATAATGAAAACATGAAGAAGAGGATATGAATAGGAAAAACTGTTCTTTTAAAACTTTTACTCCCAAATTTAGTTCCTTTGCAATACAAGTTCAAAGTAAAAAACAAAACAAAACAAAAAGCTAAAAGAAAAATTAATTTTTAAAAATTATGTTAAAAGTGTTTAAGCACTGACCTTGGAAGGACTACCATTGAACTTGTAGAGGAGAGCTGTTCTTGGGGTAAGGCAGGCTCCATTCTTGTGAGGGGATACATAAACAGAGTGTTGTTGAGAGATCCGACGAGGTGACACTGGCTGCTGCTTAATGTTTGGGAAAGGAGAAAGGGGCAGAGCTTCCATCTGAAATTTTAAAACATTTTGGAGTTAGTTGCTTAAAATATTTTTTTAAGATTCACATTACTCCCCCTCCCCCCATTCTTGTGGATGTTTGCTTAGCTGGAATAAAAAACAAATTGCTTTCTATCACCACTGGTGGGTGTTTCAGTCCTTAACAAATGAATCTGCATCTTTTTAGGTTCATCAGGACCCAACTACCAGATGTTGTTGACATTGGTGTTTCCAAGTTTAAGAATTTGGAGCAGCTCTAATAAAAGGCAACTTATATTTGCAGACTTTAAGAATGGAACAATTAAAGAGGGTCAAAACCTAATAATCAAATTCATTTCTCTGTTGTTGCTCAGTCCTTTCAGTCAAATCCAACTCTTCATAATCCCCCTTGGTCTTTTCTTGGCAAAGATACCAGAATGGTTTGTTATTCCTTCTCCAGCTTATTTTACGAATGGGAAAACTGAAGCAAATGGGTTTAAGTGATTTACCCAGAGTCACAGCTAGTAAATGTTTGAGGCTAAATTTGAACTTGGGAAGATAACTCTAGGCTGGGCATTCTATCCACTGCACCACCTGCCCGCCCCAATATACATATAAACGTACATTTGATTTACTTTCTCTTTCGTTTAATCAGTATGAATAGCTAAGATAAATGCAACTAAAAAGCAACAGGTAGGAAATAGGAAAATTTGTGCATACATACCACATGATCTTCATTTGACAAATCATATTTTAGTGCAAATGATTTCACTCTTCCTACATAAACTTCATTGTAGAATTTGATAAGATCACCTCTCTCCTCTTTCATTGTTCCTGTGGAACAGTCTGGTATTTTTGCACTATCTAAATCTGTTGAAAAGGATATGCGGTATATGTAGTATAACCAGTCTGCTTTTGCACAAAAGTTGGCAACATCAAATAACATTTTTGCAACAATATAAAAAAGACAGATAAGGCTTTATATTGGACTTTCAATAGATATTAGGAGCTTTAAAGCACCTGAAGCATAATTATAAAGTGAACAGGAGAAAAAAAAGTTGTAAGCTTGAAATAGAAGTCTGGAGTACACATCATATTTAAACAGTCTAAGAGAGAAGGCAATACAAGAACAACATTTTCACAAAGATTAAAAAAAAATTTACTCATTAACACTTTTATTTTCCTCATGATGTGTATACCCAAAGTCTTATATAGCTAATATAGCTATATAACAATGTCTTTCTGCAATATTTTGCAAATTCAGTATGACTGGAAAGGAGGTTAAACACAGGTACAGAAGGCAACAATATATCATCAGTGATTGAAATTTCATTCCTTTGTTTCAAGTTAGCTTGGAGGAGTTGGCTATCCAAACTTATCTATAACCCATGATAATTAGAGGGATGAATGTGAGTGTGTATGTACAACAGTGATGAAAAATAGAAACATTTCAACTGGTTTACAGCATATCCCCAGTACTTTTCTCAACCCTTTCCTCTAATCTTGCACAGTAATTCTCACCTATCCCAGATACCCTTAAATCTTTTGGTAACCAGCAACATGTACTCTATTCTTCTACTTCATAAAGTCTTTTTCTTCTTCAAGCACCTCAAGAAACATCTTCTGAATAGTCTTTCTGATGTATCAACCATTAATTCTTTATCTTCCAAATTCCCTTATATTTAGCTACTTTGTATATGTATTATTAACCTTCATGTTAAATTATATACCTTTTTATATGTATTTGTTTCCCTCATTAGAGCTTAAAATCCATGCAAGTTAAAAACTGTTTCAGTTTTTGTATCTGTATCCCCCCATGCCTGCTTAATAAATATTTGCTAACTGATCAGTAAAAATATGCATAACAATAAAAGGTCATCTAAGATCTCTTGATTGTTCTGGTAGAGAATTGATAGTGTGAAAAGATGTTCACACTAACTCATTGGTGGTGGAGTTAAAAATTGGAAAGTGATTTGAACCCATGCTAAGAAAGTGACTAGGAGCAGCTAGATGGCACAGTGGATAGAGCACCAGCTCTGAACTCAGGAGGACCTGAGTTCATATCTGATCTCAGAACACTCAACACTTCCTAGCTGTGTGACCTTAGGCAAGTCACTTAACTCAATTTCCTCAGCAAAAAAAGGAAAAAGAAAATAAAGTAACTAAAATGCCCATATCCCTAGGCAAAAGATTCCACTTCTAGGTATATACTCAAAAGATGTCAATGATAAAAGAATGGCCCATATACACAAAAATACAGATATCCCAAAAAATATTTTGAGACATTAGATATTGATCACATGACTTTCTGTGGTAGCAAAGAACCAGAAACAAATTAGATGCCAATCCATTGGATAATGATGAAGTAAAGTGTAGTGCTTGGATATAATGGAATATTACTGTGCCTTAAGAAAGAGCATGATGAATACAGGGAATTATGGGAAGGTTCCTAATAACTGATTCAAAGTGAAATAAACAGAAAGAACAACCACAAAAACAATAGAAACTGAATATCGTGAAATTATAACATTAAGCTTAGCTCCACGATATGAGAAGACAAACTATATTATCTTTGTAGAGGGAGGTAACCATGAGTACAAAACACTGAATTTACATCAGGCTTTTTCTTTTTTTTTCCTGAGGAATTATTTTTTTTTTGTTATCCTTCAAAAAAAATTATAGCATTTATTTTTCCAAATATCTGCAAAAATAGTTTTCAACATTCACCTTTGCAAAACTTTATGTTCCACATTTTTCTCCCTACTCCCACACCAAGACAGCAAGCAATCCAATATAAGTTTAACATGTACAATTCTTCTAAACATATTTCCATATTCATTCATCATGCTATGCAAGAAAAATTAGATTAAAAATGAAAAAACAAAACAAAACAAGAAAGGAAAATAGCCAACCAGCCAACAACAAAAAAGTGAAAACACTATGCTTCAATCCACATTGAATCTCCATATACATCAGGGTTTTTCAATGTTTATTAGTTTCATAGAATTTTTTTCTTCCTCTTTTACAAATTCTTTATTAAGAATGACACTGGGGCAGCTAGGTGGCGCAGTAGATAGAACACCAGCCCTGAAGTCAGGAGGACCTGAGTTCAAATTTGATCTCAGACACTTAACACTTCCTAGCTGTATGATGTTGGGCAAGTCACTTAACCCCAGTTGCCTCAGAAAAAACAAAAACAAACAAACAAAAAAAAAACCCAAGAATGACACTTTAGAACAAAATATGAAGAGGAATATGGTTGATGTAAAAACAAAAGCAATTTATTTTGAAAAAGAAAATTGATAGGTACCTTTTTGCTCTCATGCAGGTCCACCCTTTTTATTAATAGGTTATCTGCTATGGATTTTGTTCATTTATATAAGCATACTAGGAACCTTTTTCTAAAGAAGATAACCATTAAAGGCAAAACTGCCTAATTTGAAATATGTGAAGGTTTTTTTTGTTTTTTTGTGTTTTTTTTAATATTTTGTTAATCGCATTTCAATATAACTGATTTTCATTATAATCCAACGTGTTTTATTTTCTGCATTTAAAAATATTATTTTACCAGACTTCTAGAAGAATCCATGAGGATTGTAGTCAGTCTAGGAGTTTATTATTATGAAACATCATAACAAAAACTTAAGATAAGTAGGATCAATTTTGTTAGAGAAGAGCCAATCAAATTTGATTACTTACTGCAGTCTGTCATTTCGGTATCTTTTACATTTTTATCATATGTGCTAAGTTCTCTTGGAATCCTTTTCAACAGAACACTTCTATAAACCTGTAATTGAAAGGAGAAAAATACTTACTGCAGTTACAAAAAGTATTATAGCTTACCAAACACCAAAATGAAGAAGGCAAAATAACTAATCAAAAGGAATTTACTAAATATGTGTATTCATCATTCAATATTTCAAAATATTCAATATGATATTGATCACAATGATTTTCCTTCTTTTCTTTTCAAAGATATGTATGGACAATACTGCTAGAAAAAAGTTATATTCTAACTAATTCTTTAAAATCCAAGGTGAGGCATATCCAACAACTAGGAAATAGATAAACAAGCTGGAGGAACAGAAATGTAATCAAGTATCATGTTGCATTTAAAATAGCAAATAAAGACTAAAAAAATATGGAAAGACATATTAATACAAAATAAAGCAGAATTAGAAAAGCACAATCACTTACATGTAAAAAAAAACCTTTTAAAATATATATACATACAAAAAAAAAGAGACCAAAA
Source organism: Myrmecobius fasciatus (assembly GCA_023553655.1). Lineage (NCBI taxonomy): Eukaryota > Metazoa > Chordata > Mammalia > Dasyuromorphia > Myrmecobiidae > Myrmecobius > Myrmecobius fasciatus. The sequence continues at coordinate 562,988 of JAJPUD010000146.1, forward strand.
GATGACATTAAGTCAACGAGTCACTGAATATTGACTGTGACAAAGTATAGATGTGGCTTAGAATAGTGTTTTAATGGTTTTTTAAATATTTTTTTATATTTTTAAAATAAAATATTTATTTTAAATCTTTTAAAAATTTTTTTTGAATTCCAAATTTTCTTCCAATTTCCCCCCATTGAGAAAAAAATTATGTGATGAATTATACATATGAAATTATGTAAAACATTTCCATATTAGTCCTGGTATAAAGAAAAAGCAAGAAAAACAAAGTGAAAAAATTATGTTTCAATAAACTCTCTGCGTTCACCAATTCTTTCAGTGGAGGTGTATAGTAGTTTTCATAGTAAGTCCTTTGGAATTGTTTTGGATTAACAGCTGATTATTGTACAATACTGCTGTTATAGTGTACAGTACTCCGGTTTTACTCACCTCATTTTCCATCAGTTTATATAAAAAGTCTTCCCAGGTTTTTCTAAAACCATCATTTCTAATAGCATAACAATATTCCATCACAGTCATATACCACAACTTGTTCAGCCATTTCTGAACTGATGGGTATCTCCTCAATTACCAATTCCTTGCACCACATGAAGAACTGCTATAAATATTTTATACAAACTACATCCTTTTCCTTTTTCTATGATCTCTTTGGGATTTAGATTTAGTAGTGGTATTGCTGGGTCAAAACGTATGTACAGTTTTATAGCTCTTTGAGCATAGTTCTAAATTGCTCTACAGAATTAGACCAGTTCACAACTCTACTATCTATTTCCTCCAACATTTGTCATTTTACTTTTCTGCCATGTTGGCCAATCTAAAAGATGTGAGGTAGTAGTATATTAGAGTTGTTTTAATTTGCATTTCTCTTATCAATAGTGGTTTGGAGCATTTTTTGCTATGACTAGAGAGAATTTGATTTCTTCTGAAAATTATCTATTTATATCCTTTGACAATTTATCAATTGGGGAATGAAGATATTTGGTTTTATCAAACACTTAGTACTGTTTATTTTATACCTAACCTATTCCACTGATCCACCACTCTATTTCTTAGCCAGTACTAGGATTGTTTTCATCATAATCCCTTTGTAATACCGCCTGAAATCTGGAACTGCTAGGCTTCCTTTCTTAACATTTTAAAACGATGATTCCTTTAATATTCTTAACCTTTTGTTTATTGAGATAAATATTCTTTTATTTTTTTCTAGCTCTATAAAATAATTTTTTAGTAGTCTGATTGTTATAACACTGAATAAGTAAATTAATTTAGAAAGAATTGTCATTTTTATTATTTTTTTTTGATCTACCCAAAAGCAATTAATATTTCTCCAGTTGTTTAGATTGGAGAAATCTGTCTTTATTTGTGTGAAGAGTATAGTGTAATTGTGTTAATTTTTTTGGTTGTTATTGAAGATTTTATTGATTTGGGTTGGCTGAGAAGGAATTCTTGGTGACAGCCTCTGCCTTTGAACATGAAGCCTGAGTGAAATAATTTTCTGTCTCTGAATCACACGAGATCATATTGAGAGTGATACAGAATTTCAAATGAAGTGTCAAAATAAATCTCTCTCTGATAAGAAGCAAGATCTTTTTCATATTGGATATTTTTAAAAAATTACAACTTAAAAAAAATTTCATGTTTATTTGGACAAAAAAACTTTATATATCACATCTTCTAATATAACATTTCAGGAAATGTTTAGTCTGGACCTTGAATAGCCAAGCAACAGGACTCTAAAGTGACGGGTAAGAAAGTTTAATTTACGTTAATACCACTACCAAATTGTCATTCAATTTGAAAGTTTTCCACACTTTAGCACTAATAATAAGCACCAGAATGAAAGTCAAAAGACTTGAATTATAGTGTAAACTTTGTCACTATAGCTAGTTGCTTGATGTAGGATGAGTCACTTCTATAAAATGAACAGATTGGAAGAGATTAATTCTAATATCTGAAAACTCTGATTAATGTCAAGACATTTTATTACCTTACAGATATAAAGCCTTATTTATAAATGGGACAGAACTATAGGAACAGATTTGCTTGTTTCTTGCTTCCTACTGTAGTTATTCTTTCATTACAATATTTTGTCTCTTCAATTTAATATTACCTAATAGACCAAATGAATTCAATAAAAAATCCAATAAACCTACAGTACATTGCCATGTATAGTATATAAATAGAATTATGCCTTTTAGTAAGTGCCAGGAGAAATTTATTTAATGAGACTTTTGGGGGTTTTTTGGTGAGGCAATTGGGATTAAGTGACTTACCTAAGATCACACAACTAGAAAGTGTTAAGTGTCTGGTCAGGTCTGAAGTAAGGTTTGAACTCAGGTCCTCCTAACTTCAGGGCTGGTGTTTTACCCACTGCACCATCTAGCTGCCCCAAGAAATCCATTTAAGAAAAAACTCATACATACATATATATATATTTTTTTTGCTGAGACAGTTGGGGTTAAGTGACTTGCCCAGGGTCACAGAGTTAGGAAGTGTTAAGTGTCTGAGGTCAGATTTGAACTCAGGTCTTCCTGACTTCAGGGCTGGTGCTCTATCCACTGTGCCACCTAGCTGCTCCGAGAAATCCATTTAAGAAAAAACTAATACATTTCTTGTCAGAAAAGAAAAAAGAAAACTGTTATTACTCACATGACTATTTGCTTGGGGCTGATTCCTGTAACTTTTCATTATGTCTTGAAAAGTTCTTTCTTCTTTTGTTACCTAAGAAAAAGAAAACTGCATTTCTCAACAATTATTGAAAAAATGAGTATGACTAAAAACTAAAATAAATATTTAAAGAGATCATCCATAAAAGCATTAACTTTAAGAACAATTAACAGTTTAATTAGGTACTCTTATTTTAAAGCATATTCCGGAAATCTATATGGACCAACAACAACAAAGCAGAGGCAAATTTAGTATCCCTTTAATGAATAAAAAGCTTCCATAGATTTGAGAGAACAGGAGGTTTCTGGTGATAATTGGATTGTTTAAGTTTCTTGTTCTATCAGTTTTAAACATTAAAAAAAAATCACCTAAGTACACATCAAAATTTAGAATATATCTCAGTGTTTAAACAATATTTTCTATACCAGGATTTGGTTTCTACAAGTTCAAACAACCTACTGATATTTTGATGCATATAGGACAGCAACTGTAAGTGTTTCAGTGCTTATAGAAGAAAATGGAATATCTGGCTCAAAGGGAGAAAAACAGACTGAGGTTCACAAAAGGAATCCTTTCTGTATAATGTGGTTTTAAAATGCATACTCAAATTACCCTTCTCTTCAATAACATTAGAAAATACCATTAAAGTTATTTTCCTTCATGAATAGTTAGAAGTACTTTTATGTGTATGCTGATATATTTTCTAGATAACAAGAATGATTTAATCAGAAACACAGGATGCATACTATGCAGTGAACTAACAGTGTGGGTGACTGATAGTGTGGTCATTACACTAAAAAAGCTTACAATAGAATGGTATAATGAATATTCTAAAACCTATGAAAAAGGTTCAATTCCTATAAATCTACTTCATTCTATAAATTTATTTCATTTCAGCCAACCATGGCAACAATGAAAGTTCCTCTTAAGTTACAGTCACATTTTATATGGGGTTATCTTTTGTAGCTACTAATTAGAAGGTCTTAACACTTTGCACAAAAAAGAGAATAAGATATTAACATCAGAAAGAACAATAATGCATTCAAAGGTGGTGAAATGAAAAGAAAATTAGATGACTACTATTACTATAATCCAGATATATAACTGGGTTAAATTGTTTTTTAATTAAAAATCTTTCAATTAACAAGCCTTTGGTTTTTTTTTTTGTTTTTTTTTTTTGTTTTTTTGGCTTTTTGCTGAGGCAATTGGGGTTAAGTGACTTGCCCTGGGTCACACAGCTAGGAAGTGACTGAGACCAAATTTGAACTCAGGTCCTCCTGACTTCAGGGCTGGTGCTCTATCCACTTCGCCACCTAGCTGCCCCTAACAAGCCTTTGTTTTTTCTCTCACCTCCCTCCCTCTTACAAGAGTAGCTATTCCAACTATGTGGAAAAAATGATACTTCTGGATCCTTGAATAGAATAAGGGAAATAAAGGTAGCAATAAACTAAATTCACTACTTTCCCAACAAAGATGAGTCATTTAGTCTATTAAGGGAAAGACTAATGCAGGATCAAGTTCAATAGATTAAGTTGACACCTTAAGTGAAGTCAGTATGGATAAAAACTACTTTCCCAAATCAATATATTACCTTTGCCATAATGTAAAAAGCACATAGGAGAAGCTGATCCAAATGTCTGTCTTTCATTAGATCAAAGCAATGCACTAATGTGAACTCAAAACATGTCCATATCTTCCTTCTCAAGTCATTGGAAATATCCAGTTTTAAGCACAAATCACGTAAGCGTACACTTGCCAAATGATAGACCTAAGATCAAATAAGGCAAAAAATATTAGCACAAATCCAAGTAAATCTCTTTTTTTCTAAAAATAAGTGTTACTGATGTCTTTGTTTTTATATTAATTTCTGCAAATAACATCCCAGCCTCCTATTGCAATATTTTCTTTTAAAACAAAGAAAAACGGTTATGCACCAACTACACAACATAGTAAGCAAGTTTGATAGTGTATACAACATTCCATAACCATAGTCTTGTTAACCCAAAAGATGAAGGGCAATAGTTTATTAAGGACCATGCCTAAGTGTGAAGCCCCCACAGCTATGAATCATAACATATTTGAAGGAGTTGCAAATCAGCCTTTACTGATGCAGATGTTGCTTGTTAATTAGGAATGAAATAAATCAGAGGATGGAGGGAAGAGGAGAGAGGTCAGAGAAGGCAACTGTCTCTTAGTCTCCTCATATTGTTATCATCCTTTCACATGAAGGGATCTATTCTGCTGGTCAGAATTCAGCCACTATCAGGTGGCTCTTGTAACAATAGTTCATCATTACAATTACTGAATAGTCAAGTTAAATGATTCTTTTTATGCCGTAATATGTGGTCAATTTTTATGTAGGTACTATGTATCATTGAGATAAAGGTATATTCCTTTCTATCTCCATTCAATTTTCTCCAAAGATCTATCCTACTTAATTTTTAAAATATTCTCTTCACCTCCTTAAGTTAAGTGATTCTTGAACATATATAGTTAAAAAACATCTGAAGGACAATGTAAGCATCCACATAAGATGAAACGTGTCAAAATGTTTAATTGCACTCAGAATATTATAAAATTAAAGATCCTTGAAGTAACGAAGTAAAAAAGGATGACATGTAATTATGACAAGACTTCAATATATAGAAAGTAATTTGCTCATCCTAACCCTAAGAACTAACTAGTTCAAACACTGTATCTGGTTTGGATGGCCCCAACTTTTGAAATACAGAACAAAAATAATAACACAAAAAGAATAAACCAAAAAAAGAATGAGGAAAATGTTTCAGATAAGGGAGGATTAAAAAAAAGTTGGCTTTATTTGAAGTGGAGAAGCTGAAGACAATACTCTTTAAATGATGTTTATCAGCTGCCCCTTACTTAGAGTAGTAAACTATAGGAATTAAACTGAAATATACACTGAGATAAACTATAAAGGAAATTTTTAAGAGCTGTGATTAAGCGCTAAAACAGGTTGTCAAAAGGAAATGGTCCTTGGAAAGTTTTAAGATGGGGAACTCATCTAGTTAAGAGATGGATTAAAAAGCTACTTAAGGTCCCCTTCAGCTCTAGAATACTACACAAAAAGAACTCTGGCAAAAAACCTACATAAGTTGCTTAAAATGTCTACACTCATAGCAGATGACAAAGGCAGCCTTTTATTGTTAAATAAAAATAATAAACCAAAAGAAATCAATTAAGGGAATGACTACTTGAGAATTTCAGAGGTTGAACAATGATTTATTTATTCATTATTTCTCTCCAAATGTAGTGAATTAGTTCTTTGAACATGTGGGGTTTTTTGTTTTTGTTTTTTTTTTTACCTTCCTATAAAACAGTGCTAGGGATCCAGTTCTTTTTGGTCGGCTCACTCCAGCCTGCTGCATTTCTAGAGATTTTGTTGCATGGGACTGCTTTGGAGAAGTACAATTTAATGACTGAGCAGTAATCGGTATTTGCCCAGAGCTCTCCACTCCAGTTTGCTCACTTGCATTCATTGGCATAGGTATTACTGTGATCCCTCCTGTATCAGTAGCAATACCTAGAAAACAAAAGGACAAGTTCTCAATTTTGGAAATAAACTATATATGTAGTAACATAAACATGTGAAAAATGATATACAGGAAAAATAAGTGACTTACCCAGTGTCACAAAGCTAATTAGTGACAAAGCTACAAAACAATTTAACAATTATTCTGTAAAAAATTTTCAGATTATCATTCCTGCGCTTCTTCTTCCACACCATGCTACTTACTGGGTAAGCTTGACAAACTTATGGCTTGTAGAGATAGTGGGGAGTACAGTGATGTCATCACAGAATTATCAAGATGGAAGGGACTTGAAAGATCACCTAGTCCCGTCTCCTGAAGAATTAATAATTCCCACAAAATCAACAATAAGTGGTTTTCTAACCTCCACCTGAATATCTCCTGAACACCTCATCTTATCTCATTTTTATTATTTAAAAAAAAAAAAAAAAAAAGACTGACTTCATTTGCCCAATGGGATATTATCAATTTGAATATATATTCCAAGGAATATTGTCTACCTTACAAAAAATTAATGGAAAAGATGCAGACAATATAAATTATTTTGAAGTTCTCATCTACCTAGATCATTCAGTTGTTTAGAGGAAGATTCTAAAACACATGTACAGATTAATGACAATAATAGATCAAGTTAAAATTGTGACCTTAAAATTATCTACTAACAAGTATTAGTTCTGAAAAGCAGTAATGTCAAACTTAAAGGAAAACTACTGCACCACCTAGCTACACATAAATCTTTATGGCAGAGCAAGTCTATCTTAGTGATGGCTTAGTAAACAAGGCAGCTAATGACCTACAGATAATCGATGAAATCAAAGAACTAAAAGATTTTAACTGTGATAGGACTGTTGGGATTCATTATTTTCAGATGTTCTTCACACAATTTACAAACACTTTTCATGAATTCCTTTACTCATTCATAATTAGCATAAATTCTTTCTTTTGGCCTGCTGGTATGTTGTGCCAATAAAATAGTGTGAGATACCTGCATGCAAGCTAAGCTCTTCAGTTCATGTTTTGTTTTTTTTTTTGCTCCCTTTGTTTTGGTAGCCAAGACTTGCTGCTGCTTCTTCCTTTTTCCTTCTTCCTTCTTCTTCTTCTTTTTAAATAAGAGCTTTTTATTTTTCCAAATACATGCAAAGATAGTTTTCAATATTCACTCTTGCAAAACCTTGTGTTCCAAATTTTTCTCCCTCCCTTGGATAGCAAGCAATCCAACATAGTTTAAACCTGTTCAATTCTTCTAAACATATTTCCATATTTATCATGGTGTGCAAGAAAAATCAGATCAAACAACAGAAAAAAAAAGAAAGAAAAAAAAATCAAGCAAACAAGCAACTACAACAAAAAAAGGTAAAAATATTAAGCTTTGATCCACATTCAATTTCCATAGTTCTCTCTCTGGATGCAGATAGCTCTTTCCATCACAAGTCTATTGGAATTGCAAGGCTTGTTTCCATAACTCTGGCACCAACTGGATTTTACCTTCTACGAACTTGAAGCTTATAATTCCTAAACTAAACAAGTATCAAGCTATGAGCTGGCCTCCCAGACCATGAGTAAAGGGAATCTATATTTAACAACGCTTTTAAACTTAAGAGACACAAGACTGATTAACAATTTTTCTTTTTTATGCTTGATAACAAAAGCAATGCTTCCCATCTTCCAGCTGAATCAGGTCCTTGGATGCTTGCTAGGGCATCAATGACCCAAAGAAGAAAATGATCAAGCTACGATGACTGGATACCCTTTTGATGAGGTTATGGACAAGAAATGTGCCCAATGGGAAGGTGGGAGTGAAAAAATAAGGGGTATGAATTCTGATTCCTGATACTCCTATCATTCCCTAGAAAATCCCTTGCCTGAGGGCAGCTAGGTGGCAGAGTGGATAGAGCACCAGCCCTGAGGTCAGGAGGACCTGAGTTCAAATTTGGTCTCAGACACTTCCTAGCTGTGTGACTCTGGGCAAGTCACTTTAACCCCAATTGCCTCAGCAAAAAGCAAAAAGCAAAAAAAAGAAAAGGAAAGGGAAAAAAAAAAAAAGAAAGAAAATCCCTTGCCTGGAGAATTTTATGGATACAGTTAAAAAGGAGATACTTTTTTTCTCCTGTTTTTTATTTCTTAATAAAACAGGTTAATAGTCCTGAGTATACTATGTAGGCTTGTACACATACTGTATATATTTACTAAAATATATTGTATTAAAAATCTTGAGGAATATTCTTTAATCTCTTTTTCTTCTCTTATTGCCAAAGCTAGCATCTCTAATACAATATTGAATAGTAATGTGATAGTGGGCATCCTTGTTTTACCCCTGATTTTACTGGGAATGGTCCTAGTTTATCCCCATTACATATGATGCTTGCTGATAGTTTTAAATAGATGCTACTATTTTAAGGAAAAGTCCATTCACTCCTATACTCTCTAGTGGTTTTAATAGGAATGGGTGTTGGATTTTATCAAATGCTTTTTCTGCATCTACTGAGATAATCAAATGGTTTTTGTTAATTTGGTTATTATTACTATAGTCAATTATGCTAACAGTTTCCTAATATTGATCTAACCTTGCATTCCTGGTATAAATCCTACTTGGTCATGGTATATTATCCTGGGGATGACTTTCTGTAATTGCATTACTAATATTTTGTTTAAGATTTTTGCATTAATATTCATTAGGGAAATTGGTCTATAATTTTCTTGCTCTGTTTTCATCCTACCTAGTTTAGGTATCAGTACCATGTCTAGGTCATAAAAGAATTTGTTGGGAGTCCTTCTTTCCCTATTTTTTCAAATAGTTTATATAATATTAGAAGTAATTGTTCTTTAAAGGTTTGGTAGATTTCACAAGTGGTGAATGTGATGAATATTCTCATTTTAAAATGAAGGAGAATGTTTTGCTAAAACTCTACTCAGTGCTCAACTAAGAAAAAATAAGAAGCAAATTTATAGAATCTTTTAGGGTCAATATCATAGAAGACAAACACATTTTTTTCACAATCTACTTTTTCCCCTAGTAGAAGACCAGCTACTACATGCCTCTTAACTGTGGGAGGAATATTTGCTCCAGAATCTGAGGATCTGGGATCTATCCAAGCTCTGCTCTTCATAACTTATGTGAGCATAATTAAATCTACTAATAATCTCACTGGACCTCTGCCTCCTCTTTTGTAAAATAAGGGATGGGGGAGGGAGAGGATTCTGGGAAGATGGTCACAAATGTAACAAATTTGCACCTCAGGGAGAACATAGACTGGTGAAAAATCAAGAAGACTTGGGGCAGAACAGCCTCTAGATACAAACAGAAAAGATATGAAGAAAGACCCCAGGCTGGGGATTAACCTGTCTGAAATGCAAACACCTCTGGGCTAGCTTGGCAGAAATGCCAAATGGGAAGCCCTGGAGATAGCTGGGTGGGACTGAGACCTTAAGGAAGAACTGCAGAAACTTTCACCTCCCAGATTGTAGTAGAGTTGGGGTCTGGAAAACAAGTGAAGCTCAGCTGATTGGAAACATCAGGCTCTGCTGTGCTTCTGCATGAGAACCCAGTGAGTGCAGAAGCAGCAAGATGCTGGTTGTGGGCTCTTGCAGAAGGATGGAGATCTTGATTTAGGGTTCTTGGTCAGAGAGGAGAGCTGAAGGGAAGCTTGAGGCACTATCCCCCCCCTCACAATTAGAGGTGCTCACAGTAATACTTCTTGTTTAAAAAAAAAATGAACTGGCTAAGAAGAAAGAATCATTATGGGAACAGGGAAGATCAGGTTCATCTTCAGAGGAGGACACTGAAGTAAAAAAATCTTTTAGTAACATGAAATGGCTCTCTATCCAGACAGAATTTATACAACTTAAAAAGAATTTAAAAATCAAATAAGAAACATTAAGGAAAAACAAAAAAAAATCCAAGAAAAACAAGAAGATCGTGAAAAGCTAACCAATTAGAAAAGGAAGTACAGAGTTTCAGAGTCTCAAAGATGAAAATAATTCTTTGAAAACTAGAATTGGGCAAGGGAAAGCCAATGAAGCTATGAGAGACCAAGAAATAACAAAACAGATTATAAAGAATGAGAAAATAAAACAGAATGTGAAACATAAGAAAAATGACAGATCTGGAGAACAGATCAAGAAAAAAATATGAGAATAATTGGACCGCCAGAAAATTATGACCAAAAAAAGAACCTTGACACAACAATGCAGGAAATAACCAAAGAAAATTGTCCTGGAGTAACAGAATAAAAGGGTAAGTAGAAATAGAAAAAAATCCAATGATCAGCACCTCAAAGAGATTCTTTGTGGAAAACACACAGGGATATTATTGCCAAATTTTGAAATCCCCAGATCAAAGAGAAAATTTTGCAAGAAACAAACAAATACATAAAATAAGGATCTCTAAGGTCCCTTCCAGCTTCAAAAACCTTGGAGACATCAAGAGAATAATTTTAACAAAATTAATTAATTTCAACAATATTAGCATGTTCCAACTTAGGGTCAAATAGTTTCATATTGAAAAGGGCTCTACAATTTGGAGCTATGCTCAAAAATTTGTCAAACTGTGCATACCCTTTGACCCAGCAGTGTTTCTACTGGGCCTATATCCCAAAGAGATCTTAGAGGAGGGAAAGGGACCCACATGTGCAAGAATGTTTGTGGCAGCCCTTTTTGTAGTGGCTAGAAACTGGAAACTGAAGGGATGCCCATCAATTGGAGAGTGGCTGAATAAATTATGGTATATGAATGTTATGGAATATTATTGCTCTGTAAGAAACCACCAGCAGGACGATTTCAGAGAGGCCTGGAGAGACTTGCATGAACTGATGCTGAGTGAAACGAGAAGAACCAGGAGATCATCATGCACAGCAACAACAGTATTACATGATGATCAATTCTGATGGACATGGCTCTCTGCAATAAAGAATTGTCTCAAACCATTTCCAGTTGTTCACTGAAGAAAACCATATACACCCAGAAAGAGGGACATGAAATATGGACCACAACGTAACATTTTCATGATCTCTATTGACATTTGCTTGCATTGTGTTGCCTTTCTCTGATTCTTTTTTTTTCTTGTAGATAGGATATTTCTTGCATAACTTCTCAAGCATTTCAACATTATTAACATGTAGTGGACTTCCTGCCATCTAGGGGAGGGGAGGAGACTGGGGGTAAAATTTGTATTGGAAAGCTTTGTAAAGATCAAGGTTGGGGAACTACCCATACATATGTTATACAAATAAAAAGCTTAAAATAAAAAAATTTTTAAAAAAAAAAAAAAAGGGGCTCTAGAAGCCATTAAGTGTAACCCTACCAGCTTTTTCAAGAAAACCAAGGAGTGGAAAAATGGAATAATCTATCTGTGATCACACAGTCAATAACTGGCTTTCACAATATATTTTTGGTACCAATATTAGAAAATTATACTGGGCTGAATGGACCAGAGTGTATTACTTTTCATATTTTTAATTCAATGTAAATAAATTTTAAAAGGTTTTTACCATGCAATGGAATTGTAACTTTTTGTCCCGTTGCTCCAGTTACTGCAGCTGATGTCACAGTTAGAAGATTTTGTCCAGGTAAAACAGATACATTTTCAGCAACAATGTTTAAAGATGAAGCAATTTTCAACTTGGTTCCTTCTGTTGTGGTCTTGTCTACAAACATTTTTGAGGAAGTATCCTCTCCAAAAAGTCTTCTTTTAGCACTTCCTGCAGTAGGAGAACTGTAGCGCTCATGAACAGATATCGGAGATAATGGCTGCATATCTAAGTATAAAGAAAAAAAAAATTAAACAACTTGAAATATTCAAATATGTCTATCTAGTGTGCCCCTGCCTCCTTAAGTAATTATCCTCCTATGGAGAAGAGCCATGAAATACAGGGAACATAAGGACAGTAGATTATAAGAAGGATTGAGTTGAAAAGATACTCTAATCTTTACTCTGTCCATCTTTCTTGACAGTCACTAAGAAAGGAGTCAACGAAAGAAAAAGGAGATCAGTCCGAATTTAGCTTAAGCCCTTCCTATCAATAGACAAATACTTCAAAAAAGTTACATGAAAAATTAGGTTTATTACAAGAGAAATGAACATGTCTGTGGAACCCTAAACATGCACAAAAAGTTCACAACCCAAACAGAAGCTTTTATGTTTATGAAACTGCAACAAAGAGAGGAGAAACAGAAATCTCCACCTAAATGAGAGTGGCAGAATAGGAGAAATCATGAAAAAATAAGATGACAAAAACAGCATTCTTTTTCATTGCCAGACTATGAAGATAGATGCTTTGCTTATATAGGAGGATCTCAAATGCACAAGCAATTTAAGTTTGGGGCACCAACAAGTTCTATCAACCTGAGGTGAAGTAAGGGGCAATGTCATTCTTAACACATTTAGGGTCTCTTTCATACTCTGATTCCAGTGTTTCTGAAAAAGAGATATTCAAAAGGACAAGTTCAAGGACCCTTTAAAACTATTCATTCCTGAGGTCAATCAACCAATCAACAAGAAAATTTTTACGCATCAACTACATAGGCAACATTCTGGTGATACAAAGTTAGAAATGAAACAGTTCCTTCCCTCAAGTATCTTAAAAAGTTTATCAAGGGAAACAAGATATACATAATTAAATATAAACAAAGTAAATTACAAGGCAGTTTTAGTGGGGAAGGCACCAATAGCTGAGGAGATCAGGAAAGTCTTACTATGGGAGGTGGTACTTGAACTGAATTCTGAAGAAAACTCACAATTATAGTGAATCAGGTAATGAACCAAGATGGAAATGCTCATTCACCCTGTGTTTTTTTTTTTTTTTGTTGTTGTTGTTGTTGTTTTTTATCCCTGAAGGGATGGTATTTCACATGGCATTGGAATATAGAAGACTTCTCCAAAAAGCCTTACCTTAGCAGAAGAAAGGCAAAGTATGAATGACTAGAGCATATACAATCACTTGAGTAGGAGCTTTGGAATGTGAAGAGGGAAATTCATAGGAAGTATTAGTAACAAAGAAAAAAAGTATAATCCAAAGCACTTTAAAAAAAAAGCATTTGCATACATGCCTAAAAAAAATTACACATCCCCTGATGTTTTGTTGGTGAAGTTGTGAACTGAAGCAACCATTCTGAAGAACAATTTGGAACTATGCCCAAAGGGCTATCAAACTGTGCATACCTTTTGACCCAGCAGTGTTTCTACTGGGCTTATATCCCAAAGAGATCTTAAAGGAGAGAAAGAAACTTGACATGTGCAAAAATCTTTGTGGCAGCCCTTTTTGTGGCAAGGAATGGAAACTGAGTGGATGCCCATCAGTTGGAGATTGGCTGAATAAATTATAGTATATGAATGTTATGGAATATTATTCTTCTATAAGAAATGATCAGCATGGGGATGGAGCCAAGACGAGATTCTCTGTGTCCTCCTCTGACCTTCTCTCAAACTAACAGCAGATTAAGTCTCTGAACTGATTTTTAAGTCAAAGAACCCAGAAATATTTGGACTACAACAACATTCCTTGCAGAAGGTACCTTGGAAAAGCTCCAGAGCAGGTCTGTTTCAGTCGGGCAGTGCCAGGAGCAGCTCCAGGAGACAGGGAAGGAAACCAGAGGGGACTCAGCGTGGCAGATTCTAAACACCTGGGGAGTCTAGCTGAGGCTCTTGGGACACTCAGCCCTGATTGCGGGCAGGTGCTTTGTCAGATCTGCCTTTTGTAAAAGGCAGATCGTAACCCTCTGCAAATGCGGTACCTAGCCTGGACTGCCCAGCACCGGAAGTTAATTAGCTGAATTGCCCCAGGGCAAATTACCACAGCCACCACTTCTCTGCTTTAAACAGACCCCAAGCTTAAAAAAAAAAAAATAATAATTAACAGAAGAGAGCTCTCACCATAGACAGCTTTTATGGAGAGAAAGAAGGACAAACCCCAGATCCTGAGGTTCCTATAGGCAAAGCAACTCCAGAGGAAGCCACAAATAGAGACATGACCAGGTCCCCTTTCATAAGGCTTTCCTGGAAGACTGCATAAAGAATGTCAAAAGAGAGCTAGATGATAAATAGGGAAATGAATTGAGATCAGTGCAAGAAGCCCTCCAAAGAGATATGATAAAGACACCAATCTACTGAAAAACAAATTTGGTGAAATAGAAAAAGACAACAATGCACTGAAAAACAAAATTGGTGAAGTGGAAAAAGTATGCAATGAACAAATTGGCCAATTACAAAAGGAGCTAAAAAAGGTAACTGAAGAAAATAATACATTAAAAACTAGAATTGAACAAATGGAAGTGAATGATTCAACAAGACTTCAAGAATCAGTCACACAAAAACAAAAAAATGAAAAAATAGAAGAAAATATGAAATATCTCCTAGGAAAAACAACTGACTCGAGATATAGATTTAGGAGAGATAATCTAAGGATTATTGGACTTCCTGAAAGACATGATGAAAAAAAGAATCTAAACACTATCTTCCAGGAAATCTTGAAAGAAAACTGCCCTGATGTTTTAGAATCAGAAGGCAAAATCACCATCGAAAGAATTCACCGATCACCCCTGAAAGAGACCCCAAAATTAAATCCCCAAGGAATATTGTGGCTAAATTTCAGGACTATTGCACCAAGGAAAAGATATTGCTAACAGCTAGAAAGAAACAATTCAAATACCAAGGAATTGTAATTAGAATCAGAGAAGATCTGTAAGCTTCCACATTGAAGGACTGAAGTTTCAGCTATTCCAAAAGGCAAAGGAAATTGGACTACAGTCAAGAATAACCTATCTAGCTAGAATGAACATTATTTTCCAGGGAAGAAGATAGACACTTAATGATATAGGTGAATTTCACCTATTTCTAATGAAAAGACCAAATCTGAACAAAAAATTTGACCTCCAAACACAGAACTCAAGAGAAGCATAAAAAGGTAAAAAGGAAAGAACTCTTGAGAACTATATTTCTACTATGGGTATACTTAAAGAAAGGGGGTACAATTTGATATTACTTTGATAATATGAAAAAGAAACTAGAGGTGGAAAGGCTATCATACTGGGGAAAAGAGGGAAAAGGTGATAAAATAAGGTTAAAAAAGGAGGTAAAAATAAAGTACAATCTCATGAAGAGGCAAAGAAAACCTAATATAATTGAGGGAAAGAAGGGAGGGAGATGAGCATTGTGTAAATCTTACTCTCATCAGATTGGGCTCTAAAAGAGTATATCAGACACATTTGGTTTCACAGAGAAACTTGTCTTTCCTTATAGGGAAGTGGGAGGGAAAGGAGGAAAACAAAGGGATTGAGTAATAGAAGGGAAAATAGAAGAATCAGGGGAAAGGAGTAAAAAAGGGGGAGGGGCTCTTAAGAGGGGAGGACTGTTTGGGGAGGTGGTCATCAAAAGCAAAATACTGGGGAGGGGGAAGGGAGAAATGGGAAAGGAAAGAGAAAAATATAACTTGGGTAAATAAGATGGCAAGAAATACAGAATTAGTTATTTTAACTGTGAATGTGAATGGAATGAACTCTCCCATAAAGCGGAAGCGGATATCAGACTGGATTAAAAGCAAGAATCCAACAATATGTTGTCTACGAGAAACACATCTAAAGCACAGAGACACAGGGTGAAGGTAAAAGGCTGGAGCAGAATCTATTATGCTTTAGGTGAACAAAAAAAAGCAGGGGTAGCAATCCTGATCTCAGATCAAGTAAAAGCAAAGATAGATCTAATTAAAAGAGATAAGGAAGGAAACTATATTTTACTAAAGGGTACCATAAATAATGTAGCAATATCAATACTAAATATATATGCACCAAGTGGTATAGCATCCAAATTCCTAGAGGAGAAGTTAAGAGAGATGCAAGAAGAAATAAACAGCAAAACTATACTAGTGGGGGATCTCAACCTTGCTCTTTCAGAATTAGATAAATAAAACCACAAAATAAATAAGAAAGAAATTAGGGAGGTAAACAAATTGTTAGAAAAGGTAGGGATGATAGATCTTTGGAGAAAATTGAACAGAGGCAGTAGAGAGTTTACTTTTTTCTCTGCAATTCATGGAACTTATACAAAAATTGACCATGTGTTAGGACATAAAAACCTAAAAATCAAATGTAGATAGGTAGAAATAGTAAATGCATCTTTTTCAGATCATGAGGCAATAAAAAATCACATGCAATATAAGGCCAGGAGAAAATAGACCAAAAGTTAATTGGAAATTAAATAATCTAATCCTGAAGAATGAATGGGTGAAAGAGCAAATCATAGACACAATCAATAATTTCATCCAGGAGAATGATAATGAGACAACACACCAAAATTTGTGGGATACGGCCAAAATAGTTATAAGGGGTAATTTTATATCTCTAGATGCTTACTTGCATAAAATAGTGAAAGAGAAGATCAATGAACTGGGCTTACTATTAAAAAAAAAAAACTAGAAAAGGAACAAATTAAAAACCCTCAACTAATACCAAATTAGAAATTCTGAAAATAAAAGGGGAGATTAATAAAATTGAAAATAAGAAAACTATTGAATTAATAAATAAAATTGAGTTAGTTTTATGAAAAAAAACTAACAAAATAGATAAGCCTTTAGTTAATTTGATTAGAAAAAGGAAAGAGGAAAATCAAATTGTTAGTCTCAAAAATGACAAGGGAGAACTTTCCTCCAATGAAGAGGAAATTAGAGTAATAATTAGGAGTTACTTTGCCCAACTTCATGCCAATAAATGTGATAATCTAAATGAAATGGAGGAATATCTACAAAAATATAGATTGCCCAGGTTAAGAGAAGAGGAAATAAATTATTTAAATAGCCCCATTTTAGAAAAAGAAATAGAACAAGCTATTAATCATCTCCCTAAGAAAAAATCTCCAGGGCCAGATGGTTTTACATGTGAATTCTACCAAACATTCAAAGAACAATTAATTCCAATACTATACGAACTATTTGAAAGAATAGGGAAAGAAGGTATACTGCCAAATTCCTTCTATGGGACCGATATGGTGCTGATAGCTAAACCAGGTAGGGTAAAAACAGAGAAAGAAAACTATACATCAATTTCCTTAATGAATATTCATGCAAAAATTTTAAATAAGATATTAGCAATGAGATTACAGAAAATCGTCCCCAGGATAATACATTACGACCAATTGGGATTTATACCAGGAATGCAAGGCTGGTTCAATATTAGGAAAACTATCAGCATAATCAATTATATTAATAACCAAATTAACAAAAACCATATGATTATCTCAATAGATGCAGAAAAAGCATTTGATAAAATCTAACACCCATTCCTATTAAAAACACTAGAGAGTATAGGAATAAGTGGGCTTTTCCTTAAAATGATTAGTTGTATCTACTTAAAACCATTAGCAAGCATCATATGTAATGGAGACAAACTAGAACCATTCCCAATAAGATCAGGAGTGAAACAAGGCTGCCCACTGTCACCATTATTATTTAATATTGTATTAGGAATGTTAGCTTTGGCAGTAAGAGAAGAAAAAGAGATGAAAGGAATTGGAGGAGGTAATGAGGAAACCAAATTATCACTCTTTGCAGATGACATGATGGTATACTTAGAGAACTCTAGAAACTCAACTAAAAAACTACTAGAAACAATTCACAACTTTAGCAAAGTTGCAGGATACAAAATAAATCCACAAAAATCAGCAGCATTTTTATATATTACCAACAAAGTTCAGCAGCAAGAGATACAAAAAGAAATTCCATTCAAAATAACGGTTGATAGTATAAAATACTTGGGAATCTATCTGCCAAGGAAAAGTCAGGAACTATATGAACTAAACTACAAAACACTCTCCACACAAATAAAGTCAGGCCTAGTCAACTGGAAAAACATCAAGTGCTCATGGGTAGGACAAGCGAATATAATAAAAATGACAATACTACCCAAACTAATTTATTTATTTAGTGCCATACCAATCAAACTCCCAAGAAATTATTTTACAGATGTAGAAAAAATAGTAGCAAAGTTCATTTGGAAGAACAAAAGGTCAAGAATTTCAAGGGAATTAATGAAAAAAAAAAAAAAAAAAGGCTGATGAAGGTGGCCTTGCTGTACCAGACCTAAAACTATATTATAAAGTAGTGGTCATCAAAACCATTTGGTACTGGCTAAGAAATAGAGTAGTCTATCAGTGGCATAGGATAGGACTTCAGGACAATCTAGGAAATAACTTTAGCAATTTAGTGTTTGATAAACCCAAAGACCCCAGCTTTTGGGATAAGAACTCACTATTTGACAAAAACTGCTGGGAAAATTGGAAACTAGTATGGAAGAAATTAGGGCTTGACCCACACCTAACACCACATACCAAGATAAGATCTAAATGGGTTCATGATTTAGATATAAAGAGTGTTATTATAAGCAAATTAGAGGAACATAGGATAGTTTACCTCTCAGACCTGTGGAGATGATAGAATAAATTTATGTCCAAAGGAAGAATTGGAACTCTTAATTGAATACCAGATAGATAATTTTAACTACATTAAGTTAAAAAATTTTTGTACAAACAAAACTATAGATAAGATTAGGAGGGAAACAATACATTGGGAAATCATCTTTACTTCTGATAAAGGCCTCATTTCTAAAATATATAGAGAATTGTCTCATATTTATAAGAATTCAAGCCACTCTCCAATCGATAAATGGTCAAAGGATATGAACAGACAATTTTCAGATGATGAAATAACAACTATTTCTAGTCATATGAAAAGGTGCTCCAAATCATTATTGATCAGAGAAATGCAAATTAAGACAACTCTGAGATACCACTACACACCTGTCAGATTGGCTAAAATGACAGGAAAAGATAATGATGAATGTTGGAGCTGATGTGGGAAAACTGGGACACTGACACGTTGTTTGTGAAACTGTAAACAGATCCAGCCATTCTGGAGAGCAATTTGGAACTATGCTCAAAAAGTTGTCAAACTGTGCATACCCTTTGACCCAGCAGCATTTCTATTGGGCTTATATCCCAAAGAAATCATAAAGGAAGGAAAGGGCCCCACATGTGCAAGAATGTTTGTGGCAGCCCTTTTTGTAGTGGCTAGAAACTGGAAACTGAGTGGATGCCCATCTATTGGAGAGTGGCTGAATAAATTATGGTATATGAATGTTATGGAATATTATTGTTCTATAAGAAACGACCAGCAGGACGATTTCAGAGGCCTGGAGAGACTTGCATGAACTGATGCTGAGCGAAGTGAGCAGAACCAGATCATTATACACGGCAACAATAAGACTATATTATGATTAATTCTGATGGACATGGCTCTCTTCAACAATGAAATGCTTCAAACCAGTTCCAATTGTTCAGTGAAGAAGGCCATATGCACCCAGAGAGAGGGATATGAAATGTGGACCACAACATAACATTTTCATGCTCTCTATTGATGTTTGCTTGCATTGTGTTTCCTTTCTCAGATTTTTTTTTCTTGTAGACAAGATTTTTCTTGCACAGAAATGATAAGTGTGGAAATATGTATACATATATTCAATTTGTCAAGTATTTTAACATAATTAACATATAGTGGAAAGCTTTGTAAAGGTCAATGTTGAAGAATTTCCCATACATATGTTTTGCAAATAAAAAGCTTTTAAAAAAGAAAAGAAAAGAAAAGAAATGATCAGCAGGATAATTTCAAAGAGGCCTGGAGAGACTTGTATGAATTGATGCCAATTGAAGTGAGTAGAACCAAGAGAACATTAAATACAGCAACAAGAAGATTATATAATGATCAACTATGACAGACAGCTCTTTTCTTTTCTTTCTTTCTTTCTTTTTTTTTTTTTTTTTGCTTTTTGCTGAGGCAATTGGGGTTAAGTGACTTGCCCAGGGTCACACAGCTAGTAAGTGTCTGAGACCAGATTTGAACTCAGGTCCTTTTGACTTCAGGGCTGATGCTCTAACCACTGCACCACTTAGCTGCCCCAGACTTAGCTCTTTTCAATAATGAAGTGATTCAAGGTAATTCCAATAGATTTGTGATAGAACGAGCCATCTACATTCAGAGAGAGAACTATGGAGACTGAGTATGTATCAAAGTATAGTACTTTCACCTTTTTTGGGGGGGGGGGGGGTTGTTATTGCCTACTTTATCTTTCTTTCTCATGTTTGTTTTTCCCCTTTGACCTGACTTTTTTTTGTACAGCATGTTAAATGTGGAAATATATTTAGAAGAATTGCACGTTTAACCTATATTGGATTGTTTCCTGTCTATCTGAGAAGAGGGGGAGAAAAATTTGGAACACAAAGTTTTACAAAGGTAAATACTGAAAACTACTTTTGCACATATTTGGAAAAATAAAAAACTATTAAAATAAATAAAATGCAAATATCTCTTTAAAAAAGAATTGTGTGTCCTTCCTTATTTATGTATTTACTAGTGAGAAATTTTACAGGAAAATAGTTATATATTTTTATAACTTTAGTTGGAAAATTATAAGATTTGCCCAGAAGATTTGATAGATCCTTGAAGTATCACTCCATTCTGGGACTAAGAAACAGTATGAATTTACCACTAGTCCACACTTTCTAGTTGATTCCTAAAAATTGTAAATTTACTCCTACAAGATTTGGTGGATGGAAATGATCCCTACTAAAATTCCCTGCATTCCCACAAGACTCCTTGATACATTAGGCCCAAGCTGAAACTTTTTTTTTAATGGTTCTGAAAAAGGCATCACCAATTTTTCTAAATATATTTAGTATTTTTTTCTCTAGTTACATGAAAAACAATTTTCAACATTTGTTTTTAAAACTCTGAGTTCCAAATTCTTTCCCTTCAACCCCCATTTCAAAAGCAAGCAATTTGATACAGGTTACACATTACATATGTAGTCATGTAAAACATTTCCATTATTAGTTATGTTGTAAAAGTAAATAGGATCAAAAAAGAAAAAAGCCCTCAAGAAAAATAAAGAAGGTAAAAAAGGATACTTCAATCTATATTCAGAAACCATTAACTCTTTCTCTGGGGATGGATAGCATTTTTCATTTTAAGTTCTTTAGAGTTGTCTTGGATCATTGTTTTGCAGGAAATGGTCAAGTTCAGCCCAGATGATTATCTTACAATATTGCTGTGTACTTTGTATACAGTTTCACTCTGCATCAGCTCATGGAACTCTTTCCAGATTTTTCTGAGAGCATCCTCATCATCATTTTTTATAGCACAATGGTATCCTATCAAAATCACCCAGCACAGTTTGTTCAACCATTCTCCATCCAATTGATGGATATACTCTCAATTTCCAATTCTTTGCCACTAGGAAAAAACTAGCATAGGTCCTTTTCCTTTTTAGTCTTTTATCTTTTGTGGGGTACAGACCTAGTAGTGCTATTACTGGGTCAAAGGATATACATGATTTTACAGCCCTTTGGCCATAGTTCCAAATTGCTTTATAGAATTGTTGAATCAGTTCACAACTCCACCAACAGTGCATTAATGTCTCATTTTTCCTACATCCCTTCCACCATTTATCATTTTCCTTTTCTGTACTATTAACTAATTTAATAGGTATGAAGCAGGACTTCAGAACTGTTTTCATTTGCATTTCTCCAATCAATAGGGAGTTGAAACATTTTTTTCATATGGCTATAGCTAGCTGTGATTACTTCATCTGAAAACTTTTCATATCTTTTGATCATATATTAATTGGGGAATGGCTTTTATTTTTATAAAATTGACTCAGTTTTTTACATGTTCATGACATGAGATCTTTATCAGAGAAACTTGCTTCAAATTTTTTTCTGTTACTACTGCTAACTTTATTTCCCCTTATCCTATTTCCTCCATTTCTCTCTCCTTTTACTCTGTCCTTCTTCAAAAATGTTTTGCTTCTTACTAATCCCCCAATCTGTTCTTTTTCTTCTGCTACCCCTTTCTTATTCGTTCTCTTCCTTCCTGGTGGATAAGCTAGATTTCTATATCCAACTGAGTGTATATATTATTCCCTCTTTGAGCCAGTTCTGATGAGAATAAAGTTCACTCAGTATCCCTTATCTCCCTCTTCTACTCCTTCAATATAAAAGTTTATTTTACCTCTTTTATGTGAAATAATTTACTCCATTCTACTTCTCCTAGTACATTCCTCTTTCACCTCTTAACTTGTTTTTTAAATACCACCTCTTCATATTGAACTCACATCTATACTCTGTTTACAAATACTCCTTTTAAAATGAAATGAATAATATTCCTTTAAAAATGAAAAAGTTTTTATGGATTCTAAGTATCATTTTCCCCATGTAGGAATATAAATAGCTTAACCTTAAATCCCTTATGATTTCTCTTTCCTGTTTACCTATTTATATTTCTCTTCAGTCTTGAATTTAGAAGTCAAATTTTCTATTCATCTCTAGTCTTTTCATCAAGAATGCTTGAAAATCCTCTAGTTCCTTGAACATCCATTTTCCTCTCTTAAGGACTATATTCAGTTTTGCTGGGTGTTTCTTGGTTGTAATCCTGCCTCCTTAGTCCTCTGGAATATCATATCCTAAGCCCTTCTCTCTTTTAAGGCAGAAACTGCTAAAAACTATTTTGACTGTGGCACCAAGATACTTAAATTGTTTCTTTCTAGGTACTTGCAATATTTTCTCCTTGACTTGGGAGTTCTAAATTTGGTTATAATATTCCTGGGAGTTTTCATTTTGTGATATTTTTTAGGAGGTGATCAATCGGTACATTCTTTCAATTTCTATTATACCTCTGGCACTAGAAAAGCAGGAAAATTTTCCTTGTTAATTTCTTGAAAAATAATTCTAGGCTCTTTTTTTTTTTTTGCTTTTTGCTGAGGCAATTGAGGTTAAGTGACTTGCCCAAGGTCATACAGCTAGGGAATGTTAAGCATCTGAGATCAAATTTAAACTCAGGTCCTCCTGACTTCAGGGCTGGTGCTCTATCCATTGCGCCACCTAGCTGCCCCAATTCTAGGCTCTTTTTTTGATCATGACTTTCAGGTAGTTCCAATAATATTTTAAATTATCTTTCCTGGATCTATTTTTTAGGTTGGTTGTTTTTCCAATGAGATATTTCACACACTTCTCTTCTCATTCTTTTTAAAAATTGTTTCTTGATTTTTAATAAAGTCATTAATGTCTTGCTCAATTCTAACTTTTAAGAAATTCTTTTCTTCAGTTCATTCGGCCAATTCTGTTTTTTAAGGCATTCTTTTCATTGGATTTTTATATCTCTTTTACCATTTGGTCTAGTCTGTTTTTTAAAGTGTTATTTTCCTCAGTATTTTTTTGTCTCCTTCACCAAGCTGTTGATTCATTTTTCATGATTTTCTTACATCACTCATTTCTCTTCTTCTACCTTTCTTATATTATTTTCATAATCCTTTTTTAGTGTTTCCATGGCCAGACACTAATTCATATTTTTTCTTGGAGGCTGTGGATGTAGGAGCTTTGACTCTGTTACCTTCTTCTGTGTGTTTTGATCTTCCTTGTCACCATATTACCTTTCTATGGAAAGAATTTTTTTTTCTGTTTTTCACTCATTTTCCCAGCCTATTTCTTGAGTTTTAACTCTAATAATGTAGGGCTTTGTTTCTAGGGTAGAGGGTACATTGTCCCAAGCTTCAGGAGTTTTGTGCAGTTCTTTTCAGAGATACTTCTAAGAAATTTTAAGTTTTCATTTCTTCCACAGTGGTATAATCTAAGGAGAAGTATGTTTATTACATTTCTGGCTTGTGCTCTGGTCCATGAGTGACCATAAACATTCTTTTCACCCAAGAACTAAGGAGGGACCCCACCCTACTGTAGACTACAAGCTCTGGCACACTAGTGTTCCTCCTCACTGTGGGATAGCCACCCAGTATGGTGACCCAAATCCAAGCATGGGTAAAGAAACAAAGTCCTGCTTCAGTGCTTAGCAAAGAGATTTCTGTAATCTCCTTCTGACTAGCTACTCAACTCCTTTACTGGGGAACTGGCCTAAACTGGAGCTCTGGGAGCAGCTATTGCTGCTGATTCAAAGGCTCTCAGGCCTACTCTTGGTTCTCCAGGGCTGGGGCTGGCCTTTGTTGGACTTGTTCCACTAAGTAGTTCTGCTACTCCAGAAATTGTTTTATGGTATTATTTAAAGGTGTTTGGAGGAGTTTTAGGGAGAGAGCAGATGAGTTGCTGCCTTCTAATTGCCATCTTGACTCTGCCCCTAAAGCTAAAGATTTTTTTTTTTTTTTTGCTGAGGCAACTGGAGTTAAGTGATTTGCCCAGGGTCACACAGCTAGGAAGTGTTAAGTGAGACCAGATCTGAACTCAGGTCTTCCTGACTTCAGGGCTGGTGCTCTATCCACTATGCCACCCAGCTGCCTCAAAGCTAAAGATTTTAAGAAACATGAAGGACACATATGATCCTGTGTTGTTTACATCCCAGAGAGGTGTGTGCTCAGTTGTGAAATTTGGAGACAGGCAAGGACAGTCATCCTGTGAGCCCCTGTTGCTAGGGCATCCAAAAGGACGCTATTTTCAGAAACTGCCTAACTACAAACCAGGTGTCTGCAAGGAAGCTGCCATTTGAGTCTGTTAATGTCTTGGGTTGGTAAAGTGGCCATCTGCATAGTTTCAAGACTCCAGGGATATGAAGTAATCAGGACAAAATAACTTTATTTGCTAAATCCTCTGACATGCAATTGAAATGAAAATACTAAATTTTCAAAATCCCATTCAAGGAGCAGCTAAGTGGCACAGTGGATAGAGCACAAGCCCTTAAGTCAGGAGGACCTGAGTTCAAATGTGATCTCAGACACTTAACACGTCCTAGCTGTGTGGCCCTGGGCAAGTCACTTAACCCAAATTGCACTAGCAAGAAAAAAAAATTCCCACTCATGAAGGATAAACAATAAAAGAGAATACAAGATGAAATGATTTACTGCTTACTTGGAGCCTCCAAACAAAATGATAAATTTACAATTATTAAGAACTCTTAAAAATTGAGAAATTATATTGATAGACTTGGAAAAATAGAATTTCCTAGTTAACCTTCCAATTAAAAACTACATATGGTTAAAGAGTTTTATTCTATTCTTATATGGCTGAAGTTATGTCCACAGAATTTGATTTTTTATGCTTTTATGGAATATTTGGAGGTAAAATGGAATTTCTATTAATTAAGAAAAGATACAAATTCAACCACAAAAATGATTTCTACACATTAAGGGACTGAGCCAAACTTCTAAGCCAGACAAGCAAGATTTGGATCATATTATCAACTTTTCCTATGTAGTAAGAAAATGTGATAGGTCTTTATTCAAGTTTTTTATTTAAATCCCAACAAGTACAAAATTTTTAATGATTTATTAGTAGAATATGCAGCTTTAACCTTAAAAAAAAAACTATCTTAGGTCACTTCTTGTAATTATATAACCACATAATTGTGAACCTACCTCGTCGAAGACTCCCACTGTCAGTCCGAACTTCTTTTACACGAGGGTGCACTATGGGAGACAATGGCATCATTGGGAGATGACCTTGAACGTTTCCTGTCTCCAAGTTATTAGGAAATATGACCTGTAAAAAACCCAAAACTGCTAAGTTTCTGAAGCCATATTTGAATTCAGGGTCCTTTTGACCCTGAGCCAGGTTCTCTAAAGGTACTTCCTCATGAACTCAATGACTTTTGGGACAAAGCCTAGAGCTTTCAAAGATCCTGAGTTACATTCAAGGTATCATAGGAGCTCATGTTTTCAGCACTGATTTTAACCTTTTGATTATCACTGTGAAATATTATGGTATTTAAAGAATCAGAACTGACTTCAACAATGGAAAAATGCAGAAAAGGCATAAGTAAGGTGCAGCAGATTACGAATAAAGACTCACATACTGGAAGTGATACAAAAGATAGGATATGTGTGATTGTAAAAGAAAATGGGTTAATTTTATGGACAATATCATACTGGAGGAAGGCATTCAGCAAACTGTGCAGGATCCCAGAAAGACAGGAATTTCATAGAATGGGGTCCTGGATCCACTAAAGCATCAAATTCTAACATGGCAAATTATACATCAAGTGCCTGATTTGATAAATAGAGAGGGAGGCACAAAACTAAATGAGATAGCTTATCACTCAGGATAAACACAGAATACACAAGCAAATAAATGTGCATCACACATTATCAGACATGCTAACTGTATAAAGATGTAAACAAAAACCATAGGGGGTCTGGGAGTAGGAGGATACGAAAAGAACCTTAAATCAAGGAAGACTTCAAGGAAGAATGGAAGGGAATAAGCATTTATTAAACATCAATCTGTACAAGGTACTGTGCCAAGCACTTTACAGATATTAGTTCACTTGAACCTTCCAACAACCCTGCAAGGTAGGTGATATATTATCCATATTAATATTAAAGAAACTGAAGGAGACAGAGATTAATTGACTTGCCTAGTCATACAGCTAGGATATGTCCGAGACAGAATTTGAATGCTCTGATAGAGTACAATTGGTAGACTTGTGAATTGTCCAACCACTTGGGGGGACAATTTGCACAGTTATGAAACTGTGCATAGTCTTTGATCCAGTATTACCACTACAAAGACTATACCTCATAGAGGTCAAAGAAAAAAAAAAAGGACCTATATGTACAAAAATATTAGTAGCAGTTCTTTTTGCGGTGGCAACGAATTGGAAATTGAACAGATGTCCATTAATCGGGGTCTGACTAAACAAGTTGAGGCATGTGACTGAAGTACCATGTATTGTAAATAAGATTAGGAGGGTAGTTTCAGAAAAAACATGGCAAGATATGTACAGGCACAAAGTGAAGTGAAAAGAACCAGGAAATCATTGTGCACAGTAACAGCAGTGTTGTGATGACCACTAAATGTGAAAGAATTGGCTACTTTGATCAATCTAATGAACCAAAATAATTCCAAAGGAATCATGATGAAAAAATACTTTCTACATACAGAATGAGGAATAATGGACTGTGAAGTATAAGAAAATTTAAGTATCATTTTCTCACTTTATTATTTTTTTTTTGCTTTATTTGGTGATATGCTTAACAAGGAAATAAGTTTTACATGATTTTATATATTTCACTGATATCAATTTACTTGCCTTCTCTGTGGATGGAGGATGGATGAAAGGGAGGGAGAGAATTTGGAATTCAAAATTTAGAAAAGAAAACCATGTCAATAATAATAAATTAAAAAACAAAAAAAACCTAAGATAACATTTGTAAAGTGCTATTTAAATCTTCAAGTGCTATATAAATGCTAGAGATTATTATTAATATTATTAATTTTAACTTTAGAATGGATAATCTTTTAACAGATAAAAATAGTAAGGGAAGGTAATTCCAGATATCAGAGAATGGAATAAGCAAAAGCATAGAGATGCAAACCCATCCTTGCCCTAACTTACTTCTTCACAGGTAGGAACTTTATTTTCAGAAATGAGGAGAGCATCCCACAATGCAGAATCATTGCTCCATGCTAAACTTTCCAGAATCTGTTCTTCAATGCTATTCAGGTGTTTTACTGTATCTCTTGATAGCCCTTCCTCGGAGCGAATCAATACTTCAATGACCTAAAAAGAAAGGTATTACATGTTTAGAGAAAGAAAACATGATCCCAGGAATGGCACAGCTGATAAAAGCACTAGGCCTAAAGTTAGGAAGACCTGGATTCAAATCCAGCCTCATATTCTTCCTAGTTGGATGGCCCTGGACAAGTCATTGAATTACTTTTTGCCTCAGTTCTCATTTATAAAATGGGGATTTAGTTAACAGCACCTTTCTTATGGGATTATTGTGACGTTAAAATGAGATATTTGTTAAGCATTCAGCAAACCTTAAAGCTCCGTATAAATGCTACAATTATAACTATTATTATTATGCTGGACTGAGTTTGCATTTTTACCACTGACTTACTATGTCATAAAGATTATGTTTTTTCTACAGGTAGTATGCCAAAGGTGAAATCATAGAGATTTTCAAGAGACTGAAGTTTAAATCCCAGCTCTGCCATTATTTGTGTCATTATGAACAAGTCGATTGACCACTTTAATCTTTAAATTTCCTCATTCTCTAAAATGAACATAATACTTACATGGCCCACCTCACTTGGTTGAGAGAAAAATGCTTTATATATTTAAAATGCTATTTCACTTCAAATCACATTTTTGCTTCTTATTTTAAAAAACAAAACTTTTACAAAACATCTTTCCTTTGAACAAGTCAAAGCATTTCCACATATTTTCTCATTAATCTTCAAAACATCCTCATTTTATACATGGAAAACTTAGGCAGAAGAAGCCACCAGACAGCAGAATTGTATCTGAAAGTGTGTCCAATATTTTGTCCCCTTCTCTCTAAGGAGAAGAGGAAAGTTTATTTCTTTATCTGTTCTCCAGGGCCAAGATTGGTATTATAATCAACCAGAGTCAAGATGCTTTGGAATATTATTTTCATTTATATAACTGCAATATTTTTATATGCTGTTTTCCATTCTTTCATTTTCCATATGAGTAAACTAAGGCCCAAAGAGGCTAAGTGATTTATCCAAAGTTATCCTACAGAAGCAGGAGATGGACCCAGACTGTTAATCCAGAGACCCTCTTCTTTCCCTTAGATCACATTCCTCGATCAATCTATGCTCTTCCAACCATCCTTCCTCTAAGCTCCTTCAAAGTAAACTGAGTATTTAAAAGGAATTTTAATTTTTTGATGAAATTAGTTATTATTTTAACATAATTAACATGTATTAGACTTCCTGCCATCTAGGGGAGGGAATGGAAAATAGGAGGGAAAAATTTGTAACAGAAAGCTTTGCAAGGTTCAGTGTTGAAAAAGTACCTATGCATATGTTTTGCAAATAAAAAGCTTTAATTAAAAAAAATTAGTTATTATTGTTGTAGTGTATTTAAATCAAAACTTGTGCCCATTGATATCACCTGACTTATAATTTGTCATTCCTCAAGTTGGATATTTCTTTTGGTCACAGTGATTCATAAAATAGAATAGCAGGAGTTATCAGTAGAGGGGTATACATAATATAATATGTGGGTGGACTATCTATATCAATAATATTACAGATCCTCCTAAATAGCAAATTAGACATTACTTGAACAGCCCAAAGGGAAAAGATAAAAATCACATTAAAATACAAATCAATTTTCCCTTGGAGCTAGAAAAAATTGCTGCTTAGCAAATTAGAATTTCAATGAAAGCAATCAATTGAATTATATTCATTCAACAATTCATAAACAGAAAAAATCCCAATCAAAAATTATTTTCTATTATTTTAACTTCAGCACAATTTGGGAAAGTAAAAACTAAAAACACATTCTTCTATTAGCTTGAAAATAATATAGAGGAGAAATTATTAACTTAAGGTCAATAATGCCCCCCCCCCAAACCATGTTGTAGGAGTAAAATACCTGGGTGTGAATGTTAATCAATAACACTTTTTTGGATAGTGAAAATTATGGAAAATATAACAACAATTTTTATATTTTACAAAAGAAAATTAACAAAATTGTTTTAGTAGCAAAAAATTATGTTCTTGTCAATAATTAGCCAAAAAGTCTGAAGTAACTCAAGCTCTGAGTAAGATCACATTCCGGCATTATAATTTCATTGCCATTAGGTTTTTTTTTTTTTTTGCTGAGGCAATTGGGGTTAAGTGACTTGCCCAGGGTCACACAGCTGTTACGTGTCTGAGACCAGATTTGAACTCAGGTCCTCCTGACTTCAGGGCTGGTGCTCTATCCACTGCGCTCCTAGCTGCCCCTGCCATTAGGTTTTTATTGAATTCTAGAGATACTGAGTATATTTTATTCCTTATACTAGGTAGGTCATTTCTATGTCATTACTGTATCATATTCTAAAAATTAAGTTTTTTAGCATAGTTTTGAGTACTTCACTGATACCTTGCCTTTTTGCTACTTTTTGCCACCTCCCCACCTCTAAAAGCAAGCCATATATGCATCCATGTGTGTATATACATACATACTAATCTAATAGGACTTGAGATATGAATTTTATAACCTTTTGTTCAAAAGTTTTCATATATCCTAAGGTAATGTCAAGCAATTATATTTATATAAGATCATTAAGACAATAAGAAGATGCAGTTTGTATAAAATTGAAAAGTTCACTTAAAAAATCTTTATGAATATAAATTTCCTAAATATCCTAAAAAAAGTTGGTAAGAGATCAATTAGACATATATATATATATATATGTATATATATATGTGCATGTGTGTGTATGGATGCACATATATATGTATACATGTATTTATTTCTCTACATATCTATATATATGTATATGTATATGTGTATACTCAACGACTTTACCAATCTATGAGAGAAGCATTTGTAATCTAGTGGCAAGTGCTGGCTTTAGAATAAGAGGCCCAACCAGAGGTCTAACCCTAGCTCAGAAACTTACTACTTCCGGGGCCCTGGCCAACCATAGAACTTCCTAAACTTTATGTTTCTAGGCCACTAATGGGAATATTTTCTGGAAATCAATATGGAACCTTTCCTCAACATCAAAATAAATGTAATATATGGAAATAAGGCCAGGAATCCCATGACTGGTAACTGTTTTCATCTCACCTTATAAAAGTAAAACGGACTTAGATCAAGAATTTCAATAATCCAGGGGAAACTACGAGGTGAACTATATGCAAACAGCACAATTTCCAAACAGCAAGCCATCAAAGAACGATGAAATATATCCTGCTCCAAAAGAACCTTAAAAAAAAAAAAAAAGTAGTTTATTTCACCTTAATGCCTTCATTTTTTGAAATTAAAGTTATAGGAATTAAGTATATTAATGTTTTAGAAATAAAAACAAAGAATATCTAAATTATATTGAAATGCTAAAACAAGGAATATGAAAGATCATGAATAAGCTAAAAGTTGCCAGATTAATATCTAATTTCATTCTATAAAGGCACCTCAAATGTTAATGAAACAGCAAATTTCAGAAAAAATTAAGTCCAATACAAATGTAAGGTATGTCAGCATCAGCATCATTATGATGAGCACAACCTACCATACTTTGCTATAGCTGGTATAGGATACATGGGAATAATAATAATCATAAGAGACAGTAGCAGTAATAATGATGATCATGGTAGATATCCTAGAGCTTGGTTTTTTGAAAGTGTTATTATCAGGATAAATGTGATATAAAGCTATCATAAAAGTATAGTGATGTATACATAATTAATGGCATGCCCTCCTAGATAATATAAAATTATTGCCATCTTAAAAAAATATTTTTGAATTAAAGAACAAAGAAACCTTCTTATTTATGGTTCTCTCTATCCACAAAGTCCTGAACACCCTCCTCTTCTTACTTCTCCTCCTTATTATTAAAGAATAATTATATTAAATTATTAATTATGATTACAATTAAACTTATATTAAAGAATATCTAACCATATCAAGAATTTATGCTAGAGAGCTAAAGATGGGGTTGAGGAGATAAATGACAGGGGATGGCCCTACATAACCATTTCAAGAATTCAAGGGCATCTTAAAAGAAGAGTTGTGCTTAATGAATAAAATATTAATCTGCTTACAGACATGTCCATTCCATGAAGTCGTCGTGTTTCCTGAACCATGATGGTCTCTAATATTTTATAGTATAAAATTTCTGCTAATTTTAGTCGATTTACAGCAAAATCTACAATAGAAACAAAAGGGTATATGCTAATAAAAACCAATAGTTAATAATTATCTGGGAGTAGTTGGTTATAATATTCGTTTTTTGATGAAGACAAGCTATAGTTTTTTGCTGTGTTGCATTAAATGATTGTGTATTTCTTACCTATGTGAGATCCTGGTTGCTCATCTGTTGACTGGGTATAGTGTTGACAAAAAGCTTCTCCAATACTTTTCACTATGTTCATGATGTTTTCCATAGGATTTCGTACACAAGATCTGTAAAATATAATATGATTAACCTAATACTATTAGAAATCATGTTACACCATTGGTGGCTTAAGTTCTGTACTGTGCTGTTCTGCACTGTGTAAACTTAGTTAGCTATATAAAAAACACACTATAATAAAGGTGTAGAGTCTTTAAATCAAGCCACCATACAGTTTCAGAACTGTTCTAATACATAAGCAAAGCTGATATAGTATTTGCCATACTATGGACACATACACACATTACACTAGACTTGTGGAGAAGGTTGGTGAGGCAGTATGGTGAAGTAGGTAAAGCCCTGACTTTGTAAAAATGAGAATTTGAGTTCACACCTACCTCAGATATTTATTAGCTGTGTCATCCTGGGCAAGTCCTTAACATATAAAATGAGGGAAATGAACTTGATGTTTAAGGCCCTTTCCAGGTTTAAATCTATATTTCTAGGTTCTATTATCCTACTAGATTATGTTAATAGGGATACTCAGCACACAAAAACTCCTAGAGTTGGAAATAACTTCTGAGGTTATCTTCAACATCCTATGCAACATGATAAATGAGTATTTATCATGCTTTTTTTCTGAAGAACACTTGTAAGGGGGTACCCACTGCTTTCTGAGGCAGCCCATCCTACTTTTACATAGATCTCTTTAGAAGAATATTTTTTAATTAAAACTTTATTATTTTCAAAATATATACATGAACCATTCTGGAGAGCAATCTGGAACTACACTCAAAAAGTTATCAAACTGTGCATACCCTTTGACCCAGAAGTGTTTCTATTGGGCCTATATCCCAAAGAGATCTTAAAGGAAGGAAAGGGACTCACTTGTGCAAAAATGTTTGTGGCAGCTCTTTTTGTAGTGGCTAGAAACTGAAAATTGAATGGATGCCCATCAATTGGAGAGTGGCTGAATAAATTATGGTATATGAATGTCATGGAATATTATTGTTCTGTAAGAAACAACCAGCAGGTGCATACCCTTTGACCCAGCAGTGTTTCTATTGGGCTTATATCCCAAAGAAATCATAAAAGAAGGAAAGGGCCCCACATGTGCAAGAATGTTTGT
Source organism: Myrmecobius fasciatus (assembly GCA_023553655.1). Lineage (NCBI taxonomy): Eukaryota > Metazoa > Chordata > Mammalia > Dasyuromorphia > Myrmecobiidae > Myrmecobius > Myrmecobius fasciatus. The sequence continues at coordinate 596,162 of JAJPUD010000146.1, forward strand.
GGCAGCTCTTTTTGTAGTGGCTAGAAACTGGAAACTGAATGGATGTCCATCAATTGGAGAGTGGCTGAATAAATTATGGTATATGAATGTTATGGAATATTATTGTTCTATAAGAAACGACCATTTAGATTTCAGAGAGGCCTGGAGAGACTTGCATGAGCTGACGCTCAGTGAAATGAGCAGAACCAGGAGATCATTATTCACGGCAACAACAATACTATATGAGGATAAGTTCTAATGGACATGACTCTATTCAACAATGAAATGCTTCAAACCAGTTCCAATTGTTCGGTGAAGAAAGCCATATACAGCCAGAGAGAGGGATGTGAAATGTGGACCACAATATAACACTTTCATGTTCTCTATTGAGGTTTGCTTGCATTGTATTTCCTTTATCGGATTATTCTTTCTTGTAGATACGATTTCTCCTGCACAAAAAATGATGCAATAACTATACATATATTAGATTTCTTAAGTATTCTAACATAATTATCATGTAGTGGATGTCCTGCCATCTAGGGGAGGGGTGGAGAGTAGGGGGGAAAAATTTGTAACAGAAAGCTTTGTAAGGGTTAATGTTTAGGAATTACCCATACATATGTTTTGCAAATAAAAAGTATTAAAAACAAAACAAAACAAAACAAAACAAACAAACAAAAAAAAACCCAGCAGGATAATTTCAGAGAGGCCTGGAGAGACTTGCATGAACTGATGCTGAATGAAATCAGCAGAACCAGGAGATCATTGTACACAAACAATAAGTCTATAAGATGATCAATTCTGAAGGACATGATTCTCTTCAACAATGAGATGATTCAAATCAGTTCCAATTCTTCAGTGATGAATAAAGCCATATACACCCAGGGAGAGGCCTGTGGGATCTGAGGGTGGACCACAACATAGCATTTTCATGCTCTCTATTGATGTTTGCTTGCATTATGTTTTCCTTCTCAGGTTTTTTTTTCCCCCTGTATAGCAAGGTAACTGTATAAATATGTATACACATATTTGATCTGTCAAATATTTTAACATAATTAACATATATTAGACTTCCTGCCATCTAGGGGAGGAGGTGGGAGGAAGGAGGGAAAAATTTATAACAGAAAGCTTTCCAAGTGTTAATGTTGAAAAATTACCCATGCATATGTTTTGCAAATAAAAAGCTTTAATTAAATATACATATGTATACATGGATAATTTTCAACATTCATTCTTTATAAAGCCTTGAGTTCTGATTTCTTTCCTTCCCTCCCCCCACCTCCTCCCATAGATGGCAAGTAATCCAATAAGAATATTTTCTTAAACCAAGACCAAATATACCGCTACAACTTCTATTCATTACTTCTGGTTGTGTCAAATACCTCCTCCAAGAGAAAGCTATTCAAATACTTGAAGACAGCTATTCTGTCTTCACTAAGTCTTCTACTTTTTAAAGTTAGATAACCCATTCTTTTAACCAATTTTTGTACTGGTCTCATCTTAAGGTTCTTCACTATTCTTCTTTGGATGTTCTTCAGCTCATCACTAAAATGAGGTACTCTAACCATCACACAATACTCCAGATGTGGTCTGACCAAAAAAGTTGCAGTTTCTCTTTCTCCAGAGGATTTGGAGGTACTGTTGGAGCTAAAAAGGAATATCACAATCTTCTTCTGGAGTTCTAGAGCATTTGGACATTTTCTTCACAATGGTAGAGTCAGTGGTGAGGACATAGCAACATGTACTAAAACTTATCTTGACATAACAGTATATTTTACATGAAGTTATAACCAAAGAATAGATTTTTGCTCTGGGCAAAACAGAAGCAAGACACAGAAAAGACACTAGACCAATGGTACCTGAATGACCAGTGGCATTCTGCTTATATCTAAAAACATGCATTTCTATTAATAAAAATCACTTTCCTTTGGCAGCTTTTGTCTTTTCATTGCACAGAAAGGTAGGAATATGACAATAACTATAATAAATCCTAACTTTGTTCTTCTCTGAAACCTGAATTAAGCTTGATTTAGCCTTTCCAACTTAAGACAGCTTTCATCTAGCTGCTTCTATCTTTACCAATCACTTTTACTGCTAAGTAGAGGATCAAGAGCTCTAATGAATGGTGATAAGTATAATTTTATTTCCCTAGTTATTCTAAGTTTCATTGCTTTCATTTAAAAGAAAAATTTTAGTAGCTTTTTATTTTTCCAAATACATGCAAAGAGAGTCTTCAACGAAATTCACCTTTGCAAAACCTTGTGTTCCAAATTTTTCTTCCTTTTTTCACCCCTTTCCCCTGCCTTAAATAGCAAGCAATCCAACATAGGTTAAACATGTTCATTGCTTTCATTTTTAGCATCATATTTGTATGAAAAACATTCTGAAATACATTCTATATAATAATTTCAACAAATCACATTTGCATATTACTTTATAGTTTGTAAAAGGATTTTTTTATTTTGTGAGATAAGTATATCCTTTAGGAGGCAGATCTTAATTAATGCACTTAGAAAATGGATTATGGCCACTCACTTGATGGCAGAAAGTAAGCACTGCCTACTTCCTCACTGTGCAATTTTTCTTATTCTCCATACTGCTTGAGATTTTTAACCTTTCAAAAAATACTAATGTATTTTTGTAAAAAAAAATTATATATACATATGTATATATATATATATATATATATATATATACATATATCCTTTAGAAGTCTTTATGAACTACATTTCCTGTTTAAGTGACTTTTTTTAAATAACAATTTCCTATTTGGAGGAAAAGGGGCAAAACTTCCACTTTATCTTTCTGCACTGGTTTAGGAGTTTCAAACTATTACCTTAAATTATGGCTTATTTTATTTTTTTTTTTAATTATGGCCTACTTTAAAAAGAAAAGGACACATAAGAGTTTGCAGAATGTTTGCAATTTTCAAGAAAACCGACATTTTCTTTCCTCTATGTTCTAAACTTCACAATTTAGCTTCTGACTTTTTCACTGAGCTGAAAGTACCCTCTCCAGTGATTTCTTAATTGCCAAATTCAGTGAATGGACTCTTTATCATCCACTTTGGTCTCTTAGCATAATGAGATTGCTGATCACCTTCTCTTAGACACTTCCTCTCTTCTGCTCTTATTTTGTTTTTCTTCAAACTGTCTGATACTCCTTGTCAATCTCTTTGTGTCTCTTCATATAAGTCATAGTCACTAATTATGGATGTTCACCAAGGCTCTGCCTTGGATCCACTTTTTTTTTCATTCTATATTATCTCACTTGGTTATCTCAACAGCTATGTCTGAATACAGATCAAAGAATTCTGTAATTTTCTCTCTCTCTTTATTGTTAACAATTTTTTTTGAGGGTTTTTATTTTCATTGGGGTGGGAGATCTGTTTTCTTTCACTTGACTTATGGAAATGTTTTGCATAAACTCACATGTGGTTTCTTAATTGTGGGTGGGGATAAGGAAGAGAAACTAGAACTCAAAAATCTTAAAAACAAAAATCTTAGGAAAAAAATCATTTTGAGTGTAACTGGAAAAATATTAAATAAAAACAACAGAAATTGGGATAATAAAAAAAAATAAAAACAAAACTCTATGTTTCTAAACTCACTTATTATTTTCAAGAGTACTACTATTCTCTCAGTCACCAGGATTTTTAACTTCAGTGTTTTACTGTCATTCCCATAAATCTAATCCAATGCCAAATCCTGTTGCTTCTACCATTATGTACATTTCCTTTTCATTTACATATTCACTAACTTGGTTCAGTTCCTGATCATTGCTTGCTTGAACATTTGCAAGAGTTTCCTGGGTGTCTCCCTGCCTCAAATCTCTCCCCATTCCAAACTATCCTCCATAGTTCTGTCAAAGTAATTTTTCTAATGCAAGAGGGATAATCATTTCTCCCTGTGGTCAATGAGTTTCAGTGTTCCCCACTGCCTTCAGATTAAAATATAAAGTCTTCTATCAAGTATTTAAAGCTCTTAACGACCTGGCTCTTTCCTACATTTTCAGTATTTTTATGCCTTATTTACTATTCATGTAGCCTAAAGGCCTGGACACTTGGAAGGAAATACAGAATAGCTAGCTTGTCCTACTCACCTTTCCTCAAACAATGATTTGTTTATGTTTAGCATGCTTGGTACAGAATCATATGTACTTATTAACTACTTGTTGATTGACTCATAGTTACAAGTTCATTCATTGTACAAGTTACAAACTTGTACAACATAGGTGTAACTGGTACAATTACACTTACTAGACAGGAAAAAACCTACTTCAAATAAGAAAGCTATGTCTCAAGGACTATGAGAAGTATATGGAACTTACTTAAAAGAAAAACCCAGGAGTTAGTAGTTGTATGCTTACTCAAAAATATTCACAAGTTGCTCGCTTGGTGCATTTTTCAGTCCAGCCACAATGTTCTGTAATCGGCTCACACTTTGGGTTGCTGAAGCTACGGGAGTAGTAGCAGCTTCTTTTTCCCGCAGATACCGACGTCCAGTCAGTGGAGTAGAGGGGGCAAAAGATCTTTTCTGTCAAAAGGAAGAGAAACTCTAAAATTCATAAATTATTCTTCCTTCCTCAAAGTGTTTGTAATAAAAAAAAAATTCATATGCACATTCTTCAATGAAGTCATGTTTACCTGTAGGGTATTTTCCCTTCTATCCTGCTATCTACCTGCAAAATGTTGGGCATTTCTAAACTTATAACTGAATGTTACTTTTTGTTTTTCAGAGCATTTTATGTTATTTCACTTAATCCTTATAAAGTCCCATGATATGGTTAAGGCCAATATTGATATAGTATCATATAATTTAAGAGTTGGAAAGATCCTACAAATAACCAAATCAAACCCCTCATTTTATAGTTGAAAAAGCTGTGGCCCATAGAGGGGAAGCGAATTGTCTGAGAGACAAAAAAGAGAAAAAAAGTGCCCACCAAAGTGGGTAGTAGGAAGAGCATCTCTGAACCCAGGCTCATGGCCTCCAAATCAGCACTCCACAAATTGTCTCAATTTACAAATGAGTTAAGATGAAATTATGAGTCCCTCAAAGTTACACAATGTTAAAACCTAGAAGATTCCCAGATTTCCTAGCTACCAAACAAATATCTCTAGAAAGCAGGTTAAGGTATGAGAGTATCTGTCATGGCTGGGATAAAGCAAGAGCAAATTGTAGCATACAATAATGCTGGTGTTTTAAATATGTGCTTTTTTTGTCCTGGGAGGAGGGGAGGAAATGAAAGGAATTTTGTAATTTCTCAAAGGCAATTTGGGTCACTCTTATTTAATTCTGGGCCCAACTCCCTATTTGTATTATCTGTGCCTGTACAAGGTAGACATTTTATCTGTGTGTCATAATTTAGACAATTGCTTCATTCATTTGATCTTCTAGGAGTAGATTACAGGGTCAAACTCTTTTGTGGTTAGTGATGTTTTCCAAGATGCTCTGCAAAATGTCCCCAAGACAACATATGCTCAGCACAATGGCACTAGTAAAGGACCCAGTGGACCTCACCAGCCTTAGGAAATTTCCTCCTCTTGTGGCTGCAATCCTCTTAGTTTTATGCCTGACACTTATAACCAGAGGGTTGAACAAGGTCATCTCTGTTATTATCTCTTTCGAGGAATCTTAAATCATTTCAACATGAGACATACTCTGTCAAAATTTAAGGCACTATTTATGTGACTGCCCAAAAAATAAAGCAGAAAGTCTAAAAAGTTCTTTTCAAAATCCCTTTGCCTAATAGGTTCATGAAAATATAGGCTAATATTGGAAATTCAAGATTAAATTACAGAAAGGTACTTGTGATCTGGTAGTAAAATGACAGAGTTACACTGAAACCTGGACAGGTTACATACCTTTGCAAAATGCTGTTGAAGATTACATTCCACATGAACTCTAGCAATCAATTTTCCTGTAGGGGTATCACCTGAAAACTTCTGAGGACTTCCAATTTCCTCTTCTGCATCTGCTCCTAAGAAAACCCTTTCATCAAAATCACCAACTGTAAGAACATATTCTTCGTATTCCTTATTTACTGCTTTGCTGAAAAGAAACAGTATTTTAAGTCGGTGGTTAAATATTTACTAAAAATATTAATTTACCCTAATTCAAAGATAAGAATCAAAAAGTCCAAGAAAACTTTTACTGTCTCGATTGTAGTTTTGCTGACTCTATCCATATTTACTCATATTGGGAACTCCCATATTTCTTCAGTATTCTTACCATTCACTAGGAAATCCTCAGTAATTTGAAATAGAAGGGTACAGAAAATATACAGACTAACTTGTAAACATCAAGGAAGATAAAGGTAGTTAAGAAGAATAAAAAGAGGGGCAGCTAAGTGGCGCAGTGGATAAAGCACCAGCCTTGAAGTTAGGAGGACCTGAGTTCAAATCTGGTCTCAGACACTTAACATTCCCTAGCTGTGTGACCCCGGGCAAGTCACTTAACCCCAACTGCCTTAACAAAAAAAGCAAAAAAAAAAAAAAAAAGAATAAAAAGATATCAGCGGGGAATAATGATTGCTTCATTATATATATATGTATGTATATATATATATATATGTATTTTTTTTGGATGAACCCAGTTATTATTTTGCTGTACAACACACTTAGGAATGATAAAATATCTTTCTACATCCAAACTGAAATCATTCAAATATGGAAATATGTTTAGAAGAAATGCAATGTTTAACCTATATCAGGTTGCTTGCTGTCTTAGAGAGAGAGTGGGAGGGAGAGAAGAAGAAAAATCTGGAACACAAGGTTTTATAAAGGTGAATTTGAAAACTATCTTTGCATGTATTTAGAAAAATAAAATATTATTTTTAAAAATTGAAGTAATTAGGTCAATACACAGGACCAAGTTTAATGATCATTCATCTCTTGCCTCTAATAGAGAGGAAAACCCAAATTTTTTTGTATATACATATAAATATCAATAGTACACACCTATTATCTGCAAAACTGGAAATATCCAAGAGGCATTCTCCTTTTAAAATCTGTGGAGGAAAAAATATTTAAAAACTTCTTATAACCTAACTATACAAACTTAACAAAAATGTAAAATAAGTTGAGATAAGTACATTTATTTTAAATGTGGAAGATAAATTCTTAATAATAGAACAAATTTCTTTAAAGAATTTAGCAGATTAAGGGGCAGCTAGGTGGCGCAGTGGATAGAGCACCAGCCCTGAAGTCAGGAGGACCTGGGTTCAAATCTGGTCTCAGACACGTAACAGCTGTGTGACCCTGAGCAAGTCACTTAACCCCAATTGCCTCAGCAAAAAAAAAAAAAAAAAAGAATTTAGCAGATTTAATTATATGCAAATATAGCATATTTACAGCACAAAACTAAGAAAGGCAACAATGAGAAACATTTTCATTTTGGATATGTCATTGAATTTATAAGAGCATTATCAATGTCCTATTGAGCAAGTGGCCAAAAAATATGTACAAACAACAAGACAGAATTCCAATACATTAAATATTTGAAAAACAAATAAAAATTAAAGACGTATATGACTGCTATTCAAACATTTAAAGGATAATGGGTTAGGAAGGTTGCTTTTTGTAATCCTAAAGGAATCAGAGAGAGAGAGAGAGAGAGAGAGAGAGAGAAAGAGAGAGAGAGAGAGAGAGAGAGAGAGAGAGATTGATTTAAATTTGATAATATGGAAAAACTTTTCAACAAATAGAAAATTCCAATAGTGGAACAGACATCTTTGGAGGTAGAGAGTTTTCCAGTGTTGAAGGTCTTAAAGCCTTAAGCTTGGCAGTCAAAATTGGGATGCTATCAAGAGGGTGTCCTGTCCAGGTAAGGATCAGACTAGATATTCTCCAAATTTCTTTGTAATTAATTATATTACATCAAGTATATTAATTTTGGGAAAACTAATAGAAATAATAGATTGTGGCCAAATTTACAATAGTTATTGAGTTGCCACTCTTATGTGCATCTCTAAATTTATGTTGTAAAATCGAATAGACACCAAATACAAGCGGCAGGGGGAGGGGAGAGAGTGAAATAAATTATAGTTTTTAAGTGGGCAGAAGAAAAAGTCGATCATCTTGATCTATTAATATAATGCAAGGAAACAAAATATAAAAATACAGAATATTTTCTCTATATCAATGGAGATTATTTAGCTTGTAAATTAAATACTTAAGTACTGAGTAACTCGGGACATACTGGAGTCCCACCTCTAACCTCCAGAGAGGCATCAGTGCTGATTCTAGGAATTACTGGTTTGCTTACTTAGTTTGGCTCTGAGTCAGACAGGCAGAAGCGTCAGGGATTAATCAGGATAGTGTAGCCTTAGGAGACAGCTAGTCTCAAAGCCAAAAAAACCTGGGTTTGGATCTCACTTCAGACACCAACTGGATGTGTGATTAAAGGCATTTCCCTTAATCTCTCAGTGCTCTGAACAACTCTAAGACTATAAAGTCATACAGAAGCTGTCTACCTGCATTGAGAAAGGGATTTCCCTTTCATAGGAGAGCTCTATACCAATGAAATCACAAGTCAAATTAACCAAATATCGATAAGGCCTTATTATTTAGCCAATGGAATTAAGGTTTAGCAAAAACAAGAAGAAAACAAGAGTTTCCGAAGAGAATTTAAGTCTAGTAAAGGAACAAGAAGCCTTCAACTACTCATGCTGATAAGCTTCAATATTGCCTTTGTTGCCATAAATAAAATCCTGTATGTCTCTAGTTCCTGCCCTCTATAAATAAATAATGCTTGGACAACCATAAATGTTAGATAGACAGATTTCATATTTTCTTATTTTTAAAGTCATGACTAATATATGTCAGGGCAAATACTGAATTATATAACACCCTAATACTGTGAACTCTATTTGAAATTTGTTGAGGCTTCCATAAGTCACCTTATACTCTACATTAACATTGTTAATTAAGCAGTTTTTAAATATATCTTATTGACGTGTCAGAATCATTCTGTAATTTTCCCTCGTTCTGCCCCTTCTCACCACACCTAATTGAGCAGTGAGATTCTATCTCTTAATATTCCTAAGTCTAACCTCATGGTCAAAAACTTTCAATGACTCTCCATAGTCCATAAGATAAACCACTAACTTTAGCCTGGCCAGCATCTAAGGTTCTCCATAATCTGTTCCTATTTCCCTTTCTAACCTTATTTAAATTACTTTCCTTCATAAGTATTAGATTGTAGCTAACAAATATTTCTTGAATTCAACACTTTATTTCCTGATTCAGTACAAGCACATAAACTGTCTTCCCTGCCTGAAATATTGTGCCTCTTCATTTCTACTCTCAGAAATCCAGTCTTCCTCCAGGACACAACTCATTATTGCCCTTTCCTCTGTGAAATTTCCTGACCCTCACCTATCATTCTCTTCTCAATTTTCCTTTGCACTGTATTCATCTGCAAGCATGTTCTAGCCCTCACTTAAATTCAAGTTCTCTGAAGGCAAGGATTACTTTAGTTTTATTTTTGTATTTCTAGTTTTCTAGTGCAGCAACTTACAATAATTATCAACAATATTTACTTTCCCTTTGAAAATTATTTATTCAATGTTTTGCAAATAAAAAAATAAATAAAATTTTAAAAAAAAGAAAAGTATTTATTCATTTTGAGACAATTTATCCAACATATATATAAGGTTTATCTCTGTGAATTTTTAAGTTTCTTATATATTTTAGATGTTTCTGTCACATCTACCACAAATAGTTGCCTGAAGTATTTTCTCCTTTTTATAATCAGATATAAAAATTTATTTTAAATGTCATCAGGCACATCTAATCCTCGTCAAACCCAGCTATGTGCTAACTCCTTTTTATCCACTTTGCTTCTAGTTCATCAATATCCCCCAACAGCTCTCCTAAGCCCTTCCAGTGTTTCCTGTAGAACTCCCACTCCATGAACAACAAATTTTCTTTCATCTTAAACCACTTCCTAAATTACACCACTGAGACTTGGCTTCTTCCAAATGACACCATCACTCAGCAACTCCTTTTGAGTTTCATGACAAGTTAAATTTATCATTCAATTTAGATTCTGGTAGCCATTATCTGCAGATTTCTAGGGCATTGTCTCTCAGAGAGATTGATGCCTCGCTCAGTCCTACCCCAACCTCTATCCTCACACAAGGGGACTTAAAACTTTCATATTGATATTCCCTCAAATAGTCTAACTTCTCATTCCTTAATACCATCATTAATACCTTAATACCTCAAATACCATGGCCTACTCTTCGAAAATCAATGAGTGGCTTCTTCTCATCATCTAGCTTGACCTCGGCAGCCTCTGAGGCTGCTAATCACTTTCTTCTCTTCAATACTTCACTTTCAGTTTTTGTGACTCTTCTGTCTCTTAGTTGTACTCTAAACTGTCTGACTGATATTTCTTGTTGATCTCTTGTGAAATCTTTATCCAGGTCATACACACTAATTATAGGTGTTCCCCAAGGCTTTGCCTTGGGTCCTCTTCCCCCCCACACTTTATACCATCTCACTTAGTGATTTCAACAGCTCCCATGGGTTCAGTGTCAATATGCAGATGATTCCCAAATCTATAAATCTCAGCCTAATTTCTTTCCTGAGTTCCAATCATATAATATATTATGTATCTAAAGTGGATTTCAACTCTCCCTTCTTCTGAATTTCCCTACTACTGTCAAAAGTTACCACCTTTCTTCCTGTCACCTAGCTAGGCAACCTCAGTGTTCTGAACTGCTTCGCCTCCCATATTCAATCAATTGCCAAATACCACAAGACCATCATTCACACTACACTTATCTGTATATACAGATTATGTCCATTTTGTCTCACCCTTAAAATGTAAACTGGACAAGAACTGTTTTTCCTTCATATTGGCACATAGTAAATGCTTAATAAATAGCTAATGATTGAATGTCCCTAATAATTCTATTTAATATGGGGGAAAAAAACTCTCTACAATTAAAATAAACTACAGTATTCTACTTTTTTCCCTTTTTTTACGATTCTATTTTATGTTTAAATCTACCATCTAGGCAGAATTTATTGTTATATGTTGTGAGATATGGGTCTAAATCCATTTCCTGCCAATTATCCAATTTTCTCAAGTGCATGTATTTAATAATAAATCTTTTTTACAATTGTTATTTTTATAATTTTATAACACAGTAACTTTTTGGTACATATTTGGTGGGGCATCTGGCTTCTCTTATTTTTTTGCCCAGTACAAAATAGTTTTAAAAATTGCTTCATATTATGTTCCAAAGTCTGGGAAGAATAAGACTCTCATTTCAAAGATAACTATAAAATTATAATAAATGAAATAAACCTAAATAATTGAAAGGATACTTATTGTTCACAGTAGCATCAGTTTAATTACAATAAAAATAATACTCCCCCAATTACTTTTATATTTATCTTTTATATTTAATATCTTTTATATTTAATTTAACACCAATCAAAATAGCAAGTAGTTTCTTTATAAAGTTGGATAAAATATATTTTCTGGGGAGGATGAGAGGGGTATGGGAATGGGAACAGGGTTGGATCCTGAACTGTAATTTCATTCATGTAGGGCAGGGATGGGGAAAGTTCAGCCCACAGGCCATTAATATAAGGCCAGCAAAATCATTTGCTAAGGCTGCGCAGGCAATGTTGAGCTGAAAGCTAAATACAACAACCTCCCACTACTTGAGTTCTATAGGTTGAAAATGTTGAATGATAATATAAAAATCCAAATGGCCCCTGGCAGAAAAAAGATTCCCCTAGGGAATTTGTGTTATAGAAAATTCTTGCACTGCTGCAGCTCAGCAACTCATCTATAATTTATTATGTCAGAGAGTTGTCTGGGACACTAAGAAATTGAGAAATCAGCCTATAGTCACACAGCTAGTATGGGTCAAAACCAAAACATAAACCCAGACTTCCTGATTCTAAGACAGTACCTATATCCACCGCACTATGTTGTTTCCTGTTAAAAATCATAGCTAAATATATGTGTGTGTGCACGTGTGTGTATATATATATATATGTATATATGTGTATATGTATATATATATATATATATATACACGCACACACACATATATATAAATAAATGGACAAGAATTTCCAGGGATATATATATACTCGGTCATTTTTAAATGTGCATGTGTGATCCACAGTGTGAATATCTGAGAAAAGAAAATTACTCTATATATTAGTCTGAGGAAAAGCTGAGTTTTTATCATAGAACATTAAAGCTGAAAGGAATCTTAGAACTCATCTAGCCTAACCTCATTTCACAGATGAAAATATGAGTTAAAGAACCTGAAGTAACTTGCCAAGGATTCCCTGGGACCATAACCAATTTGAAAAGGTTTAATAGTAGAAATGGAACTTACTAAATATGACTTTTCTGTGTGTTTGATAACCAGTTGAGATTTTATTTATCTGATAACAGGCACTGTACCTTTCTATCAAATAGTTTTGAAATGTATGGTTTAAAATAATGCTCCTTTATCCCTTTCGCTTCTACTAGAAGTCCATCATGCAGTTCACACAGTGTGGCAATGATACATGGTGGTTCTTCAAAGGTTCTAAAGTCAGAAGTATGGAAATCAGGTGGCAAACCTAAGGTGGTATGGAGGAAAGGGATAGAAGGAGAAAAACAAAGAGGGAGAGAGGTAGGATTATTTTCTAAAAATGCATTTTAAATGATTAGAAATAGTTTACTTTTACAAATAAATAAGATCTTACCTTTGAATGACAGATTCAGCAAATCTCTTCTATTTGGGCACATAATAGCATTTGTAAAAGTTAGATCCAAGCAGCACAGAAGTAAATGATAAGAATTTACTAAATCATCTCCAATCATACGAAAGTTACCTTTACAAAGAATACAAAGACCACAAATCTATCATGTCAAGTATGACCAAGTACATGAAATACAAATATCAATTACTAAAACACCAATTTACCTTTGGTATAGACAAAGAGTGTCCAACAGAAGTTAAAGAGATCTTTAACAGTGCAAGGAACTCGTCTAGAAAGGGGAAAAAAAAGTTAATATTAAATCTCTACTCTCACTAGTTTTCTAGAATAAAAACCATCAAAGTGTTTAAAGTTTAACAATAAATAAAATGAGAAAATACTAAAAATCAAATGACATGTAAATTTCATTTACCTTTCTTCCCACTGCTCCAAAACACAGGGCTAATTATTTGTGGCTCGTGTACTAGATTCAAACTTAATAATGTTTCCAATTAGCAAGTACCACAGGAATTCCTAAACTAAAAAATAAACAAACAATTCCACCCCCTCTTAAAAAAATATAAAAAGGAGGCTGCTAGATTGCACAGTGAATATAATACTGGTTCTGAAAATATGAAAAACTGAATTCAAATCCAGCCTCAGGCATGTACTAATTGGGTGACCTCAGACAAATCACAACCCCCAATTATCTAAAAAAAGAGAAATACTACCTTGAAGTTTCAGCCACAAGTAATAATATATAAAAGAATATATTTAACTTCTTTGCAGATAACTTCTGACATAAATAATACATTAGCTAAACTAATACATTGCTGATTGGACTCTGAATTAGTTAAATCATTTTGGAAACAATTTTGGAATTACATATTTTAAAAAAATCACTAAACTGTTTATATATTTTGACCCACTGATATAATTGTGGGCATATATCAGAATTGAGTGGTCAATAACAAAAAGAAAGTTCCTTACATATAATACTAAATTCATAATAACATTCTTTGTAGTAGAAAAAAATTGGGAACAAAATGGGTGCTTATTAGTCAAAGAATAGTTAAACAAAGCAATTTTGGTGGATCCCCATATGGATTTCTAAATTTCTACATGACTATAATATATTATCAAGCTTTATGAAATGATGAATATGAACAATTCAGAGAAATGTGAGACAATAATGTGAAATGATACTGAATGAAAAAAACAGAACCAAAAGAACAAAATACACAATTATTACAGCAATATGAACAATACAAATTAAAAAGTAGTCAAAATTGAGGAAAACTGATAAGGAAACATTATCTCCCTTTCACTAGAGAGGAAAGGGACCATGGAGATGAAATTTAGTATATTAGTGATGGAGCTGAATCCACAGGCCTTGCTTAAATGTTCCTATGTTACAAGGAAAATTTCAATGGGGATGAGCAGGCAAATAAGGAGAAAAATGTATAGTATAAAAAATTAAAGGAAAAAAAAAATTTTTTAAAGAGTAATAATAGCTAATAGAGTATTATACTTTAACATTTGTAACATATATTATCACATTTAATAAGAGTCTTACCTCTGTTTTCTACTCCGTGGCAACTTTGGTGGATCCTCATATGGATTTCTAAATATGTCCAAAAAAATTGGTTCAAATTTTTTGAAAATCACAGTTGACACCTCAAAGTTTCTCTCCAGTCTTTCTATGCGCTCACGAAATTCCTGTGGCAGGTTTGACATGTCTATCCACTTCTTCATTTTACTAAAAAACTGAATTAAACTTAGAAAGAAAAAAAAAGCAACAAAATCAGTTAGTTTTTTAAAATCAGTCCACATGATGAATTTCTAAAATAAGATAAAACAGATGAGCGAGGAAGTTCATGACAAAACAAGGGATAGGGACAATCACAAAAAATAAAATAAGGGGTATTAACTGTTACAGTGGATAGAACACCAGCCCTGGGGTCAGGAGGACCTGAGTTCAAATATGGTCTCAGACTCTTGCTTACTTACTATGTGACCCTAAGTAACTTAACCCTGATTGCCTCAGGGGGAAAAAAAAGGAAAGAAAATGTATGCAAAGCATTTTGCAAACTTCACAGTAGATGCTTAATAAATACTGTTGCCTTCCTGATCCTTTTTTTCCCCATTGGTAACAATTGGCAAAATAAGTCTGAAAAGTTCAGCTAAACCTTAGCTTTTCTTTTCTACTCTTAAACTATGGCTCCCATATAGGATCCCATAGCTGAATGTGGGGTCGCAAAATTATAATTTATTATAAAAAAATGTTTGATTTATATACCTATCTTATATACCTATCTATATATACAGAGTGACATAAAAAAAAAGGGCAAAAAGGGGTCATGAGTGGAAAAAGTTATTCTCTACTATAAAACCACTACAAAATAGATATTTCTTCCCAAAGAGTGACTGTTACATAAAGACTAAAGATAGAATTAATTACACAAGATTGTTATGGAAAATTTTTGTAGGCCATTCCCACCAGCAACATCAAGTTGGTTGTCAATTAAGATTTCCTAATGCCTTTTTATATAAACCTTTCTTTTTAATGGTATTTGCTGCAATGGGATTTCATCTGTGCAAAAAAGAATATCTATCACATGGTATTAAAGAAGCAAACTGTTGAAAACCTCATTCAGTCATACCTATTCTCTCAAATAGCTCCTGCAAACTAAAAGGGGAAAAAAATTTAGACTACAAATGAAAAAATAATTATTTTTAATGTCAGTAATTTGTACATACAAAGTAACCAATTGATGTTCACTGTGGACAGATTTTAGGTAAATTGTTTTTTTCTCATTTTTAACTTTAGTTTCTCAAAGTTTAACAATAGTAAAATATTCCATTTATATATGTACAAATAAATGGTGGTATTTTCCTCACTCAATGCACTGAAACATTTTAAGGGGGAGGGGGATTAATGACAAGCAGGACGATTTCAGAGAGGCCTGGAGAGACTTGCATGAACTGATGCTAAGTGAAATGAGCAGAACCAGGAGATCATGATACACGGCAACAACAATACTATATGATAATCAATTCTGATGGACATGGCTCTCTTCAACAATGAAATGTTTCAAACCAGTTCCAATTGTTCACTGAAGAAAGCCATATACACCCAGAGAGAGGAATGTGAAATGTGGACCACAACATAACATTTTCATGCTCTCGATTGATGTTTGCTTGCATTGTTTCCTTTCTCTGATTTTTCTTTCTTGTAGATACGATTTTTCTTGCACAAAAATGATAAGTGTGGAAATATGTATACATATGTTCGATTTGTCAAGTATTTTAACATAATTAACATGTAGTGGATATCCTGGATATCTAGGGGAGGGGTGGGGATTAGGGGGGAAAAATTTGTAATAGAAAGCTTTGTAAGGGTTAATGTTGAAGAATTACCCATACATATGTTTTGCAAATAAAAAGTTTTACTAAAAAAAAAAATTGAACACATATACTTTTAGGTACCTATTAAAAAATGTATGAAATTCCTCTAACAATGAAGACATTGTAATTTAAAAAACATCTAGGGCTAGGAAAAGGCTCTGGTCTTCCATGTTGGAAAAAACGGGCTTTCCTCTCTCTACCACCAAATTATATATTTCCCTTTAGCTCCCTCTCCTCTATAAAACTGGTAATACAAGTAACATATAAAACTTTAATACAGGGGCGGCTAGGTGGTGAAGTGGATAGAGCACCAGCCCTGAAGTCAGGAGGACGCGAGTTCAAATCTGGTCTCAGACACTTAACATTCCCTAGCTGTGTGACCCTGGGCAAGTCACTTAACTCCAATTGCCTCAGCAAAAAAAAAAAGGAAAAAAGGAAAAAAGAAAACTTGAGTACAGTTTTGCTTTTTCTCCCTCACCAGAGTCAGAGACAATAAGTACAAATGAATCTAATAGCAAATCTAGGCTTAACTAGGCCATATGGAAGGCCTGGGATAAAAAATAAGTTAGAATGACTCTGTTAATACTCATTAATTGGATAATAATAATCTTCTGGATAACCTCCTAATGAATAAATAGAACTATATGGCACTTTCTCATATCTTAACTGTCCTATTTTTCTATTACTTATGTCATATTCTTAATATTATTCCATGTGTTCATTCATTTATTTAACAAGCATTTATAAACTGCCAAGAATAACAATACAATGAAGATAAAAGTAGGAATAATCTTGTATAATTTGGTTGCAGTGGAATCAAAAAAGGCTTCATGGAAAGATGATTATTTGAATGGAGCATTGAAGGACTTCAACAGACAGAAATGGGAATTTTCAGGCCTAGAAAATAGCATGATCAAAAGTACAAAAGAGAAAGATGTACTCAGAGTAACATATGGTAGGGATAAGGTTTGAAAGACAGAGTGGCTCTATATGATCAGACAGCCTAGTTTCAAATTCTACCTCTGTCACACACTGATTGTGGAGTCCTGGACAGGCTATTTAACCCTAAGGAAACTTTCTAAGATTATAAATTGCAAAGCAAATGCCAGCTTGCCATGGTAGTGGTAGCTGTACACTAAGAGCTCCCTAAATCAATTAAGACCAAAATTGGTATATCTTTGATCCAAAGATCCAAAAAAAAGTCAAGTAGCAACAGATTGTGGAAGGTCTTAAAGGGAAGGCTAAAGAGTCTTGGTTTTATTTAAATAGCAATAAGGAGCTTCTCTTCTGTCCAATTCATCCTCCATATAGGTACCAGAATAATCTAAGGCAAAAATCTGACTATATTACTTCTGATTATTTTATACAATATTACTGCTATATTTCCTTATTCAAAACTGTCAGTGACTCCACATCACCTCTATAAAAAAATACAAAACTTCTTAGCCTCCCCTGTAAGGTCATCCATAACCTATCTTTTCAGCCTTATTCAATACAGCTTCCTCCCACAGACCAAACTTAAAGAATATTCAATTCCCAAACTCACCCCTCCCCCCCATCAATTCCCTCTTTACATTCACAAAGGCCTCCCAGAATATACTATCTCATATCCAGAATCCTTTGCTTCTTTAAGTCTTGATGACATTTGCTCTATTCCGTCAAGCCTGAGCTCATCAATGCCCTGCTCACCATACAGCTACTAATATTCTCTTGCTCCTCAAATTACCTTTGTAGTTGCGAACATGTTGTTTTTCCAGTAGAAGATAAACTACTTGAGAGCAGAGAATGGGTTCCTTTTTGTCTTTTTATGTCAGGTAATTAGTACTCAGTATCTGCTTAATAGTGTTTGTTGAATTAAATCAAAGGCTTTTGAGGAGAAATGATATTAAATTTAGGTATAAGGAAAATTAGTCTCACAATTCTATAAAGTATGGATTGGAAGGAAAAGAACCAAGCTATTGCAACAGCCTAGGCAGATGAAAATCAGGGCCTGTACTGTGTGGTAATAGAGAGAATAGATAAAGATAGATTCAAGAGATATTTCTGAAGTGGACAACTACTTGGGTATGAGAAAGAAAAAAGAAAAAGTCAAACCTCTGATTACATAAGTGATTAACAAAGTCCAAAAGTATATATCAGCTTGGGGAAAGAGTAGTAAATATGATTTTGAACATATTTGATTTGAATTACCAACAAGGTGCTTGGAAATGCCCAGCTGGCAGTTGGAAATGTGGGTTTGGGAGGCAGGATAGAAATAAAGGTTAGATATACAGATTTGTAGGTTGTCCATATAAGAAGCAGCATGGAATAGTGGATACAATTCAGGACTTGGATTCAGCAATTCAAATCATGACTGTAATACATACTAGCTATGTGACTGGAAAAATCATGTAACTTTTCTAGGTCTCATTTTGCTCATATGTAAATTGAGATAGATGGATCAGATGGTCTATATGATCCTTCCAGGTCAACTAAATAGATGTTATAGCTGATACTATGTGAGGGGATGATGTTGCTGAGGTAGAGGCTTTAGAGACATAAGAAAAGCACTCTGAAGTCAAAACCTTGAAAAGTAAGGAAGAGGAACCAACAAAAAACCAAGGAGCCACTAGGAAGAGGGTGTAGAATGTCAAGGAAGCCAAAAGAAAAAAGAATATCAAAGAGAAGCAATCAATAGTGGCAAATGTTGCATAGAAATAAAGGAAGATGAAGACAAAAGTATTTTATTTTTCCAAACACAAAGAAAGATAGTTTTCAACATTCATTTATGCAAGATTTTGTGTTCCAAAATTTTCTTCCTCCCTTATCTTTCTTCCCCTCCCCAGACAGCAAGCAATATGATATCGGTTAAATGTGCAATTCTTTAAATTTCCATATTTGTCAAGCTGTACAAGGAAAATCAGACAATAAGGGTAAAAATCATGAGAAAGAAAAAAAACCAACAAAAAAAATAAGTGAAAATATTATGCTTTGATCCATATTCAGTCTCTATAGTTCTCTCTTTGGATGCAAATGACATTTTCTATCCCAAGTCTATTAGAATTAAGGCTATTAGTTTTAAAAAATGGGAGATTACTGATAATCTTTGGGAGCTGACTTAATAGAAAGATGAAGATGGGTGGTTGGAGAGTAGGTGTAAGAAAATCCAGCAGCTATAAACTATTTTTTTTG
This sequence comes from Myrmecobius fasciatus, assembly GCA_023553655.1. Lineage (NCBI taxonomy): Eukaryota > Metazoa > Chordata > Mammalia > Dasyuromorphia > Myrmecobiidae > Myrmecobius > Myrmecobius fasciatus. The sequence continues at coordinate 615,441 of JAJPUD010000146.1, forward strand.
CCCCAATTAGCAGGAAAGAAGAAGAAAGGGTATGATACAGATCAAAGACTTAAAAGATGTTTGAGTCAGGGAATGGTAAGACCTGAACATACTTACAGATAAATGAGAAGGAATAAAGTTGAAGCCAAGAGAAAGGGAAGGACTGATTAAAGAAAATCCTTAGAAGAGACAGAAAGAAATGGGATCAAAGTTGAAAATCATTAAACCTAAGGCTAGGAAAGTCTTAAGCTACTGGGCTATAAGCTAAGTGGGATCAGAAATTTGAACATAGTAGGAAAAGATGTGAACACTGGCAAAAGAGTATAGAAAATCTAGATTTTGGAGGAGAAACACAGTTAGCTTATCTTGATTACAACTAGGTGGTTTAAAGACAATAAAAATTCAATTGTAAAATTAAAATGAAAAATAAAGGAAAATATTTTACCTCAATTTGGCTGACCGAAGTATTCTGGTCAGGGATACACAATTTCCTTCCATGATGCCCTTTCCAACTGTAGGAATAACACTTTTACGACATGCAACATATAATGCACATGCCAACCAATGTACAACTTCTCCCTGTAAGCAAAAAGCAAACAGTAAAATAGATATTTTTGTAGCTATGCTATTTTGTTTGTGTGTTTGTTTTTTTGTTTTACTGAGACAATTGGGATTAAGTGATTTGCCCAAGGTCACTTAATCCCAGCTAGTTAAAAGTGAAGTGTCTGAGGCTGTATTTGAAATCAAGTCCTACTGACTTCAGGGCTGGGACTCTATCCACTATACCATCTAGCTGCCCCAGCTATGCTATTTTCAAAAGCATCAAACTTTTTTATAAAAATTAAACATCTTAACCCACATAAACCATAAGATAGGAAAAAATTGCAAATAATATAAAATACTTGGGAGTCCACATGCCAAAACAAATCTAGTAACTATATTAACACAATTATAAAACACTTCATATAATTAAAGACAGATCTAAATAGCTGGAGAAATACTAATTGTTCATGGGTAACCAAAGCCAACATAATAAAAATGACACTTCTACCTAAATTAATTTATTCAATTCCATAACTATCAAAAATTATTTTTCAGATCTAAAAAAAAATACAAAATAAATCTTGAACAAAAGATCAAAAATTCCCCTTGAAGAAATCAATGGGAAAAAAAAGTAAAGAAAAGTGGCAAGGAAGAACTAGATTTCCAACTATTTAAGCAGTAATTTTCAAAAGAATCTTGTACTGATAAGAAGTAGAGGGAATAATCAAGGAATAGATTGGGTATATAATACATACTAATTAATAACCATAGTAATCTAGTGTTACTAAAATCAAAGATACAAGCTTTGTGGCAACAACTCAGTAGTTGACAAAAAGTGCTGGGAAAAAGCAGTTGTCATTAACTAGGCATAGTCCAATATCTCCCACCATAACCAAGATAAAATTAAAATGGATATATGATTTAGTTATGAAAGGTTATATCATAAGCAAATTAGGGGAGCATGGAAAAAATTACCTGTCAAATCTATGGATAAGGTAAGAGTTTATAACCAAACAAGAGATAAAAAGGATCATAGGAAGTAAAATAGATATTGTAATTACAGCAAATTTAAAAAGTTTTGTATAAACAGTGAAAATGTTAATGAATACTATTTACTCAAAAAACACACTTTGCAAATTACAAGTTGCTTCCCTTAAGTTGTGAAAATAAAATTTAATTGAAAAAACAACAAAACTATCACCTTAGTGATAACTTTACCTAGAAAATCTAATGATGACAAGTTGGGTGGGGACTCTGGGTAACTTTTTTTTCCCCCACCTTCCTCCTTTCCTCAACCCATACTCTGGGAAAAAGAGGACAAATGCAGATGCAGATGAGAACTAGAAAGCCAAAATCCACAAGATGTCGATCTCTTAGTTTTTTTCCATCTGGCAAAAGAATTATTCCAATGGTTCAGGGAGAAGATGGGAAGAGTTTATGTGGCTCATTAAACACCTTAGTCACCTGGCTTCAGATAACTTCACAAAAGGCATTTAATAAATATATGTTCATTGATTGATTAAAGTACATGAAAACGTTACTCTCTAAGACATAACATAATCATATAACTTTTTAGAAATACTCATCACAACATATATTGTTCCCTAAACATACCAAACAACACTACAATTTCAGAGTTTCACAAGTGCCCTACAGCTATCAACCATACACATCTTCTCCAAGTTGTACATGACATATAGACATAAGGGTAGCTGGATTGCTTGATAGAAAACTGAATGGGAGCATGAAAAGTCAAGTGGCACAATGGATAGTGCTGGACCTAGAGTCAGGAAGACCTGAGTTCAAAGGACTTCCTTTGACCTGAAGAATTTACTAGCTGTGGGACTCTGGGTAGATTACTGCCTTAGTTTCTTCATATATAAAATGAGCAAAGAGCAGCATCTACCTCACAGGATTGTGAGGTTCAAAGGGGTTAATATTTGTAAAAAAAAAAGGCACTTACCATAGTGCTTGGCACAAAAGAACTTAATACACTTTTGTTCCCTAACTACATATAGGAAAAGATAGGAGCTGTCAAGGATACAAAGAATGGGGAGTCTATAAAAATGATACTGCCTTGTTATATAAAGTAATTCTCTACATGTTCAATGCTTCCTTCAGGGTCTATGGCTTGGATTCCTTTCCAATCCAAGCATTTGTTCTAATACTCTTCAAGTATTAGCCTGTCAGGCAATTTTAATTCAGGGTACTTAGTTGTCAGAGAAATTATTTCTGACATCCTTTCCTTCAATATTAATAGAGTGAAAAACTTACACCTCCCCTAAATTATTGGCTTGTGCTTAAGAGCACCTACTGACCCATTACTCATTATGGCAGTGGGTAGAAGTTATATCAAGAAATTATCCAGTAGTCAGTACTGTTCTCTAAGTTAGAGAACACCAAAATAGAACATTCTCTGTATAATATCTTACAAATGTTCATCTGTATTGCATGTTTTTTTCTGAATTAAATATGCTTTCCTGAAATACATACGTGTATATTTATGTATTTAGCTAAAATTTCTCTTTGGTCAGTCAGCACTGAATGGGAATAGTATGTGCAGCATCACCCACAAGCAGCATTTAGTAAGGGAAGACCACAGAATTTAAAAGTCCACAACAAATAAACAGTTTGCAAGAACACACTCTCAGTTTTTACAAAGAAGGGTATTCACCAGCCCTTTCTATGTCTTTCATAAAATCATGGAAGCTCAGAGCTGAAAGGAACCTCAGATCATTTGGCCAAATCTATCATTTTGCAGTATGATGTGGCAACCAAGAACATTAATGCCATCTTAAATTGTCAAGACAGTACTCTGAATGAGGGAGGTATTCTAGCCTAATCTCATTACCTCAGGAATACTGGGGATTATTACATCCTAGGAAAAAAGAGCTATCTGGTTTGGTGGATAGAGCACTAGACTTCAAAGTCAGGAAAACCTTTGAATCCCAGCTCTGTGACACTCACTAGCTGTGTATCCCAGGGCCAGAGACTTATTTCCTAATCTGTAAAATAAAGAGATAGACTAGATATATCAGTACAAATAAAGAGTAGATGATCTTCCAGCTCTAAATCTACGTTCACATGAAATCTGAAGGATCCTCAAACAGAACCATGTGCCTACTGTGGCTATTAATATTAAGTACCTATTATTGTGTGCTAGGCTCTGTGCTAACCTCGGAAGAAATAAAGATAAAAAACAAAGCTAAAAACTCAACTTCGGCTCTCAAAAGGCCCACAGTCTAACTTGGGGGTGGGGAGGCAACACGAAAACAATCGTCTACAAACTAAACAGAAACGGGATAAAGTGGGGGCGTTTTAAAAGGGAAGCCTAGGAAAGGTTTCTCGCAGCAGGTGGGACTTTAGCCGAGTCTAAAAGGAAAGGGATGGGGGTGGGTAGAGGGAAGGTTTAAGGAAGGGGTACAGCTCCTGGTGGGGAGGTAAGGGACCGTGAGAGAGGAACAGCCAAGAGGAGCTGACAGCCCAGGGGAGAAAAGGAGACTGGGCTGGGCGGGCCCTGAAGCGGGGACTCCAGTTTTTAAAGGGCTGTCAAACGGAAGGGGGGGGGGGCGGCAGGATCGGAAACCCCAGTGGTGATGACAGCGGTGGATTTAGACTCTCTAGCTCGAATCTTTCCAGCCGGACCAGAAGCTGTCAACAGGGAGCCTCCGGGCCCGGGACAGCGTGGGGGAGGGGAGGCAGGCAAGGGCACCGCCTCGCCCAACCCAGGTCTCCGCGCCCAGGCTCTCACCTCCAGGCTGTAGGTGCTGCGGATGGCCAAGAAGTCGCCCAGGGCTTCGGCTGCGCTGCCCTCGTCTAGGTTCAGCTCCTGACAAAGGGCCTGAAGTGCCTCCCGGGCGGCCCCAACCCCGGTCGCCCCCAGGCCACGAAGCTCGTCCGGAAACATCTCGCCCCGGGCCCGAGCTTTGGCTGCAGGCGCTCAGCGCCTAAAGCCTCCCGCGTCTGCCTCGGGCTCACCCCGGGCCACGGCTGCCCCACAATCCCCCGCGCCAAAGCGCGCGAAAACTCTGTCCCGGAAAGGGGCGGGGTCTTGAGGAGCCCCGGAGCTGTCCTCCCTTTCAAGTTCCTTTTCTCTAGAGCCAGTCCAGGTCCTGGACTCCCCACTCCTCCTGCCTCCTACGAACACGGCAGAGAAAGGGGTTTCGGTCTTGAAGTCTGAGAATAGTCTGTCTGAAAAGTTCAAAAATCTATCCTGAACTGATGTACCTCGAGGCCTGATGGGAATTTTAGTTCTCACCCTGTAGTGGCCGGGCATGGGACAGAACGAGATGGGATAGAATGGGATGGGATGGGATGGGAGGATGCGGGAGGAGCCGGAGGGAGGAGCATGTCCGGGCAGTCGGAGTCCGCTAAACTAAACTCGGTAACCTAGTACTTGTTGGCTGAGTTCTTTGCACCCACGGAACCCTTCTACCGAGATCCTGATCTAGCGATAGCTCTAGGGTCTATTGTTAAATTCGGAGTAAGCGCTTAAATCGAGAATGGCAAACGCCAATGGCGTAAATGATAGTCTTAGAGTTAAGTGATGGAGAAAATCTGAATAAGAGATTAAATTTAAAAGTGTATTCTGTAGCCGATTGTCAAACATTTGCCACTACACCCTCACTTTCCCTACCGAGTCATTCCGTTATCTAGGGCGATCCAGGCAGCTTCATCTGTGCGCCTGAGGCGAGAATACCTATGGGCTCGAAAGACAGCCTGGGGTTTTTACCAAAAACTTGTCGAGGACCCCCTTATTTTTAAATAATTGGGGAAAATTAAGAACTGCAATCCTCGACTATCTTCCTTTGAGGATGGAAGAGAAGGGAACTATCCTGGGAAAAATGAAACAGGATGACGTATGTAAAACTCGGGGTGTGGGGGTGTGGTTTATTTTTGTTTTCCTGATCGATTCACCGAACCACCCATTTTCCTAAGCTGGAAAGGATCTCAGAAGCAATATGGTCTAACACTTAACCTAAACAAGAATCCCCTCTATATCATCCATTCCCCACAGCTAACTTATAACTGGAGAGTTCGAGACATCGATCAAACTCACCATCTCCCAAAGCAGACTATTCTATTGTTGAACAACTCTAATTGGAAATTCTTACCCACAATGAACCAAAATCGGCCTTACTCTAACTTCTTTAGATTGGTTAGGATTTTATTTTCCTTGTTAAAAATCAAGCTCCTAATTTTTATTTTTCAAACTTTATGTTATATTCCATAAAATTCTTATTCACATTTTAAAATCCAAAAGATCTGCTGATTGCTAAATAATATGTACCATTTACATAACACTTTAAGGTTTGCAAAATCTTAAGTTATAAATACATATATGTATATATATATGTCTAATATATTAATTAATAAATTTTCATGGTGTGATCTATCATCCCCATTGTACAATTCAATTAACTAGCATTTATTAAGTACCTCCTTTGTTCTAGGCACTGTACTAGAGCTGGGGACTCAAAGAAAAGCAAAAATTAGTCCCTGCTTCCAATTTCACCTGGGGAAGGGGAAAGGAGAAAAAAAACGACATAATATATACAGGTTAAATTGACAATCTGAGACACAATCCTAAAATTAAGGAAGATTAGGAAAAATTTCTTGAAAATGATGGAATTTTAGCTGAGATTATCTGAAGTAGGCTTTGAATTCAGATCAATCCTGATTGCAAGTCCAGTGTTGTAGATACTGTATCAAGTAGCTGCCTCCAAATCAACAGTCATAGGATTTAGGGATTCTAGACCAATCTTTTCAATTTACAGATGAGAAAACTGAGACCCCGGGAGACATGACATTAAGAAATTTGTAAGCCACAGAGTTAGGATGTGAAAACAGGACTTCTGATTCCAGGTCAGATCTTCCCCTTATGCCAGAGTATTTCAAAGGAATTATTTGAGCAGTTTTAAAGGTTTATAGTAGCTGATTATATATTTATTCAGGATTCAGTGAAGATAGAATCAGGGAAAATCAAGTAGAAACTGAAGAGGAAATATTTGGCAACTATCTTCAAATCATTGTCCCTAAGAAAATCAAGTTGATCTTCCTTACTCCATGGCTTGCAGCTAGTGATGAAATAAATAAGGCACTGGGCTTAGAAGCAGGAAGACATCTTCATGAATGATTAGCTGGATGACCCTGAGCAAGTCACTTTACCCCATTTACCTCAGTTTTCTCATCTGTAAAATGAGCTAGAGAAGGAAATGGCAAACTATGCCAATATCTCTTCCAAGAAAACCCCATATAGGGTCACGGAGACTGACTGAAATGACTTAACAATAACAGTACTCTGTGGCATAGAATAAAAAAGAAAAGGAACTGAAAAACAAAAGAAAATCAAAGGATGCATTGCTAGACCTGTCAACTAGAAGGATCATGGAAGAGAGCAGCTGAAAATAGAGAAATTCTTTGGAATTTCCATGTAGGTATCTCTAATGCTATTATTTCATCTAGACTGCAATTACAAAATAGCAGGGTCCTTGAAAATGAACCAATTCCTGACCCAACCATTCTGGAGAGCAAAGGGCTATAAAACTGTGCAAATTTTGATCCAGTAGTGGCTGTACTGGGTCTGTATCCCAAAGAGATGGGACAAAAGGGAAAAGGACCTACATGTACAAAAATGTTTGTAGCAGCCCTTTTGTAGTGACAAGGAATTAGAAACTGAGTGGATGCCCATCAGCTGGAGAATGGCTGAATAAGTTGTGGTATATGAATGTGGTATAATGGAATATTATTGTTCTTTAAGAAATGATCAGCAGGATGATTTCAGACAGGCCTGGAGAGATTTACATGAACTGATGCTGAGTGAAGTGAGCAAAACCAAGAGAACATTGTACAGCAACAAGATTATGTGATGATCAATTATGATGGACTTGGCTCTTTTTGATAATGAGGTGATTCAAGGAAGTTCTAATAGACTTGTGATGGAAAGAGCCATCTGCATCCAGAGAGAGAATTATGGAGATTGTGGATCAAAGCATAGTATTTCACTTTTTTTGTAATTGTTTGCTTTTTTTTTCTCTTTTTTCCTCTCACCTTTTGATCTGATTTTTTGAGTGCAGCATGATAAATATGGAAATATGTTTTTTTATTAAAGCTTTTTATTTGTATAACATGTATATGGGTAGTTTCCCAACATTGATCTTTACAAAGCTTTCCATTACAAATTTTACCTCCAGTCCCCTCCCCTCCCCTAGATGGCAGGAAATACACTACATGTTAATAATGTTGAAATGCTTGAGAAGTTATGCAAAAAAAAATCCTATCTACAAGAAAAAAAAGAATCAGAGAAAGAATATGGATATATGTTAAGAAGAACTGTACATGTTTAACTTATATTGGATTGGTTGCTGTCTATGGGAGGGGGTGAGAGATGAGGAGAAAAAATTGGAATACAAGATTTTTCAAAGATGAATGTTGAAAACTATCTTTGCATGTATTTGGAAAAGTAAAAAGTTATTAAAATTATTTTTAAAAAAGAAAATCAATTCTAAAGGAAAGATACAAGCAAAAATCACAAAAGTAATACAGGAAATCAGAGATTCATTATGCTTGTTCTCTTAAGGATTATTAGATTTGTTAAACGCATTTTGTATACAGAGAATTGTATTAATCCTAGAAAAGATGTAACATTAGATAAGACATTGTCCTCATGGACTCTTAATAGCCCAGTATAGAAATGTGACACACATTCAAATAATCATAATACACAATAAGCATGTCAGAGGCAAAAGTCCTGTGTAATATCAGAGGGGGGAACTATATTAGTGAATGGGAAAATCAGAAAATGTGGTTACTGAGGTCTTTGGAACTGGTACATGACTAGGAATGAGTCAATAACAGCATATTTACTCAATGAAATAACTCTTTCTCATGTTGTCTTATACCATTTTAAACTCTCATTTATCCCTTGCCCTTTATTATTATTGCCTTGATTCCTTTGCTATGCCTCCGAAGTTTATCCATTCCAATTAACTCTGCTTTGACCATATCACAATATATATATATATATATATATATATGTATATATCGTATAACTGAGCTGAGCTGAATTGAACTAGCTGAGGGTGAGTACCTAAAATATGCTGAGTTCCTCTATAATCTGGCCCCAGGTCTACACTGACTCTTGCTTGACCATCAGGCAGAACCAAGGATTAGACATCTGCTCTGCTACCTCCTCACATACTCCTCATACTTCCTCATATTTTCTTCTTACCCCATATCTTCTTCTCAAGGACTGATAATTGAATATATTGCTACTATTGCCTTATGCATACTTTAATATCTTTGTGCTTCAGTTGGATGGCTAAACTGAAGGTTCTTCTCACTGTAACTCCATGCTTGCCAATATCCATCTATATTAGCACTAACCAAAACTCTCTGGGGATCATTAGTCTTATTTTTTTTCGACTCTTCATATTCAAGCAATTGGTAATGTAGTATATAGAGCACAGGGCTTGGCATCAAAAAAAAAAAAAAACTGAGGTCAAATCCAGCCTCAGATGCTTACTAGCTGGGTGATTCTGGCTAAGTCACTCAACCTCTCTGTCCTCAACTGTATGGTGATAATAATAATACCTACCTTGTAGGGTTGTTTTGAAGATCAAATGCAGTTAGCATGGTGCCTAGCACATGGCAGACATCATTTAAGTACTTATTCCCTTTTTTCCACTCTCGAATTCCCATCTTACTGATAACACTGTCCTTTATATTAGACAAACATCCCTCAATACCTCAAATTGCTTTGCATATATTTTGAACATATATGTGTATATATTGTTTCTCACCAAACAGCAAGAACAGCTTAATTTTATCTTTATAACCCCACATACTTAGCAGATATACCAGCCCAGTATGAGCACTTCACTTATGTTAAATTAAGTTGGATCAGCCCTTTCTCTTTATTTCTACCTCTATCATTTGGTTAGATTTTCATCATTTCCTATCAGATTTCTGCAGAAGTCACTTCATTTGTCTTTTTGCCTTTTAATTTTTTTCTCTTCTAATTCCATAACCTGATTTCAATTTAATCATTCTCACACTGCTTTCATCAGCATACTTCCTGCTCAAGAATCCAGTGGCTCTATTGTTAATATTTTTGATCAAGCTTAAATTCAACCCAGCCCAGAAGTTCTTTGCTGTTATTTCTCAGTATTCCTATCATAATGTCTAGCTTCTAGATAGACTGGTTTTCCTCCAGATATATTATTCACACTTTCCCTTCCCCTATCCCTAAAAAATGATTTCTATAACCACTTTATTAACAGCTTTTGTTATTTTTTGAACTCACTTTTCTGAATAATTCCTTACCTTATTTTGAATTCCTTGATACATACAGGTATATTAAAATTGATTATCTTTATAATCTCTAGTTGATGGAGTTCTATCAGTCCTAGCTTAACAGAACATAAGTTCCTTGAAAGCAAGGTCTGTTTTACAGTTGTCTTTGTAAACTCAGTTCTCAGTACCTAAGTGCTTAATAAATGATTATAGATTGATTTTGGTTGCTAATATTCTCTACTTTGCAAAACTACTTGAGAATAAGGGGTTCTATTTTCTATGTCATTATCTTTCTTTGGACCTCTCTGAGTACAAATATAACACAAGCTTTAATAATCACAAATGAAATGAAAGGGATTTTTCCATAAATACATCTTGCCTATTATTCTAGCATTTACCCATTTTATCTAATATGAAAAACCTAGGATTTTTAAATAAAAAATGAAGTGAAACTAATCTGTCCTTGCATTGACTCCTGCATCTAAATACAGACACCATTATTCATCATGTATATTGCCATATTTATTTAAACCCTAATGAAGCTTCTACTATAGAGTTATATAGGTACTGTTCCCATATTTAATATTTCAGTGATCTTTTAGCACAAACACAGCATTGCCCCTCAGAAAAATTCAAACACCTGACATTCCAACAGTCAAAAAAGAGCAGTTGATGGTGGCAGGGGAGGGAGGGGTCAGCTCTGGGCTCACCATTCTTGCTGGGAAGGGAAATTGCCTATGTAGTTTTTGAGGGAGGAAGCAGTGATGGGATCCTACAATTGGCTTCTTGGCAATTACAATTCTTGAGTTTTGAATCAACTTTTACTTCCATGCTCTCTAAGCAGAAAAAAAAAGATAAATTGAAAAGCACATAGACTGAAAAACAGTAAAACAGTCGCATTTTTTTTTTTTTTTGCTTTTTGCTGAGGCAATTGGGGTTAAGTGACTTGCCCAGGGTCACACAGCTAGGGAATGTTAAGTGTCTGAGACCACATTTGAACCCAGGTCTTCCTGACTTCAGGGGTAATGCTCTATCCACTGCGCTACCTAGCTACCCCAAAAGTTGCATTTTCTTAGACCATTGCCCCAAAATCAAAAGCCAGCTCCAGGGGATTCTTTTTGGCTGCTAAGATGTAGAAGAGCTTCCAATAAACTTTTCCTTCAAGAGATTATCTAGGCACAAAAAGCATAAAGAAAAGGATACTTCCTTAGCATTTATTGTGTTTAACTCCAAAATTGAGGTAAATTTTCCTTACCAAACCCCCAAGTCCCAATTTTGCAGCAATAGGAGTTATTTAAGGAAGTAGACATAAGTCTAGTATTTTAAATTCATTTAGGAGTTATTTTAAAAGAGCAAAAAAAAAAATCAGTATCTGATGGGGAATGTTTAAGCTTTAAGATACAAGTCAAATTATTCAATAATTTCCCTTCACTTAAGACATCTCAATTAAGAGGAGATATGGATACTCATTGTTTTTGGCTTTTTAAAAAGCTACATTTCTTTAATTTTTTTCCTCTCATACTAGTTTTCACAGCCAGCCAGCCAAGCTACTTCCCACCCAAAACAATCTAGTTCTAATCTTCCTTTATCTCCTTTGGCCTATCCTTTTTGTTATTTGGATGAAAGTGGAAAAAAAAAATCTGTGAAGCAACTACTTGTTAAATTGCTTGAATTTGTTAGAATGATTAGAATTACGTACAAAATTGAAAGTGGGCCATTCTATATGATGTGTATGAAACATTTATATTTTCAAATTATTTTATTAGTTAGCACAGTCAGTTTAAAGCAGCACACAATGAAGCTTCAATATTGCTGTTAAGATACAAAGGCAATCCTTTTCTTCACTCTTTTTAGATGGTGAAAAATAACATCTTAAAATATGAATTTTCATATCCAAGTTTATCACCAAGTTCTAAAAATTTTACAAGTTAGACACACACAAAAGGGGAAGAGTTGCTGGCTGGGTCACGGTATTATATAACTGAGTTCTATTCTGTTCTCCCTGTAATATTGTACTTAAGTGTTTTCACATATCTGGCAATTACATTGAACATTTCACAGCATTCCAGTAAATAAGTGTCTTCCTTGAGAGACTTTGCTCAGTTAGATGCAGATATGAGTATTTTGAGAATTTTTTCTTTTTTTGTTTTTTTAACATAAATTTTATTTTATATTCCACTGACAAATACAGATATTAAAAAATATGAACAAGAGCATAAAAATAGGAAAATCAAACATGAGTTCAAAGGGAAGTAAAAGGTTGTAAATAACTCCATGTCTGCAATTTGATTACTTACTGATCATTAGCCCCAAACTATGTTTATGAAATATGATTTTTAATGCAGTTTTAGTAGCCACAGAGGACCTTTTTTCTTGATCCTATTTCAGCTGGAGGATAGGGACTCCTGCCTTACCTTGAAGACAGAAGCTTTCTAAATGTTTAAGATTTAAGATTATTCTGCTAATCTTCAATTAGGCATGATGCATTAATATTTTGGTCTTGTGCACATGTGGTTTATTATGCTGTAAGCTCCTTGAAGGCAGGGAATTTTTGCCTTTCTTTGAATTTCCAAGGTTTAGCACAGTGTCTAGTACACAGTAGGTCCATAAATATTCATTGGTTTGGTTTTTAGTTTCAGATTGAAGGACTTGAAAGATGTATTCTCAGATTTCAAATGTATAATTACTGAGACACAACCATTTGGAAATCCTTAAAAGCTACTGTACAAGTAATTGTGACCTTCCCATATGTTATAATCTGGAAATGACCTTTGGTAAAATTCTAATAAAAACCAATACCTTGGGGTCTAAAGCAAAATGAGACTAAAGTCTAAGAAAATACTTTTTGTTCTTGCTCTTCTTTTAAAGGTATCTTTAACAAATATTTATCAGTATCTTTTCTATTAATTCTCTAACTTTCCTTTCCTCTTCTCTCAATTTTTTCTCTTGTTCTTGTTTTTTTTTCCTCTCTCCAGTTTTCATCCCACTTATTTCTGTTAAAAAGAGACAGTTTTTCTTTATATGGTTCTTTAGTTTCCATAGAAACCATTTAAAATCAGGTTTCCTCTACTCTAGAAGTTAGAGAATGAACTGTGAGGGCTAAGGGAAGTGAATAGAAAATGAAGATACTCAGTGAATCATTTCATAGTAAAGTACTCAGAAAAAATGAGGAAAAAATGAGATGAGATGTCATTATACCACTGTAAGGATCTATATTCATCCTTTTTTGTTGCCTGAAGCATTCCAATATGGGGCTGAAATCAATCCTTAAATTTTTCTTAAGATATCTTGTTCTGTAGACCCAAAAAACTATAAAACCATATATACCGGGGCAGCTAGATAGAGTAGTGGATAGAGCACCAGCCCTGAAAGACCTGAGTTCAAATTTGGTTTCAGACACAGTACTTCCTAGCTGTGTGACCCTGGGCAAATCACTTAACCCCAATTACCTCAGCAAAAATAAAACAAACAAAAAAACCTATATGTACCCTTTGACTTAACAATACCACTACTAGGTCTGTATCAAAAAGAAAGAAAAAACAAATAGGAAAAGGACATATAAGTACAAAAATATTTATAGCAGTTCTTTTCTGGTGGCAAAGAATTAGAAACTGAGGGTATGCCCATCAGTTGTAGAATGATTGAACAAACTGTGTTAGATACTGTGATAGAATACTATTATACTATAAGAAATGATGGGCAGGATGCTCTCAGAAAGACTGAGCTGATGCCAAGTGAATTGTACTCCGTATAAAGTAACAGCAAAAGTGTTAGGATGATCAGCTTTGAATAACTTAACTATGCTCAGGAAAAGAGTGATATAAAACAACTCTGAAGAATTTATATCCATCCCAAGAGAAAGAATTGATGATGTCTAAATACAGATTGAAGCATACTTTTTTTCAACTTAATTTCTCTTGTGGGGTTTTTGGTCTATATTTTCTTTTGCAACATGATTTAGAAATATGTTTTGCATGGCTACATATTAGACTATATCTAATTGCTTCCCTTCTTAACAAGGGAGGGGGAGAGAGAGAATTTGGAACTCCAAAGATTTTAAAAACAAATGTTAAGAATTATTTTTAATATGTAATTGGGAAAAAATAAAATATTATGTAAACTTTTTTTAATTAAAAAAGAAAGAAAAGACATCTTATTCTTTCCCCTTTCCTTTCCTTTCTTGCTTTCATCCATTCTTCCCTCCTCTCCTTTGCTTATCAACATATATGATTTAGGGTGAAGGGAAATTAGCATATTATGATAAGGTTTCCTTTCAGGCAGAATTGACTTTAGAAGAAGGCAGAGTAGGTATGTGTGTATGTGTGTGTATGTATATATATATATATATACATATATATATATATATATATATATATATATATGATATTTCACAGACAAGCACAAGGGTCCTCATGAAAAACAACACAACACACAAAAAAAAACACTCTGTTCAAGAATACTATGAAATTCCTCAAAGACTAATTCTTTTTACTCAGGGATTGTTCTTTTTTAAAATACAAATATGCCTTAAAAAGTTAACATATTAAACTTTACTATTGATTTTCAACTTAGATTAAATGAATTTATCATTCAAAGATTTGAGTTTGTCAGGACTTTACTGAAAATAGATTTTGGTCAGTGAAAGGAAGAGAATGAAAAAGAGCACTGGGTATGGAATGGGAATAAGTAAAGAAACTGAAGCTAGAAATGCCAAAGACAAACTTTGATGGTTTTGCCAAAAACCTGCCCTCATTACAGGGGAGAGTGGCTGGGAAAGGCAACCAAGGTAATAATACTGGCAGGAAAAATGTTGCAGTTTTTGCCTGAGATATCTGTTTTTTCTTTTTCTTTCCTTATAATCTCTGATTTATTTCAACAGCCTTCTAATTTATCTCCCCGACTCCAGTATCCTTTCTCTAATACATGCTCCACACATGATATTATTACTGTTTTGATCTGATCAACCAAAAACTCTGCTCAAGAGCTACTGGTTCTAGGATAAAATACAACCTCTTCTGTTAAGCATTTAAAACTTTTCATGGTTTGGTTCCAGCTTATCCAAAAGAAAACTGCGAATATAGGCAACTGGCTGGTCTTGTCTTACGTTTGGATTTGTATCTGTAATGTTTAGGACAATTTCTAGAACATAGTGGGTACTTAATACACACTCATTGCTTGCTTTTAATCTTGCAATTATACAAAACAATTACTACTTATATAGCAATGACATCACAAAAACCTCACATAAGAGAAAAGACTACACAAAATTAATGATTTAATATTTAAATATTTAATGTTGTATTACAGTATATTTCATACAGCAATATGCAGTATAATGTTTTGTTTAGTTCAAAACATTGAGGCTGAAGAAAATGAAAATTCCAGAAATTTCTATTTAGGGAACAAAGATTTTATAAGGGTTTTTTTTTTTTTAAAAACCCAACTCTGGTAGAAAAAAACACAATTCATCTACAAAAATTTTGAAGTAAACAGATATTTCTAAAATCTCTAATGTAATTTTTATTGAATATTTCCTCAATCCTTCTAATAGCTGAATAGAGTAGGAGACTTAAGTGACATAGTGAAACTTTCAAGTAAATTCTACACAAAAATCATATATTGAATTCTTTCCTTCCTCTTGGGATTATATAGCCTATGGAAAAAAAGCTTCAAAAGTAAGACGACTTAAATATAAATAACAAAGGTTCTTCTGCACTACAGAAAAATTTCCTCTTCTGACCTTTCCTCCTTGGATCAGGGAGGGTGTCCTGAGTTAATTAGATTGGAATCACCCATTATTGTAACTATGTTAATTTACTGTGGCATACTGTGGATTATCCAGCAACTTTAATACAGGTTCAAAAGGTAGTACTTTTTTTTTTTTCATCTTTTTTTTCAAACAGAATCTTAAAGTCTACCCTACTCTATACTAATATTCTAACTCCACAAAGAGGTTTCAAGAAAGATGTCCTATCATTTAAGTAGAGTAGTAAATATCCTAGGTCATTCAATGCTTTTGTGAAGTATGAAAAAGACAGGGGTTTCAAAGCTTCTGTGTCTTTACGTGGATTTGGTTCTCACCTGATGTTTGTGGATTCCAACTATTTCTAATAGATAAAATTGAAAAACTTCCTCATCCTGCATACTACAGGTCTGGGCTCTGGTTCTGAACCTGCTTTTTGGACTCTGCAAAGAGCCTGGCAGGCAACGATACACACAGAAGGCTCAGGATCTTGCAGCAGAGGTCTTAGAACTAAAGAAAGAGAAAAATGCTGATGAAAGGCTCAGTCAGTCTTAGATTCTTTGATTCAAATGTGGAACATTGGTCCCCATACAGTATAGGAGAAAATATAGGGCTACCATGTGGTTTACCTCCTGCCTGGCAGCTTTAGATCTTTTTGACCTGACCCATGAAATGAACAAAGCCCATTCCACCTTCTGCTAGTTTTATGTCTATAAATACATAGATGTCTTGGTCAATCCCACAGCAAGTTATTTTTTTTTATTAAAACTTTTTATTTGCAAAACATATGTATGGGTAATTCTTCAACATTAACCCTTACAAAGCTTTCTGTTACAAATTTTCCCCCCTAATCCCCACCCCTCCCCTAGATGGCAGGATATCCACTACATGTTAATTATGTTAAAATACTTGACAGATCGAACATATGTATACATATTTCCACACTTATCATTTTTGTGCAAGAAAAATCGTATCTACAAGAAAGAAAAATCAGAGAAAGGAAACAATGCAAGCAAACATCAATAGAGAGCATGAAAATGTTATGTCCACAGCAAGTTATTTGTATCCTCCTTATATGTTAAACATTCTAATCAACACTTTATTCATGAGTAATAATTCCATTTTCAAGTAACATTATATTGCCAAATAATCTATTCACATGGTCTGTCTTAAGTTTAAAAAAACAATGCAATTGGGGTTGTAAAGGAACTTATTCATTCATTGTTGGTGGAATTGCCAACTAACACAATATTTCTGGAGAGTAATCTATCAATATACAGTAAAAATTATAAAAATAATCATACTGTTAACCCAATTAAATTCTCAGGAGTTCCTGGGATTATATCTTAAAAGTTTTATTAAAAAAAACAAAAAAACCCTTACTTGTTCAAAGATTTTCATAACAGCATTATATGCAATTGTAGAAACAAAAAATAACTGGAATCAACCTAAATGTCCAGCAATAAAATAAATTTTGATATATTCATTGAATAGTATGGTGTAATACTGACAAGTATGAGGAATACAAAGAAATCTCCAAAGAACTCTTATTAAATAATACAAAGCAAAAAAAGAAAAAGAAGAATCAGGAGAATGAAATATATAATATCAACCAAATAAGAGGGAAGGTGAATGAAAATGATTGGATAAGGACTTAGAAATGATTGAAAAATTGTTATGATACATTAATTTATTGTAATAACTTTTTTTCAAATACATGCAAAGATATTCAACATTCATTTTTGCAAAAATTTGTGTTCTCCCTCCTTCCCCCCAACTTTCCCCTAGACAGCAACCAATTCAATATAAGTTGAACAAGTACAGTTCTTCTAAACATATTTCCATATTTATCATGCTGCACAAGAAAAAGCAGATTGAAAGGTGAAAAAAAAACTTGAGGAAGAAAAACAAGCAAACAAGAATAACAACAAATAAGTGAAAATACTGTGTTTTGATCCATATTCAATCTCCATAATTCTCTCTGGATGTAGATAGCTCTTTCCATTATAAGTCTATTAGAATTGTTTTGAATCAACTCATTGTTGAAAAGAGCCAAATCCCTCACAGTTGTCGTCATATAATCTTGTTGCTGTGTACAATGTTCTCTTGGTTTTACTCACTTCATTTAGCATCAGTTCATGTAAATCTCTCCAGGCTTTTCTGAAATCAGCCTGCTTGTCATTTCTTATAGAACAACAATAATCTTATATAACAACAAGAATAAACAAAAAATAATAATAAAACAAAAATAATCTTATAGAATAATAATTACATTCATATACCATAACTTATTCAGCCATTTCCCAACTGATGGGCATTCACTCAATTTCCAGTTTCTTGCCACTACAAAAAGGGCTGCTCAAACACTTTTGTACATGTGGGGTCCTTTTCCTTTTTTTATGATCTTTGGGATATAGACCAAAGGGTCTGATGGATCAGCGAGTATGCAGCTTGATAGCCCTTTGGGCATAGTTCCAAAATGCTCTCCAGAATGATTGTATCAATTCACAACTCCACCAACAATGCATCAGTATTCCAGTTTTCCCATATGTTACATTAATTTAAATGTAAATAGATTCTAAGACAAATTGTTTTGTTATATCGACTCTTAAGATTTTATAAAACTTTCAAAAAACTACATATTAATGATTGCCTAAGATTGATCCAAGGACCTCTATCAAATCTTAAGTTCCTTTTTAACCTGTCATTTTTCCAGGATTTAAGGCATATAGAAGGAATTAGTGATTAATGATTAGTGAGAATGATTCTAAGTAGTTCTAGATGCTTACTTTTGAAAAGTTTGCTGCACAGAATTAATTCTTTTGCTCTCCATTTGCTCTATTAAGATGTTTTAATTAAAAAATGTACTTTTAATTTGTTCTCCTCAAAGGAATAGAATGTTCAAGGTTCTAATCTGGTTTTCAGATAAAGCCTTCAAACCCTGAACCCTGAGACCATGACATCTAGTGGCAGCATATCCTAATTGCAAGAAAGGTACCCAAGATCAAAATACTCAGGCTCTTGATTATTGAAATGGAAAAACTATAAAATACCCACAAAACTTCACAGTAACAACAAATTTCCCTCTCTCCTTCCTAGAAAATTACCATTAATTCAGCAGATATAACAAAGTAGTCATTTAGATTGTGAACCATTCTTTGGAAAGTCTCATCATTTTCTCACCAGAGTTACTAAAAAATGTCTCATTTATCTCCTAGCAGGCAAATTCTGGAAAATCCTTGAATCAGACAACAGACTAGGTTTCCAGATATGCATAGACTATGCCATTATGACTAAGTAATGAATGGTATGAAGACTAAGAAATTTACACTGAAATGTATAGCAGTGGATGACTGTTTAGAGATTTCACCTACTCTCCTGGTCTCATTTATCACCCATGCTAATGATGACCACCCCCTATCAAATTATATTATCACTCTCATCTCCAGAGCTCTGGTACCATATTTCTAATGGCCCACTAGATAATTTTACCTGGGTATCCTATAAGTATCTCAAATTCGATATATTTAAAATTGAATTTATCTTCCCCTAAAATCTTTCCCTCCTCCTAACATCTATATTTCTGCTATTCAGTCACTCAAACTGGTAACCTCCATGTTATTTTTGACTCTTACCCCTTATTTGTGCTCTCATATACAATGGGTTACCAACTCCTATCAATTCTACCTTTGCAATCAAATCAGCCCTCCCTAGGTTTAATCTTAACTGCCTTGGCCTCATTTCTTCCATATCAGACTACAAAACCTTAAGAAGAGGGCTTTATAACATATCAATCTTTATAGCCCTAGTACTTAGCAAAGTGCTTTGCAATAGCAAGTACTTAATAACTGTATTGAATTGAATTGGAGGTCATCAAAATGCTGCAAAAAATAGTGAGGCTCATGCTATAGGAATCAAGGTTTCTCAGCTTTACCTTGCAGAACATCTGCAGTACATTAAACCAACTCTATGTTTCCAGCTAGTCCAGGTGTCCCAGACATTGTCTCAAACAATTTCAAAGATATATATGAACTCCAAACTCTCAAAAGTTATCACATACCATCCTTTATCCACTCTGTCCCCTTCATACGGAGTTCACTGTGGTCCATGTACTTTGCTAACAGCCCTAGATATAGGAAAACAAACAAACAAAAAACCCAAAGAATCACTTATTTGGCTTTATGTTCTTGGAAATAGATGGTAAAGCATTTCTCTCTTTTAGAAAACTAAACAATTTGCAGATAATGAAACTAAGCAGTTTCAGAAAACTAAGCAGGTTCTAAGAGTCTGTTAGTTACCCAGGAAACCCACCTTCCTTTCTCCCAGATGGCCCTTCTATAGTGATTATCTTAAGGATAATAACAGAATAACAATAGGGGAAGTTTGGGAGCATGCTTTTATCCTCATCTCTACTTCTTAGAATTCCTAGTTCCCTTCAAAACATAGTTCAAGTACTATTTCTTACATCAGGCCTCTCCTGATCTGCAACACCAACAGTACTCTCTGAAATCACTTTGTATATATTTTGTATTGACTAATGGTCAGTTTCCTCCCCAACCCCCAAGTGAATGGAAACTCCTTGAAGTATGGGGCTATTTCATTTTTCTTCGTATCCCAACACCTATCATAGTGACATATATAATGGATACTTAATAAGTACTTGTTGAATTAATCAATGAATTAAATTAACTAGAGAAATAAAATGAAATAAAATAATTGTCTAGTTACCTATAAAGAGTATTGCTGCCCTTTTTAACTGGACTTGATGGTTTTTGATGTAGTCCATGGTCTGCATCATGATGTTACATTTCCCCCTACATTTTTTTTCCTAGAGGGCAAAGGGGAGAAGAAAAGACATAATAAGCAATATCAATACAGATTTGATCTTTGTAAACTTCATTACTGCTTCCTAAGGGCACAGTATATGTTATATGTGTGATTAAAATGATAGTATTTGATAAATAACAAATCCCTAAACCTAAAATAACAGATCTCCACATCTCCACATCTTTGTTCGTGATACTCTGGAATGCTCTCTGCACTTTTTTCTTACCTATCCTTGAAGATCCTGCTAAAAATTCTTCCTCTTGTCCCACAAAGCCTTCCCATGATGACTACAGAAATCTCTTCTTTCTCGAAACTTGTGTAGTATTTTTTTGTCTATTCCAGTTATATGGCATTTAATCATTTACTTGACATTCATATTTGTCTTTTTGTGAATAAGAGGCAGAATTTGTGTCTTGTACTTCTTTATATCCCTCACAGCTGCCAGCTCAGTGCCACCATAGTTAAATGAAGTAACGAATGATAGTACATAGAAGATATGTTAACTGTTCTTATGGAGCTTACAAGTCTACCCAGATAAAACATTCAAGCCAACTGTCTTGCACTTGCTACTATAAAAGTTGATTTTCTGCTATATTTAATATATTGTCATAATGACTTAACAGGTCAAAGGCACAACATTCCACCAAACTACCCAAGCCAGGACTCTTCACCCTAAGCTTCTTCTGAAATTGCCCTTTGGACTTCCTTCAGCATCTAATAATACTAAATAGGGTCTACTTTAGGCAATAATCTAGAGGATTCCCAGAGGAGACTGGCTAAATTGAAGGAACTCCCTAGCAGGGTCAAACTAGCTCCAGGATCAGACTTCCTAGAATAATTCTGGGCAAAGCTATTAAGTATCAATTTATGTATGTGGGGCAGAAGAGTTAGGGGGCAAGAAGAGAAAGAATAAAATGTGAAAGTTCTACACTGCTTTAAATGGATGGGGCAGCCCAAAGAAGACCACATGTCACAGGGGGGAAAAGCACACTTTTGAGATAGTGTTGTTAGTACCCTTTAAATTTTCCAAAGGGAACATTCCAGATTATCCTCCCCTAGTCATGATTCTGATAGGAGTTTCCTTAGGTCTATCCTGGTCCAAACTTGGAAACTTTCTTAAGTTTGTGGAGAGAAGATAAGTGTCTCTGAATCAGGGTTGCAGGGGTCACAGCAGTAACAGTGATATTCATGTCAGGCTGAATAGTTGAATGGTCTCACACTGCCTCAGTGGTCCATACTGTTATAACATTTTCTGTCAGCTAGTGAAACAATCCACTTCATTAGATCCAGGAAACAGTTTAGAGCTGGTTTCAAAGCTAACATATTACATTTAATTCAAACCAACATACTGAGCACTTGTTGTGTGCTTAACAGTATAATCATTGAAATAAACTAGTAGAATTAGAAATCTATTTTGTAGTCTTTTTCTAGGAAAAGGGGTAAGTGGAAAGTGGAATTGAATTTAGTCACATTGAAACTACAGATCAGAGATCCAGTTGGTAACAACCAATGAAATAGAAAGGAGCAGGAAATGTTCTGCTAGCTCTCTTTCCTCTATTAAGAAAAGTATTTATATCAAAAGAATTTACCACAGCACTCCTGTTCACTTACAA
Source organism: Myrmecobius fasciatus (assembly GCA_023553655.1). Lineage (NCBI taxonomy): Eukaryota > Metazoa > Chordata > Mammalia > Dasyuromorphia > Myrmecobiidae > Myrmecobius > Myrmecobius fasciatus. The sequence continues at coordinate 637,440 of JAJPUD010000146.1, forward strand.
AGAATTTGCAGATTACTCCTATTCCAGGATTGCTGTGCCAAGGATCTTTATTGTATACTTCTCGTGGCAGCTTCCATTTTAAGAAATGGCAACATATAGTAAGAACCTTACTGCTCTCCTGTGAAGAGTTGAAATTGGGAACATTTATTAAAAAATAAACAGGAACTACATTTGGCAACCCTACTGAAGCCACTACTAGGACCTATATTAGAGTTCTGGGTGGGAAAATCCTTTTCTCAAGGAAGGTGCACCAAAATTCGGTGTTTTCAAGAGCTACAACATAGGTTAGGATGCATATCTTGGGCAGGAAATAAGGCTTAGTTTATCTATTATTGAGCTTACTTTTGTGGCATGTTTATTATTGTGCATAAGCATATGCTCTGAGTAGTCAATCTGCTTACCACCCTCCATTCCCTTCCTTCCCTAAATGGCATATATTTGAATCATATCCCCTGCAACAAAATTGAACAAATGTCCCTCTTCCCTGCTAGACCAATGGACCCAGAAAAGCCATCATGCACACTACCCTTAAGGATTTTACCTCAACATCTTATGTTAGCTGGAATTTCTGGCTTTCATTTTGTCTTATCATCTATCATCCATCTTAATTATTCCTCATTTTGACTAATACTTTTTCCCTCAAGCTCCATTTCATCTCTTCTCCCGGTTCTGATGTCCAGATTTCTGCCATAGCCCTCCTCCCACTTTGCAAAATACCTCTCCTCACCCCAAAAAGCTCATACTTAATCCTTGATTTGCTATTAATTAATAGCAGGAGATGATAGGACAGAAACTCATGTAGACAGCAAATCTGGACCAAGACAAGTTTTCAAAATGACAGCCTGACATTAGAATGAAATCCCATAGAAACCTCTGTGATTTGCTTTTTACATGGAGGAGAAAATGGCAATGGGTCTTACCTCAGCTATTGCATCATTTTCATCCTGTGAATGGAGAAGTAATGGAATCAAACTCTCTAGAATTTGGCCCTCTATGTCTTGCTTATTCCTATGTTTCACCATCTTAATGGAGTCTCCAAAGACATTCACAGCAAAAAGATGGACATTTGGTCTAACCTAGGAAGGAAGTACCCAAAAGGATTTATTGAAATGTATTCACTCTTGTTTTATGGCAATAATCTATTACTACTCTCCTACTCAAATATCTTCAATGGCTCCTTATTGCCTACTAAGTAAAGCTGAAAATAGTCTTGTCTTAAATCAAGGACCTTCTTGATCTTGTGTGACTTTTAACTCTTGACCCCATTTTATAATACTTATTGTGTACTTTACACTCCAGTTAAATTTATCTATCTTCTATTCCTTAAATGTGTCACTTTTCTTGTATTTCTCTTTACTCATATAATTCCTTATCTCTAGAATGTCCTCTTTCCTATTCTTCAACTCAATTTCTACCCCATCCTTTATAAGCCAACTGAGAAGCCTTTTCCTTCATGAAGGCTTTCCTAAATTTTGCTCTCCTACACTCATTGATAATGATTTTTTCCTTCAGACCTCACACAGTACTTTGCTTTGCACCTCTCTGATGCACTTGTCATGTATTAATTTGCATTATTGTAGGTATGCTTTATTGTTCTACTGGGAAATAAGCTCCACGAGAACAGGGCTTTGTGTGTCTCATTACTTAGTACAGTGCTCTGCATATATTACTAAACTGTTATTAAATAGTTCTTGAATTGGACTAAATTAGGTTGAATTAAACTGAATTTATATAAATTGCTCATCTAGACAAATCATTCAATAATTCTACATAAACACCCATTTGAAGTTACTTGGCAGAAGGAAGGGAATCTAAGATGTGTAGGACCAATAAGACACACAGGCCATCTGTCTGCCTATGAGCAGTGGAGGCTCATATGCAATTTCCCTTTCCCTCTTTGTTTTGTATCACTAAGTAGGGACAATAGGCCTTTTTCTATCTGTACTTGTCACTTTATAATTGACACGGAACACTACAGAGGTACTCTGTTCATGTGATCTTTTTGTAAGCCAGCTTCAGTATATTCAAGTTCACTGATTAGTTTTTGAAAGTAAACTCAATTTTCTTTTCAATATATCCTCCTTCCCCACCTTGTAAGGCAGTCTGTTACAGAGAGAGAACATTAGATAAGAGGCCAGAAGAACTAGATTCTAGTCCTGACCATGCAAATGATTTACTCTGTGAAACTGAGCAAATCCCTTGACCTTTTGATGCCTCAATTTTCTAATAGATGAAATGAAGATAGTAATGCTTTTCCTAACAAGCTCATATGTTTAAATTAGACATACAAATAATGCTGTTACAAATGTAATAAATTAGTATCAGCAACAACTCTCTCTATATATATATATACATATACAATATATACATATATTGTATATGTATATATACATATATATACAATATGTACATGTACATATATGTCCACATATATCATATATGTGGGTAAGAGTGTATTACGTATATCTGTAAACACCCCACACTTTGCAAAGTTTCCCTTTCCTTCTTTGTCTTACATCACTAAATAGGGAAAATAGGGCCTGCATGGTAGTTTTGAGTGTAGTAAAGTCCATGGTATCAAGGAGACTTCGAAGTATATTGATGGATAATAAAACAATCCTTTCATCTGTTTCACTTAAATTGCTTAAGATGACTGGTATCATGCCTTTGATAGCTTCCTCCTGCATACCCAAAAAGAATTCAATTAGAACCTTACTTGCAAAAGTCAATATAATACATATTTCATCCCAGATTGGTTTGGCTAAAGTTATTTACCCAGTCTTTCTTCAGTGTCTGGTGGTTTGATTCCCAACAGGAAACAGTCACAGGAATGGAGAAAGAGATAGAGACCAGGCTACCAGGACATATTTTAAAACTCCTAATGCTAATCCTAATATAATTCATTGTTTATGGCCAAGTCTGATGAGGATGGGATTTTTTCTGTATCTCCATCTCAGTGACATAATTTTGGGTTTCATGATTTTAGGTATGTGAGGTACTAGAGAGTATTTAATGGTTGTTTATTGTACCTGGTAATCAGAGGTTTGGGATATACTCTATATATGCTTTAAGATCAGCAATTTTATACTGTTTTGCTACAAAGGAAGGTTCACTAGGGGGAATTGGGATGTAATAGTGATATAAACACAATTTTTAAAAAAGGCTATTAGTAGTTCTGTGATCTTTCTCTCACCTTTCCTTGATGATGACTGAGAAGGCTGTCCATTCCTTTCAGGCTGAGAACTCTGAACTGCTGATTTTCATGACACAGCCATTCTTCTAATCGAGTGATAGTATATCTTTTAGGAAGCCTCCTGGCCAGTGGACTCTGGAAAAGCTACATGTTGAGTGATAATAGCAAATTAATTGGAACACTTGCTATTCACTGGCAAGATTTACCTCCCCCCATCATACTCTGAGATTACAAGTATGAAGCTCATGAAGCTTCTATGGGTAAATGACAAATTTTTTTTCTATCCCACCCTAGAAAATCCATGATAAGATGGAGAGCTCACCCAGCATTATTTCTGGGGTATAGCCTGGCAGGGAACTTATAGTCTTACATCTTTACTGTATCCTACTTCTAAAGAATGATTCTTACCTCAACAAAGAAGGCTGCAGATGTAAGTCTATGTTTCTCATTCCCTCGATTAAGTAAAGGGATTAGCAAGTATAAGACCTTATGAGCAAGCATACCATGTTTTTCCAATAAAACACTGTAAAGAAGAGGATCAGTATGATAACCCTATGTCAGAATGGGGCTTGCCCAGGAGGCAATTGGAGCCATTACACAGGGACCTGATAGGTAATCTGAACTTTCTGCGTGAGATAGAGGGCTAATGAGGGAATGACAGTGGCCTGAATCCCTGCAAAATCTGGCTTTGAATTATCATTACTTGCCCTGCCTGCTTTATGGAAGTTTTCTCACAGGCTACATTACCATTATTTTCTTTAGAAGACTAGGCTAATTTAAGTATCATGATAAATAAAGAAACATTAATGTCTTACTTGGCAAGAAGAGATACTCCATCAAGATGAAAATATTCTATTTCCAGAAGGTTCCATCCTTTTCTCTTTTCCATGACATCAAATTCATACCAGCACGATGTTCTTAAGAGGAGGGTCTTGGTAGCCTGTATGGCAAAGCTTAATGGAAGCAATACCAGAATCAATGGATACAACATTTTCTTCACAGAAAAATCACATTCACACAAACTAAGCTCCATCCTCTGGTCTCACCATTGAGGGATGAGTACAAGTCCTAACAATAACTGTGAATAAGAGAATACATAATTGTGCTTTTCTTCATTCCAGTTCCCTTAACATTCCCTTAATATTCAAGAAACCTAAATGGGTAATATTGCTTGGGAAGATCGTCCATTCCTACTCCCTAGCATTTGGAAATTCAACACATTTTTTGGGGGGGGAGATATGGGGAAGAAGAAGAGATTGGTGACTATCATATGGGTGTTCTAAAGGATGAACAACACCTACTGCTTTCTAAAACTGCTAAACTGTCCCACTTGTGATATGTGAAATAGGAACTTAAAATTAAATATCAGATTTGGAAAGGACATTAGAAATTATTTAGTCCAATCCCCTCATATTTTTTAGAGGAAGTAACTGAGACCTGAGACCCAGAGAGGGTCAGCACCTTTCCTGAAAGAAGGCAAAAAGATATGGATACACAAAGAAATTTCCATCAGCCTTATAAATAAAAGGTTGAAAAGTCATGAGTTAAAAGTAAAATAAAAAACCGCATCACTAAAGTAATACTGTGTCTCAGTATTATCCTTAGTAAGTTTGTAAGATATTTTGCTAAATAAACTTAGGCAGTTCTTTTTAACCTTCAAAGGTTGTCACAGACTACCTGCTGTACATATATTCTGATGCTACTCTTGCTATTCTATTCTTTTGCAGAAAGCTTAGTATCTCTTGGTCAGGCCCAGCTACCATCAAAATGCTACAAGAAGCCAATGAGTGTGTCTAATGGCCCTGTTATTTTCTCTTTGTCTTATTAACTATAAGTGTGAGTTTTATAACTGACAGTACCTCATAGGGGTAGAGGTGGAAATATCTTTGTTACTGGGATACACATCATCAGGGATAGTGATATCTGACATTGTAAGACCAATGCTGTGATGAACCTGAATGAGGAGGGCCATGAGGAGTTGAGGAAAAAGTCGATACGTTGCTGCTTGCAGCTTATTTCCCATAAATATTTCATAAAGAGCCTCAGTGGCCTGAAAGAAACAGAAAAGATACCAATTGAGCATAATACCTGCCCATCCCAATTGCTGATTTTCCGTTTCACTTTTCTTCATACCAGCACATGTTACCTTAGCCCCTTGTCTTACTGATATAAGACAGCCTCATCAATAGAAACAAAAGAAATGAGAGAATTGCTCCTTGTGAAGGTGCCCTTGAACCCATGATGTGTTTTACTAATGACAGAGTTAAGAGGATCTTCAAATATGCTCTAGTCTAGCCCCTCACTGCAGAGGAAACTAAAGCCCTTCAAGAGGAATGGAATTGTTCAGTCACCCAGTTCAATAATGGCAGTGCAGGGTCTAACTTCCAGGTCGTTCCATTCCTAATTTAGTGCTCTTTCTGCTACACCTCCAAGATTCACTGGCCAAGTTTGGTGTTGTTGAGCTAAAAAGCTTTGAGGCAAAGTGGGAACAGAGAGAAGATTGAGAAGGGAATAAAATAAAATCCCATCTGGCAACCTTTTTTGAGAGTTGAAATCTCTCCCAATACTTTTTAGTAACTTTAAAGCATCCCAGGCTGGTACCTGAATCCAGCTTTTCCTCTCTTCTTTTTTCCCCTCCCATTTATACTTGTATCTTGTATATATGTGGTTATTTACATGTTGTTTTAGAATGTGAACTTCTTAAGGACAGAGACTCTTCTTTTGACTTTCTTTGTTTCCCTGGCATTTACTATAATGCCTAGAATAAGAACTGATTCATTTCTGTGGATCAGTAGAAATATATGCTAGGAAGCAGATACATGTGGCATGAGGATTGGAGCCATAAGATAGGAATGAAGAGAAGTCAAGAAGGTAGTTGCACCAAATGGTAAGTCTTTCCCCAAGCTAATCTCCTTCCTTTTTCTGCTTCTTCCCTGTTCCCCTTGCCCCTTTCCCACACATACTTTAAGCACTCAGCACAGCACAGTCGACTCAATCCATGTGATGTAAAAGTCAATTAGAGCTATAAAAGGGAGTACCTCCTCAATCTCTGTGCCCTGCCTGCCAGACATCATAAATGTAACAGAGAGAAGAACTGTACTGAAGATGGGAGAGGATATAAGATGGGTTACCGCCACAGCTACATATTCCATCTTTTCCTGATCCACACTGTGACACTTCTGTAGCTTTCGCAGCAATCTCCACAGAATCCAGGTAGTGCTGGGCAAGTCAATGTCAAGAGTCCTCCACAACTCAGCCAAATGCCTGAAAATATCCCAAAGCACTGAGACAGCGGGAAAACAGAGATTCAAGGGCCTAAAAAATTATCATGTTTACTGGGAAACTTCATTATGGCAAAGATCACTAGTCTCAGTTCAGTTCCCCAGGATATGAAAAAACCCAACTTGTTACTATCCATGAGCACCTTATTGGGCTTAGAAACTGAAGTTACTCTCTTCATCCTAATAAGGATCTCATTAGATTTTCTTACAGGAAATCATGTGGATTCAGCTTTTCCACCTCACCATACATCCTTTTTTGTTTGTTTCTTTTTTGAGTACTAGCAACTAACCAGCTGTGGAAGGTGGGAAAGGGAGAAATCACGACCATGGAGACAAAGGAAGAACCAAGGAAGAAATGGAAGATCCACCTTTGCAAACATCTCAAAATCTTTTCTGTAAATATGTTTTTGGTTTTTTGGGCTCTAATTGTCCCAAAATTGTATTGTTCATTTGGCAGACTTGATTAGTGTAAAAATCAGTGTATTCCTTGCTTAAGCAATATTCTAAGTTTTCTTAAATAGAATAGTGACCCTGACTGCTAATGGGAAAATATGGAACAGGTTCTCAAAGTGTATGTGGTTGGAGAAATAACTATGGCAGGAAAAAATGCACTTCTTGAATGAAATGAAGAAATCTCTCTGATCATCATTAAATACCTACAATGAGCGAACTTTTCTGAATTCTAGAACTATTTTTATAGAGAATAAATATAATTGAAGCCATGAGGAAATGCCTTTTTTTTCCTAAAAGCTTTCCTGTTAATATGCTGAGAATGTTTCAGGAAAAGAATGGGGAAATCTACTGAAGTAGGGAAGCCTCCAGGGACTTAAGGAGGCACAGACCTTTTAAAAAACATGTAGATGAAAGGGGACACAACAGATAGAGCTGCAGCTTCCAAAAGGGCTAGAGATAGAGCTTAGAACCAATTGAACTATAAGGAGAAACTGGCTATTAGTAGAGGAAAGAAGGGCCCTAGTGCTCAGCTTACCAACTGCTACTATAAGCTGGCTGAAAATCATGTGGTACCTTGTGTAGTGAATATGTACATATTAGTCTAGGCCAGATTGGTTAGGCTTCCCAATGTGCTTGACATTTCCAAAGGGTATACAGACTTAAGAGATAAGGATTAGACCTATGATTTCATATATGGAATAAAAGGAATTTATGAATGAGGAAACTCCTTCTATTAATGAATTTATAGTCTTGGAGAGTTGCCTAGAGAATTAATAGATGAAATGATCTGCTAGGGTCACATGGCTAGTATGTATGAGAATTTGAGCAAAAGTTTTCCTGGTTCCAAAGCTAGTTATTTATCTATTACACAACACTATCTTTGATATGAATATAATATTTTCCCCCGAAATATAGCATTTAATATCCCAACATGTCAATACTGAAAATAGTTGAGAAAAGAGAGGAGCAGAATTCCAGAACTATCAATATACAACATATGTGCATTATATACACATATACATATATGTATATACACACATGTGAATATAAGTATATAAAATTTATCAAGGATATAGGCACAGCTAAGTTTCCTTACTAAATTGTTTCTATTCCTACCACCCCTCAAAATCCTTATGTGATCCTAAGGATCAAGCAGAAGTCCTTGGAGAACTTTTTTACCTGTCAAATGGAATCGGATAAAACAAAAGGTGGTTGAGCACTACATCCGTATACTTGGGCCTGGAGATGAACAGGCTCACAATGTTTATGACCTGTAGGCGGGCACTAGGCTGACTGATTATGGGCAGCCGGTCACAAATAGCTCTCATGATGTCCGGTACCTGAGATGAAAACAGCAAGCAACTAAAACCTTGCTACTGTATATGACTGGATCTTAGTGTCATTCTTGTGGCCTCTAAAACTAAGAGAGTGAGTTTCCAAGATGACAGACAAGATAACAAAATGGGATATTCCTTTATTCGTTATTTTATGCTGATATATCATATATATGAGTTAATTTTTTTTCTCCCAATGAGACTATAAATTGGATAAAGCCTTTGTCTATTTTTTCACTATGCACATAGTAAATACTCAACAAATGCTTACTTACTGAATGAAATGAGCCTGGATGCTGCTACAGCCTGAGTAGCTCTGGGCCAGCAAAAACTTCAGCAAAAAACTTCAAATGGCAACTTTACAATTGACTTAGGCAAATAAATAATAGGTTCCAAATACTTGCTTCTGATATAGGAGCTTAGTTCCCACAAATCTCTTACCTTCTCAAATCGTGTTTCAGCACTTTTGACCAATGTCACTAGCAACTCTCCTGCTGATTGCTGGGTACAAGGATGTTTCAGATTTTTCAGTCCATCCAAGGTAGTCACTATAAACTGAACAAGTTCATTTGGACTAAGAAAAACTTCAAAGACCTGAAACAAATTAAGAAAAATGAATTCTCAGAAGTAAAAGAGTATCAAAGGTATAAAACAGCTCCAAAACAAGAGCTAGTACTTTGAGCTTTTAGCTCATCTGTCTCTGCCATTAACTAACTACACAAAGTTGATCGAATCACTTTTCTCTGAATTTAAGAGTCTTCATCTGGAAAAAAATTGTTAAAGGTCTCATAACTAACAAATAGCACTAAGAAGTTAACAGGTAGGTCTAAAGCAGAGATTCTTAACCTAGGATCCATGGATCTTGAAGGGATCCATAGATAGAATAATATCTGCCTCGTGTACCTCACAGATTTATTGTGAAGATTAAATGAAATGATTCATGTTTAAAGCATCCTGAAAAGCATAAAGTGTGATGTAAATGAAAGGTAAAATATTTATTTCTACATTGCTACATAAATTTTACTAAATACTTTCCTCACAATAACTCTGGAGTAGGCATATAAGCATTATTATCTCCATTTTAAAGATGAGAAAACTAAGGAGTAGAGATGAAGTGATTTGCTCAGGATCACATGAGTATGACCTGAGACTCAAACTCAGATCTTTTGACTCTAATTCAAGTGGTTTTTTCCACCATAACTAGCTCTCTAACAAAATGCAATTATTGATACCCTAGAGAAACATGAATTAAAGAAAGCTTCGATTTAGCCAAAATACTGTACTCAAATCCTTTTGAAGGTGCCACCCTTGTGCCTCAAATCATTCAAATCAAGTCATGCCAAGTCAATCCAAAAACTTTGAATTTCTGACCTTGAGAAAGATGAGAATGTTTATAGGCAAGGGGTTGGTGGTGAAGAGGAGCTTCTATAATATTCAAACAATTCTTTTCTTTACATTAGGGGCTCTTAACCTTGTTTTATGGATCTCTTTGGTTTTCTGGTGAAATCAACAAACCCTTCTCAGAATATATTTTTAAAATTTTATTAATAGTACTTTATTTTTCCAAATACATGCACAGAATAATGTTTTTAAATAATTAGAGGAAATGCTAAATTTCAGTTAGAAGTTAGTGAAAATAAAGATGTAATTTTTTTCCCATTCAAGTTCTCAGACCCCCTGAAACCTATTTATATATACCTTCTACTTATATATCTTAGGTTAAGAATTTATGCTTTAGACCCATCTGTTAACTTTTTGCTATTATCTTTTAGGTAAATATTTTCAAGACTCAATAATATACACTTTTTTTGTAATGGAGCAGAAATAATAGATCATGACTCTGTTTAACGTAATATCTACTATCTATTGGCTGGATTCTCTCATCATAATTACATAGCATTTATTCCCTAATACATAGCACTATACAAAGAGAAACTACTCTTGATCTAATTTCAAGTAGGACTTAGGAAAAAAAATCCAGTAGTAAAGAGCAGATATTTAAGATTTAGGCCAGATATAGAAGTGCAGAGACCAAGACCTGCCTTCTAGAATCATATCAATTACCTGGGCAATTTTGAAAGGGCTGCTATAAAACTCTTTGATGTTGCAGATGTCTAGTAATTCTTTACATTTTTTCATTGTGTCTTTTATACTTTGACGACTCTTCTTATCAGCAGTGATACCTGAAAAATACATGGAAAATGCTGTATTTTTCTTTTTGCTTCTTTTCTTAAGATTTTATAAATTAGTGTTCAGTAACTGAGATTCTTCATCTAATCCACAGAGATCACTATCTCCATGACCAATTTACAATGTTTTAAAACTACGATTTTATTTTCTCCTGAAATACATGTTATTATCTGTCAGATTCCCTTAGGTAGCCATAGATTGATAATTGGGCTATCAATTGTTAGTGGTGGACTAGGAGACAAGCTATTTTAGTAGGAAGTACTAAAGAGCAAAATATCAAAAAAAATCAATAAATTTGCTCTAATGAACAAAAATATCAAAGGAAAAATGGAGAGAACCACATGCATGGAGCAAAAGGAGGTTGGTTTGGGGAATATGGGACAAGAGAAGGAGGGATTCCAGACAGGAGACTTGCTCTCTCATTTGGAAAGAGTGGATACAACCTCTTCTGTTTCTATCTATCCCAGATTTGGCCAACATAATCATCCAGATTATCCTGTTGATTAGCAAAAAGCCCCAGGAGGTAGTGGCTCCTGTTGCACTGCTGTGTCCACATACATTTTAGTGGCTCACCTGCTGCCTCTTGGATAAAAAAAAAAATCAGCAGTTTAACCCTTAATAACCCTCTACAATCTGATTCCAAGATATATGATTAGATTGATTTCACATTTTACTCCCTCTCAAACACTCCCTGTCTATCGGACCCTAGCTCATTTTTATCTTCTCACTTCCTGTGCCCCTTCTTTTGCACAGACTCTCTCCCACACTTGCGTATTCTTGCCTTTTAGAAGCACTTCCTTCCTTCCAGGCACAGCTCCAAAGCCACCTCCCACCCTGAGCCCTTCTGGATCCTTGCTGCTGGAATTGGTATTTCTTTCTGCCCAAGCAGGAATTTTGTATGTATGCAAATTTTTTGTATGGGGTCTCCATTTACTTTTTTCTATATGTGTGGACCCTCCTTTCCTAAAACAAACAAGCTCCTTAGAGACTTTATATTTATCTTTTAATCTCCAATGTTCAGCACAAATCCTGACAATCATTTGATAATAACAATTAGCCTTTATTAAGCATCTATTATGTTCCTTGCAATATGCTAGATGCTAAGGTACACAAATATAAAGAATGAAATCATCTCAGAAAGAGCTTATACACATAGTAAGTGCTTAATACCAACTGAATTAACTAACAATAACCCATACTTGTAGAGGCCATTAAGGTATATAAATCACTTTTCTGGCCCCATGAAGCAGATAAGAAAAACATTATTATTCCCATTTTACAGATGAAGAAACTGAGGCAAGGTGATTTTTGCCTAGGGTCAAAAAGTGCCTGATATCCAAGCTGTGATTCAAATACATTCTTTCCACCCTAACATAATGACTTGTATAGATAGGTTTGGTCCATTAAATCATTCTGCTATCTGGTAAGGAGACAACAGTCTCTGGCGACCTAGACTTTATCAGTCTGTAACTGCCCTGCTCGCTCTCCACCCACTGTGGATCTCCTATTTCTTGTTTAAAAGAAAAGAAAAAGCTTTCTGCAATAGAAAGAATGAAGGTGGGAAGAAGTAGTTTGTTAGTGTCTAGAAAGAAGAAATCAAGAAAAATCTGGCCAGGTTTTGGTGTTTTCTTACCCTTCAGCCTTAAGGTGACATGGAGCAGGTAGTGGGTGCCCTCTGCGGCCTCTTGGGCCACCTCTTCCACCGGGTCCCCACAGAGAAGGGCCATCAGAGCCACCAGGCTCCCCAGCTTTTGAAAGTGCAGAGGAGGCTAATGAGGGGGGAAAAGGGAAATGAATGAGATAGCACCACAGGCTCTCTTTCAGCTTCCTCTCTAGGGATTGTGCTTTGAGTTTTACATCATGACTCCATCCCAACTGAAGGCAGGTTTTGTCCCCAACATTCTGACTCCTATTGGACTATCGTTAATACCTGTGTATTATTTATTTATTTATTGCTGAGGCAATTGGGGTTGTGACTTGCCCAGGGTCACACAGCTAGGAAGTATTAAGTGTCTGAGGCCAGATTTGAATTCAGGTCCTCCTGACTTCAGGGCTGGTGCTATATCCCCTGCACCACCTAGCTGCCCCTCTCTGCATATATCTTGAAAATAAAAAGGTTTTATTAAAAATATTTATTACATTTGCTATTAAGAAATTTCTCTCAAAGGTAGGATGGTTTCTGACATACTTTACTTCCTAATTTAAGGGTCACTTACTTGGAAGTTGAGATGTCTAGATAAGCATCCCAGCATTTGAGACATACTGATTGTAGCTCTCTCTCGTTCATGGTCCTTTGCTGACTGTAACCATGGCTCCATGTGCTACAGGAAAATGGGAAAGCAAGTGTGTTAATCAAATGATATGGGACATACAAGGGATTCCCCAAATTACCTTTACTCAATTAAATGTGAGAATCAACAGGTAGGAACTCTCTTATGTTCTTCTGTAACTGTCATATTTTTAAATTGTATTGTATTTTACCAAATACATGCAAAGATAGTTTTTAACATTCACCTTTCCAAAACCTTATGTACCAATTTGCTCCCTATCTTTCCTACTCCCCCTTCCCTAAGACAGCAAGCAATCTAATAGATTAAATGTATGCAATTCTTCCAAAAAAATTCCCATATTTATCAGTCATATTATTTTTTGAATAGAGAAGTTATGTAATAAAGTTTGAACAAGATATATAACACAAAGCTCACAGGCCAGAAGGCAGGAGGACTCAATTCTGCAATTAATTGACAACATCACTTTGGGCAAATCACTGAATATTTGAGTGCTTCAATTTTATTACCAATAAAATAGGAATAATAATCTCCATCTACTTCAAAGGGTCATTGTTTGAATTATTGCTTTTTTCTGGGGTGAGATCATTTTTTTTACACATTTTCCATCTGGATGGAAGCCCAAGTATTCATTCTTTGGTATCCAGGCCACAGAGCAAAAACTCCTAACTTCCTAACTCCTTACCTTTTCCCTCCACTAATAATCATTTCATTTTAACTACAAAATTAGCACTCTAATATCATTTTTACCCTAATTAACTTGAGAAATGAAAGCTGATTTACAGCCTGAATTTCTTTCTTTCACTTGAGATTTAGTCTCCAAATGTTTAGCAACTAATGGTAAGGCTATCTTCTCGAACCTGTAACATATCGTTACAGGTTTCTTTTCATCATTCCAGATACAACTCAATACCATTAAAATCAGAAAACCCCAGTCTTAGAGCATCTTTACTTGGGGCTAATCCACACTTACCACAACCTGAGTGCTAGAAAATTATACAACAGAATCACAGAATTTTAAAATTGGAAGGGATCTCAGCAATCATCTAATCCAATTGAAACATGCAAATAAATCCCAACTACAGCATACCTAATAAGGAGCCAACCTATCTTTATTTGACTTCTCAAGTGATGGATAATTCACTACCTCCAGGGTGGGCCATTCCACTCCTAGAGTGCTCTATCACTAGTTAGTTATTCCTTATATCAAATCAAATCTAACTGTCTTTTTTTTCTTCTCCCCAATTGTTCCTAGTTCTATGTTTTGGGATCAAACAAATCTAATCTCTTTCATGTGACAGGCCTTCAAATACTTGATAATAGTTATCATATTGCCCCTTAAGTTTTTTTTTCTTCCTCAGGCTTGAATATCCCAGTTCTACCTTATATCATCATGCCTTAAAGTTTATTAAACATTTCCATTTATATAATAAAAATTTGTGTCTTCCAACCATTCTTATGAGGTTGATGATATAGATACATTGTATGGATACATATCCCATTGACATGTTGATTCCATCCAGATAAAGAACTGATGGACTCAATGCAGATCAAAGCATATTTTTTTCATTTTATTCTTTCTTATGGTTTTCCCTCAATTTTTTTCCTTTTGATCTGTTTCTTCTCTCACAACTATGACTAAGATAGAAATACATTTTATATAATAGCACACATATAACCTATATCAAATTGCCTATGATTTTTGGAAAAGGGGAAGGGAAGGAGAGATGGAAAAATTTTTAACTCAATCTTGTAAAAATGAAAGCTAAAAATTGTCTTGACATATAATTGGGGAAAAAACAAAACACAATTAAAAAAAAAAGAGATGCCATTTAAAAAAAAGTACTGAATTTTAACATAATTAACATGTATTAGACTTCCTTCCATCCAGGGGAGGAGGTTGGGGGCAGGGGGGGGGAAATTTGTAACAGAAAGCTTTGCAAGGGTCAATGTTGAAAAATTACTCATGCATATGTTTTGCAAATAAAAAGCTTTAATAAAAAAAAAGTACTGAAAATACAGGGTAGCATTCAAATCAATATATTCTTTAGGATTCCAACATAAAGGAATAAGAAATTTAATGACAGGAGTCAGAAGGTATATGAAAAAGGCAATGAGCATTTTCTTCCAGCCTCAAAAAGCCTCAGTGGGAAAAGCTAACTGAAGGAGAGAAGTATGGGGAATACTACATGTACTCTAAGGTAGAGAAGTGGTAAATGAAATTTAATTTCTCTAAATATGGCTAGAAGTAAGAACTGGGGATTTAGAAGAGCAAGTTGGATTCTGCTCGCTTTGACTAATCTTTTATGTGTCCATAAGCAGGGCTATTGTCATGATTAAAAGAGCTTTAAATGTAGCCCAAAGTATGATTACCCAGATAATTTTATTCTAAAAGAAATAAAAACATTTATCTTAGTTTCAGAGAACCAATGATGGAATACATAGCTCTCCTTTTAATAAAGTAGCATAGACCATATATGTATAGACTAATGCAAATGTAATTGCATTAGCAATTCTTCTTTGATATGAGAGGATTCTCTTGGGGACGTGGGATTCTGTTATTGGGAAGTGATGTCGATGTAAAAAATCAAAAAGCATATAAAGAACATTTTTCAAAGAATTCCTACCCAGGGTCCAAGGGAGCAGAGAAGAGTAGCAAGTCACTGCAAGAGAGCAAGGGATGTTGAGTTGCTTAAGGGGGAAAAAATTATCTGGGGCAACTCAATTCCATTCAACAAACATTTATTAATTATTATCTTGTGCTGGGTACCATCCTATAAATTGGGAATACAAGAATGAAACTAAAAGTCGCCCCCCTCTAGAGGCCTTTCAAAGACAATGGAGGCAGTCTTTTAGACAAGAATAAGGAACAAATAAGGACACTACAAAAGTTGCCATGATCTGTCAGGGTGGAGGCTACAGAGATATGAATCTGGGAGCCAAGAGCTATATAAGTCATGAGAGCTGGCAGCAGTGAGAGAAGTGATCAGATTCTTAGGGGAAGCAAGAACACACTGAATACAGAATAAGCCCTCTACCAAGATCTCCAGCAATCCAATGATATGCAGAGTTCCCTTACTGCTTCACATATTGCTACCGTAAACTTTTAGCAGAGACTAAGACCAAACCATTCTAAAGGATGAGTAATAATAAAAAGCCCTCACCAGAAGTTCGACCGTGACTATACCTTATTCTCTTTTTAAATAGTAAGAATTGTCTTTCCTCTGTTCTTTACTGTTTTAACTATTCTAAATGGAAATGCAGATTGGAAACTTTGCTTTCAGGGATTCTCAGATGAATCAAAAAAAGCCAAACCTTAAGGTGCCCAGAGGAATACCTGGGTGAAAGCAGAATTCATGGAAATTATTAATCATTAATAACTTTTAAAGTCAAACTTGAGTCGAGTTCAATTTGGCTAGTGGATGACATATTACTCTGATATTCATGAATCTGAACCTTTCTTCCAGGTCCATTACTTAATTCTGCATGTTTTTCAGTTCTTTGGATGATTCAGTGATTTCTGCTCTCGTAATTTTCTTCAGTATACAATAGCAATACCTCTTTTTCACAAAAGTAGTCTGCTTTTGATTCATTTACATTTGATATTATAGTCCCCATATTGATCATTTTCTTCACTACTTCCTGAATTTGTTTTTGGCAACTTTTAATTTCTGCTAGGTTTATCTTGCAAAATTTTAAACTTAGTACAAAGGAATTCTGTTTCATTGTTTCACCCTCTCTGGATTTCTGAAAGGCCCAGGTGATTCAGAGAGAGTAAGTACTAGATGAGATAGATTTTGGAACTTCCCTGTGTGGAAGGTAATTTTCACCTGCCTTCTATACCACCTACAAAGGATACTCTAGAAAGAGGATGGCTGTAAGTTATCATATTTGAAACTTCTTGATGGATCTGAGATGATAACAAAGTAGCCTGAGGAAGAGAAGAATGGGGAGAAGTGGAGAGAAGAGCAGCAAACTACACTTTACCCTGGGTAATAAAGGCTAGAGTGGTTGGTCCCGATGCAAGGAGAAAAAGAGTATGTTTGTTTTACTTTCATTTTTAACTTTATTCATATTAAACTGCAGTTACATATATGTTGCCAACCTGAATTGGTTGGATATAAGGAAGTAAAGGAATTGTGAGACTATATTATTCCAAGAAATACATATATATCTTGGATATAATTATTCCAAGGAGTAGGATCTAAGCTAATTGAAATAATTACTATTTTGTCATTTTAAGTATTCAAATACTTGTGACACACATAAGGAGAAAAGTCATTTTCAGTAGCCAAAATGAAGGGGAAATGAACTAACCATCACTGAAAGAAATTGTTCAAGCAAAATTTTACCTGATAGCTGACTGAGAGATTGTACTCAGTTGCGTCAAATCCCCTTGAATGAAATTTTAAACCATTTGACAGCTCTCTCCCTATATACCAAAGGAGAAAATAAATTTGAAGTTCTTTCTGAAAATAGGAGGGAGCTGGCTACTCTATGAAGTATGTTCCAAATTTTGATGAGGATCACATCAAAAAGAGAAGAGCAGAGCAGTGGGGGTTGGTGGTCATCTGCTCAGGTAGCAAGGCAGCTATTTGACAGCCTTATAATAATAATAGAGATCTGTTGTCTTTCTGGGGTACTATACCCAGAATATAAAATATAACTTCCTGAGCCTGACCAAACCAAATGACTATTATTCACATCGGTTAATTCATGTAAACACAAATGATACACCAGAAGGAACTTAAAATATATGGCCAAAAATTATGTCTTAGACAAGAAAGGGATATAGATATTGTTGTTTTTTCAGTGATGCCCACTTGCAAGTAATACAAAAAAGAAAATATGATTTGAGATGTGAACTAATGAAGTCTGAGGAATCATTTGTGTATACCTAGACAGCAAATATGGCTTATGATACTCTAAATCAAAACTGCAATGCACCTAACAAATATTGGTAAGGATATATTAGTTCTATATCTAACAAATTTACTCAAAGTGACTGCAAACTAAAAAAAAAAGATGTGGGAGAATGAAAACTTAGAAATATATACACTAAACTAAATACCACAGAGAATAGCTATAATAAATAGAAAAGGATAGAAGTGAGATACTCAGAAATTCATAACAAAATCCAAAAAATCCATAGATTCAAATTTTCATATAAAAATATGAAAATTTTAGTCAACAATCAAGAACTGGAAGTCCTAATGCAAAGAGGCAAATTGAATCTCATAGGTATTAGTGAGACTTGGCAGAATGTAACCTATTACTGAAACATGGTTCTGGTTGGAAAGACCTTATTCAAAAGAAATAGTTGAGGTAGAAGAGAAGTAATGAAATAACACTGTAAATTAAGAAGGCATATTCATATGAGGAAATGCAGACCCTGGAAGCAGAAAGCATTTGGATTAAGATCAGTGGAGAGAGGGAGGACAGAACTAATTTTGTCAGTAGAATATTTATTAAATATACTAAGGTGACATAGGCAGAAAGAGGAAAACAGTTCACAATAGAGATACCATATAGTAGTGATTTCAGGCTTCAAACAGCTAAGACATTTTACCAGATATAGTATTCTCTAGCAAGGTAGTTAATAACTTCTGGCTTTCACTTAATGATAATTTCATCCTTCAAAAAGTTAAGGAACAAACTAGGAGAAATTCATTCTGGATCTGATTCTTATTGACATGGATTATTACCTGCAAGCATATAAATGAAGAGAACATTGAGGGGAAAGTGACAACTCTCTCCTAGAGTTCATAACAGAGGATAAGAGGAAAACTGGAACAGTCTGATATGTACCTAGATTTTAGAAAACAAATTTCAATGCTTTGGAGGAGGGGTGGGTAGGATTCCATGAATTAAAACTCTTCAAGGAAAGATAGTCTAGTAGGAATGGAAAACTCTTAAAATGAAATTCTGAAGCCAGAAAGGGAAAAAAAATGTCAAAAAGTAGGGAAATTAGGAGGAATTGTCTAAAGAAATGGATGTGGTTAAATCAGTTAAATCATCAGTTTAGACTTAAAAGAGAAATGTATATAGATGATGGAAAAAGGATCAACAAAAGAGCATAGCACAATCCTGCACAAATAATGTTAGGAGTGTTAAAACTCAGAATGAACTGAGACTTGTTAAGGACCAAAAAAGAGTGATATAAGGGGAAAGAGGAAGATCAAAGAAGATTGACACTTGGGGTAGATACAATGATGATAATGAACAATTAAGAAAAGACAGGACCATTTGATTTTTATTATGCTCCTGCTTCAAATGCCAAGAATGGTTTTTGTACTTGAAATGACAAACCAAAAATGGTTACAGGGAACTGATATCCAAGTAATGTAAGGAGAGAATTAAGAGAGAATCTAATGGAATACAATATATCTTCAGGTATATTCAACATGTGAATTTGTGGTACTTGATTAAACTCTTTTGTCATAAGGGCTTTCATTTTGAGAGGTAGAAGAGATATTGGGAGTAGGGTGCAGAAGGTAGTAATAAAGAGACACGAAAATGATATGTTTTTTATATACAGATCTAGTAGCAGAATTGCTGGATTAAAAGATATGCACAGTTTGGTTGTCCTTTGGGCATAGTTCCAAATTGCTCTCCAAAATAGTATTAGTGACCCAATTTTCCCACATCCTCTCAAACATTTATCATTTTCCTTTTTTTGTCACGTTAGCTAATTGATGTGTGAAGTAGCACCTCAATTGTTTTAATTTTCCCAATCAAAAGTGATTTAGAACACTTCTTCATATGCATATAGATACCTTTGTTTTCTTCATCTGAAAACTGCCTATTCATATCCTTTGACTATATCAACTAGGGAATGGCTTTTTTTTTTCTTATCATTTGACTCAGTTCTCTATATATTTGAGACACTTTCTATAAAGATAGTTTCCTAGCTTTCTGCTTTCCTTCTAATATTGGCTACATTAATGTTATTTGTACAAAGGCTTTTAAATTTAATATAATTGAAATTATTTTGCATTTCATAATGCTCTCTATCTCTTGTTTGGTCCCGAATTCTTACTTTCAACATAGATCTGACAGGTAAACTATTCCTTAATTTTCTAATTTGCTTATAGTGTCACTGTGTCTAAATCAAGTAACCCATTTGGACCTTGTCTTAGTACAGAGTATGAAATGTTGATCTATACCTATTTTGGTGTCCTATTATTTTCCATTTTCCAAGTTTTTGTCAAATAGTGAGTTCTTATCCCAAAAGCTGGGGTCTTTGGATTTATTAAACTACTAGGTTACTATACTCGTTGGCCACTGTGTCTTATGTACCAAATCTATTCCAATGATTTACCACTCTATTTCTTTTTTTAAAAAAATTAATTAATTTATTTACTTTTTATTTGCAAAACATATGTATGGGTAATTCTTCAACATTAACCCTTACAGAGCTTTCTGTTACAATTTTTCCCCCCCTACTCCCCACCCCTCCCCTAGATGGCAGGATATCCACTACATGTTAATTATGTTAAAATACTTGACAAATCGAATATATGTATACATATTTCCACACTTACCATAGTTGTGCAAGAGAAATCATATCTACAAGAAAGAAAAATCAGAGAAAGAAAACACAATGCAAGCAAACATCAATCAAAAGCATGAAAATGTTATGTTTTGGTCCACATTTCACATCCCTCTCTCTGGGTGTATATGGTTTTCTTCAGTGAACAATTGGAAGTGGTTTGAGACATTTCATTGTTGAAGAGAGCCATGTCCATCAGAATTGACCATCATATAGTCTTGTTGCCGTGTATAATGATCTCCTGGTTCTGCTCATTTCACTCAGCATCAGTTCATGTAAGTCTCTCCAGGCCTCTCTGAAATCGTCCTGCTGGTCATTTCTTACAGAACAATAATATTCCATAATATTCATATACCATAATTTATTCATCCATTCTCCAATTGAAGGGCATCTATTCAGTTTCCAGTTTCTAGCCACTACAAAAAGGGCTGCCACAAACATTCTTGCACATGTGGGGCTCCTTCCTTCCTTCATGATTTCTTTGGGATATAAGCCCAATAGAAATGCTGCTGGGTCAAAGGGTATGCACAGTTTGATAACTTTTTGAGCATAGTTCCAAATTGCTCTCCAGAATGGTTGGATCCGTTCACAGTTCCACCAACAATGCATCAGTACCACTCTATTTCTTAGCCAGTTCCAGTGCAAAAATATTCATAACAGGTTTTTTTTTTTTTTTTTGTGATGACAAACTAATGGAAATTTAGAGGATACCTATCAATTAGGGAATGGTGGAACAAGCTGTGTTATATAAAGGTAATAGAATACTATTGTGGAATAAAAAATGAATAGGCAGATTTTAGAAAGTGAAATGAGCAGAAAAAAGGAAATTATTGTACACAATATCAGCAACATTATGATGATCAAGTATGAAAGACTCAGTTCTTCTCAGCAACACAGTGATCCAAGACAAGTCCAAAGGATTCATGAAGGAAAATGCTATTCACATCCAGATAAAGAAATGAGGGATTCGGAATGCAGATCAAAGCATTTTTTTTCACTTACTTTGTTCTTTCTCATGGTTTTTCCTCCCTTTTCCCCCCTTTAATCTGTTTTTTCTTTCACAGCTGTAACTAATATGAAAATGTATTTTACATGATAGCACATGTATAAACTTTGTCAAACTGCCTGTTGTTTTCAGAAGAGGGGAAGGGAGGGAAGGAAACAGAAAAAATTGTAACTCAAAAGTGTTGTAAAAATAAATACAAAAAATTTTCTTGCCTTGGAACTGAGGAAAAAATAAAACTATTTAAAAAAACAAAAAAACGAAGCATCATTGAATTGGAATTATTTTAAAAATATATAGAAGAAACTAGAAAAAAGTTCAGAAGGAGACACAGAGATCCAACCATTCTGGAGAGCAATTTGGAGCTATGCTCAAAAAGTTGTCAAACTGTACATACCCTTTGACCCAGCAGTGTTTCTACTGGGCCTATATCCCAAAGAGATCTTAGAGGAGGGAAAGGGACCCACCTGTGCAAGAATGTTTGTGGCAGCCCTTTTTGTAGTGGCTAGAAACTGGAAACTGAAGGGATGCCCATCAATTGGAGAGTGGCTGAATAAATTATGGTATATGAATGTTATGGAATATTATTGCTCTGTAAGAAACGACCAGCAGGACGATATCAGAGAGGCCTGGAGGGACTTGCATGAACTGATGCTGAGTGAAATGAGCAGAACCAGGAGATCATCATACACAGCAACAACAATATTACATGATGATCAATTCTGATGGACATGGCTCTCTGCAACAAAGAATTGTCTCAAACCAGTTCCAATTGTTCACTGAAGAAAACCATATACACCCAGAGAGAGGGAAATGAAATATGGACCAAAACATAACATTTTCATGATCTCTACTGACATTTGCTTGCATTGTGTTGCCTTTCTCCGATTCTTTTTTTTTCTTGTAGATAGGATTTTTCTTGCATAACTTCTCAAGCATTTCAACATTATTAACATGTAGTGGACTTCCTACCATCTAGGGGAGTGGAGGGAACTGGGGGTAAAATTTGTAATGGAAAGCTTTGTAAAGATCAATGTTGGGGAACCACCCATATATATGTTATACAAATAAAAAGCTTTAATAAAAAAAAAAGGAGACACAGACAAGAAGATTAGTGTTGGAACTAACATTTTAAATATGAAATATACTTTTAAAAAACAAGCTGAATGTAGTAGAGATTCAGTTTTATATGTAATCCTCTTTTTCCCCATTTTATTTTGTATACTGAGTTATTTATGTTTGTTAATGTTTGCCACATTTACAATAATTTTTTAAAAACATTTTTTTAAAGAGAGTATCTAGCTGTCCTTGATGAGCTCATGTCATCCAGTCCAGATGAACTACGTTCTCAGGTACTGAAAGAATTGGTGGATGTAATAATGCTTTGTTACCGTCAATATTTTTAAGGCTGCGGGAACAGAAGGGGTGTTGAAGGACTAGAGTAAAACAAAAACACAATTTTCAAAGAAAACAAGTCTGTCAACTACTGGGTCAGTGAACTTGACTTCTTGACTTCTTTCCAAGGCATTCTTCCAATTCTGCGAAAAATTTTAGAATGGATAATTAAAGTTCATTTAGAAGCAGTGTGGCTTTACCAGGAACAAGAGAATCAACAAGCATTTATTATGCAACTATCATAGACCAGGCACCATGCTAGGTGCTAAAGATCCAAAGTCAAAAAATGGGAACAACCCCATTCTCAAAGAACTTATCTTCTATTGGGAAAAATAATGTGTACACATATAACTTTCTATTAATTAAATCTTCAGAGAACAGAAAGCAAATACAGAGTAGTTAAGTAGAATGTAGGGAGGGGGAGACAATATTAGAAATTGTGTGTGTTGGGTGGAGGGAACAGGAAAGTGGTGCTTGAACTGTATCTTAAAGGAAGTTAAACATGTCCTGAAGTGATGTTGGAATGAATTCTAGGTATGAGGTATAACTCATGCAAAAGTACAGAGATGAGAGATGAGTGACTAGCTTTATTTTCTTTTTTGAAAGGATTACTAAAATAGATCAAAGGAATGAAGTAGAGTTTACTCAGATTCTGGCAAAAACATTTGGTAAAGAATTTTATTCTTGTGGAGAAGATAGAAATGTAGACTACAAGTTAATACATTTAGAAGGATTTAGAATGAGATGAATGAGTAATATCAAGGAATAGTGATTTACTGTTCGATATCAGATTAGCAAGATGTCTTTATAGAGTAGCTTTGTGCTTAAGATTTTTATCAGTAACTTAGTTAAAGTCATAAATACCATATTTGTTAAATGCAAATGACACAAAGCTGAGGAGAGCTAATACACTGGATAGCATGGCAATCAGGATTCAAAAAATCTTAAAAGGCTAGAATGCACATTGGGCTCAATCTAGTATGCAAAAATTAAACTAAGATAAATATAAAGTTTTACATTTGAGGTTGAAAAATCATCACAAGTACAGAGTGAAAAAAAGCATAGTTTAATAGCAATTTGCCTAGAAAAAAAATCTAGGGGTTTTAAGAGAATTCAAGTTCAAGATAACTCAGCAGTGTGATATGGTAGCCAAAAATCTAATTTGATCTTGGATTCCATTTCTAGTTTCTAGTATAAGGATGTGATAATCCCTTTGACCTCAACTATATCCAGACTACATCCAGAGCATGTGGAGACCAGAATTTAAGAAGTACACTGATCACACTGTTGCTCCAAAGGAGGGCAACAAGGATGGTGAAGAGCCTGGAGTGCAAGACCTATCAGGAACAGTTGAAGAAATGGAAAACTATAAATAGGCCAAAATCTAGAGAAGAGAAACCTGAGGTGATCGGTAGGGGTACATTTGATACATGTTTTGAAATATTTGAAGAGCTGTCACATGGAAATGGGATTAAGGTCCCAAGGCAAAAATAGGAGCAATAGATGGCAATTGAAAAGAAGCAAACTTAGTACTGAGGTTAGGAAAATAAACAACTTCCTACCAATTAGAGCTATTCAAAAGTAGAATGGGAAGAGGGTTCTCTCTCATTAGTGGTCTTCAAGCAGAAGCTAGATAACCACTTGTCAGATATTATGGAGAGTCCTTTTGGGACATGGGATAGACTAGATGGCCAATGACATTCCTCCCAACTCTAAATTGTGATGCTGTGATTCTATGAAAGGGAGTCAGCACCAAAAATCAAAGTTCGTGTTTTTCTATTTGGTCTTGTAGATTTGTTTTTTTGGTTTCTTAGCTAGTGTGAATTTGAGCCCAATTTCTTCAAATATATCATTTATCTATCTGAGGTTGTCTATCAGGCAATTTTGCCTTCTTTTTCTTTTCTTTTTCTCCTTGCATTATATCAGAACTTGAGTTCATAATAAGTTGCTGTGTTATATTTCATATCGTCAGACCTTCACTCATTTTCTGTGTGAATAGATTTTTGTGAGTAGATTTTTGAAGAACATTTGCCTTCTTGGTGCTTCTCTTGGTTGTTTCTCAAGGGAAAATTTCTGCACACATATCATGCCCCAGCCATAGCCTTGCTGCCACGAGGAAGAAGCAAGCACTAGCCTTTTCCCCTGTATCTTCAATAGAGCTAAAGATAGTCTTTGCACAGGTTTGTCTGTGGTTTTTTTTTTTTTTTAACATACTTTTGGTTGCTAGGGGTATAAAAAAAGGAACTCTTTTGGTGATGAAAAGTGAATTTTTGTCTTTGGTGGACACTTTCTCACCTCTGCTTTCTGGGTCCCTACCTCCCAGTTAATCATCTACCTTGTGCAGCACACTGGGCTGTCCAGATCTGTTCTCCCTGGGGAGTTTCCTCATTATTCAAAATCATCTTTCATTCATTCAGATAACTGACCAAATTTTTGTTAAGCTATATCCTGGGTGTTAAGCATTACAGGGGATGCAAATTTGAATAAAAATCTGTTTTCTGACCTCAAATATTTATGGTGAAAGCACTGACAAAAATACCTACAATAAAGATTATTTGATATAGATTGTACTGAGTATTCATTTCTATCTGGAATAGTAAGAATTCATTTCTAGAAAAGGCATTTGAAATAGGTATTAAAGAGTAGGTTAAAATTTCAAGAAATATGGGAATGGGGGTGGTGAGGATATTGTTGCTACCAATTCCAGATGAAGGGGAAGGGAAAGGGAAGAGTAAGTCATCTAATTTGGTTGAAATATGTATGGTATGAAAGGGTATATGTTATATGAGAACACAGGAATAACTTAGTTTGGGATATTTTTAGATACCCTGGATTGCCAGTGTCCTTTCCTGCTCTCAACTAAAAGACAATTAATTAGATGCAGATAGTTTATGTGTGAAATAATCCACTCAGAAGTATTTCCATTTTAAAAAGTGGCACTGGAAGAAAAAGCCTTAATCTAATTAAACAAATGCCTAAAAATGGAATTTCAAACCTGCATCAAGTAAGTATAAGAAACAATTTGGAAAAGGTAAACTTTTATTACTCTAAATAATATTTCTGGAACTATCTTTTTTGTTTATTCATAAAGGTAACTTGGCTATTATACTCCTGATAAAATCCTAACCATCCTAGTGAGAAGTAATTACATCTTTTATACTTCACTAAATAAGAACGATTTTCTACCACTTCCCCAAAATCATTTTTACCTCCAAAATTTGATCAAGATTTTCTAAATGTGGGTCTTGTATCACCAAACACTGAAGCATTTCACAGAATGCCTGAAATGTTTGCCTGTAAAGAGACTGAAAAATCACAAGGTTAAGTATTACACCAGACACAAGAGGATTTCAGCTTTTTGAATATGCAGTATGTAAATGTGTTATTTCATCATTAATTTATAAATTGCACTTCACTTTAAACTAAGATACACATTCTTTAGCTTAATCATTTTAACAGATTTGGCTCTAAATGACATTTGATCATTTCTAAAAGATCAAATACAGGAGATGTCACCACTGAGATTCAGAACAAAACAGATAATTACCTCTGTGTTGTGCTGTACACCTGGCATGACTGTTTGAAGTATATTTAAAGTCTTGATGGAGGGAAGGGCTATTATGCTTCGAATGAGAGCACTGAACAGGTCTGATCTATCATCAGACCCAAGCAGTAAATTGATATCTTCGTAACTAGGAAGAGAGAAACAACAGATCTGATAAGATACAGGAATAGGAAAGTGAGAAAGTATACAATCTGAATATAGTAAGTAGTAATCAAAGTGATAAAAAAGTAGATAATTTGGTCATTAATCTGAGAGAAAAAACATAGAAATGTGATAGAAAATAGTCCTCCTAAACATCTGTTAAAAGGCTGAAGTTTCCAACTCTGCCTTTCTGAAAAAAAGAGTAGAGTGGCACTAGGCTTCATTTTGCCCCTTTTTCAGTGCCCAACTGTTATGCACACTAGCTGGGGACATAATAAAAGGATCTGTGTTCCCAAATGGCTTTGGAGCTGCACAGTATCTTTAAAATCACCAATTCTTTTGAATCAATACAGGGATACCTTAAAAGAGATTGAAGACCTATTACCAAATGAATGAATGTTTCTTCCTCTTTCTTCTATAAATAGTGCCAAAGCACTAAGATTACTAGTTCAAATCAAATGGCTATAGCTTTGATTCCCAAATGAATACACACTGAAGGAAATGTTTTACTGAGTCACCTCAGGTCAGTGATGGTTATAAAGAGCTCCTGTCTCACAGGACTGAAGAGAGAGTGAAGTGGTTCCTGTTGAACTAGATTCTGAAATGAGAGTAAAACAACTCAAGAGATAATCACATCTTCATTAGAAAACATATTAAGTATAAAATCAGCTGCTAAAAGAGGGAGTAGGCATTGAAACAGTAGGCAGAGAAGGCATTGAAATATAAATTTACTGTTGCATTTTATTTTGACACATATTTCCCATGAATCACTTAAACCACACTTTCCCCTCTCTCCTTGTACCCAACCACACATTGCAAAAATGTTAATTTATAAATTAACAGAAAAGAGAGCTATGTCCTTTAATTTTGTTTTTTTGACAATGACTTTGCATTTGACCAGAGTTTTATTCTTTTCATGTTGACATTGTTTATATTGTAAGTACCATGTATGTTGTTCTTTGAACTCTTAAATTCTTTTTTATTTTTTGCTGAGACAATTGGGATTAAGTGACTTGCCCAAGGTCACACAGCTAGAAAGTATTAAGTGTCTGAAGTCAGATTTGAACTCAGGTTCTCCTGACTTCAGGGCCAGCACTCTATCTGTGCCATCTAGCTGCCCTAAACTCTTAAATTCTTAAAAATTTATATTCTTACACTATAATATTTCACTACATTTGTGTACTATAATTTATTAAACCATTTCCTAATTGTGGGTCACAAATGTTGTTTCTTGTTTTCTATCACAAATAATTGCATGCATTAGTATTATAGTTTTTTTAAATTTTTGGTACATGTGGGTCATTTTTTGCTGTCAAAAATGATATGTAGTCATAGAAGAAGAATCTCTAGGTCAGAAGGTTTCTTGGTCAGCATAATTGCTTGCTTGCATAATTCCAAATTGTTTTCCAAAATTTATAGTTCCACCATTATTTTTAAAACAATTTTGTTGTTACTATATACAACATTCTCTTGGTTCTGCTCATTTTGTACAAGTCTTCCCATTTTTTCTAAAACCATTAAACTTGTCATTTCTTATATCACAATACTATTCTATCATAATTTTATAACCCAACTTGCAATTTCCAGTTCTATAGAAAATATAGGTTCTTTTCCTTTTTTTTTTCCCTAATCATCTTGGGAAACAGATCTAATAGTAGAATTTCTGGCTCAAAATATGTACAAGTAATTTTATAACTCTTTGGGCATAATCCTAAATTGTTCTCCAAGAGGGCTGGATTAGTTCACAATTCCATTAACAGTAAACAAGTGTCCCAATTTTTCTTCTTCTCCAGTATTTGTCACTTTCCACTTCAATCATTTTAGCCAGTCTAGTAGGTATAACATGATATCTCAAGGTTGTTTTAATTTGTATTTCTCTAATCAATAATGATTTAGAGCATTTTTACATGAGCATAGATTGTTTTGATTTTTTTCATTAGAAAAGTGCCTGTTCATATCCTTTGACTATCAATTGAGGAATGACTTGTTTTCTTATAGAAAACAGAGTTCTTTATATTTTTAAAATATGAAACATTTATCTGAGACACTGTCTATAAATTTTTCTCCATAGTTTT
Source organism: Myrmecobius fasciatus (assembly GCA_023553655.1). Classification (NCBI taxonomy): domain Eukaryota; kingdom Metazoa; phylum Chordata; class Mammalia; order Dasyuromorphia; family Myrmecobiidae; genus Myrmecobius; species Myrmecobius fasciatus. Next base: position 665,910 of record JAJPUD010000146.1, read on the forward strand.
CTGTTTTCCTTCTGATCTTGGTTATACTGGTTTATATTTTAAATTTAATGTAATCAAAATTATTCATTTTTTATCTCTACATGTTCTTTATCTCTTGTTTATTCGTAAGTTATTTGCTTCTCTATACAGCTAAGTAATATGTTACTTCAATTTTTCTTGTACTATCTCCCCTTATATCTAGATGACGTATCTATTTTGACCTTAATGTAAATATTAATTAACTAATTAATTAATGTAATGATATAAGATACTGGTCTATGCCAATTACTGCCAAACTGCTTTCCAGATTTCCCAACGTTTTTTTCAGCTTTTTAAAACCAAGTAATGACTTTGTATCCCAAAACTTAAGTCTTTACTTTTAACAAACACAAGATTATAGTCACTTACTGCTGCAACTGTTGGTCTTCTCTGTTCCACTGATCTGCCTTTCTGTTTCTTATCCAGTACCAGATAGTAATATAATTTAAGATCTGGTACTGCTAAATCTCCTTCCTCTGTATTTTTTTTATTAATTCCTTTGATATTCTTGACCTTTTGTTCTTCCAAATGATTTTTTTTTCGAATGCAATAAAACAATTTTTGATAATTTAATTGGAATGGTATTGATATATAAATTAGTTTAGGTAGAATTGGCATTTTTATTAATTGGTCCTGCCTACCCATGAACAATTAATATTTCTCCAATGATTTAAATCTTATTTTATTTATATAAATTTTAAAAATAATTTTTATTTAACTCCCATATTTCTCTTGGGAGGTATACTTCCAGGTGTTTTATACTGTCTAAGAGTTATTTTAAATGGTGTATCTCTTACTATTACTTCTGGCAGGGTTTTGTTGGTGATATATAGGAATGCAATGATTTACATGGATTTACTTTATATCTTGCTACTTTGCTAAAATTAATGTTTCAACTAACTTTTTAGTTGGTTCTTTAAGATTAAGTATATCATCATATTATCTTTAAAAAGAGATGATTATATTACTTTATTGCCTATTCTGATTCCTTCTATTTCCCCTCCCCTCTTATTGCTGTTGCTAGAATTCCCAATACAATACTGGATAATATTGGTGATGGTGGGAATCCTTGTTTCACATCAGATCTTACTAGGAAGGCTTCTAGCTTATCCCCATTACAAATAATACTTGCTGATGTTTTAAGGTAAATGTTTTTTTTTTATCAATTTAAGGAAAAATTCATTTAATCCTACATTTCAAGTACTATGAAAGAAATTAATATTGTACTTTACAAAATATTTTTCTGCATCTGTTGATCTAACCATGTTGTTTTTGTTGCTTTTATTATTATAAATTAAATTAACAGTTTTCCTCATGTTAAACTATCCCTGCATTCCTACTATAAATTCCATTTGGTAACAATGTATAATCTTTGTAATATATTGTTATAATCTCTTGTTAGAATTTTATGATTTCTTCATCCATATTCATTACTGAAATTGATCTCTAATTTTCTTTCTGTTTTTACTCTTCTTAGTTTAGTTATCAATTTCTTATTTGTTTCATAGAAGGAGTATGGTAGGACTCTGTCTTTGCCTATTATTCCAGAAAAATTTTTTAGTATTGAAATTAGTTGATATTAAAATGTTTGATAGAATACACTTGTAAATCCTTTTGGTCCTGCTGGGGTTTTTTTGTGTGTCTGTTTTTTTTTAGGAAACTAGCTTATGGCCATTCAATTTATTTTTTCTAAAATGTAGCTACTTAAATATTCTATTTTATCTCCTTTAAATTAAGCAGTTTATATTTTTTGTAAATATCCTTCAATTTCACTTAAATTATTAGATTTATTAGCATATAATTGGACAAAAATAACTTTATAATTGCTTTGATTTAATTGTTAGTGGTATGTGTACCCTTTTCATTTTTAATATTAATAATTTGGTTTTCTATTTAAAAAATGTTAACCAATGGTTTATTTTACTTTTTATAAAAGCAACTTCTAGTTTTATTTGTTATTTGATGGTTTTATTAACTCTTAATTTTATTAAACTCACCTTTAATTTTTAGGATTTCCAATCTATACGTTAATTGGAATTTTTAGTTTGTTCTCTTTCTAGTTTTTTAAAATTGCATACCCAATTCCTTGGTCTCCTTTTTTTTCTATTTTATTGTTGTAAACATTTAGAGATATGAATTTTCCTTTGATACTGCTTTTGTTGTATCCCATACCTTTTGATATCTTGTCTCATCATTATCATTCTCTTTGATGAAATTATTTTTTCTATGATTTGTTCTTTAATTAACTCATTCTTTCATAATAGGTCATTTAGCTTCCAATTAGTTCTTATTTTATGTTTCCATGGTCTCTTGTTAAATATAATTTTTATTTCATTGTGATCTGTAAAGCATGCATTTAACATTTCTGCTTTTCACTGTAAAAATTTCAAAACCTATATGTGGTCAGTCTTTGTAAAAAGCATCACATATCACTGAGAAAAAAATGTATTTCTTTCTACTCCCATTCAATTCTCTCCAGATATCTATCATATTTAATTAATTTGAGGGGTAGCTGGGTGGCGCAGTGAATAGAGCACCAGACCTGAAGTCAGGAGGACCTGAATTCAAATGTGGCCTCAGACAGTTAACACTTCCTAGCTGTGTGACCCGGGGAAGTCACTTAACCCCAATTGCCTCAGGAAAAAAAAAATTAATTTGAAATTCTATTTACTTCCCTGACATATTTTTTGGGTTAAATTTATCTAGTTCTGGGGAAAAAAAAGATTAAAGTCCCTCACTATTATAGTGCTGCTGTCTATTTCAACTTGTAATTTATGTATACTTTAAAATTTAGATAGCATATTATTTGGTGCATGTAGATTTCATATTGATATTGTTTCATTATCTATGATACCTTTTATCATAATAGCTTTAATTTTGTCTGAGATCATGATTGCTATTCCCTGCTTTATTTTTACATCAATTGAAGCATGATAAATTCTATTCCGGTCATTTATTTCAATTTTGTTTGCATTTTTAATTTTTAAAGGTGTTTTTTTTGTAAACAACATATTGTTAGATGCTGATTTTTAATCCATTCTGTTATCTGTTTCTGTTTTATGGGTGAAGTCATATCATTCACATTTAAATTATAACACTATATGTGTATTTCCCTTCATCCTATTTTTTCTCACTATTGTGCTTCTCAGCCTCTCTTTTTACTTTATCCCTCTTCATCCATCTGGTTTACTTTTAACCATAACCTCCCTAATTCACACCCTTTTAAAGAATCTTTCCCTCATCCTCTCCCCATACTGTTCTAAATAGCAATCTACAATAACAATCTACACACCCTTCTAAAAGTCCCTATCCTCTCAACCACTTACTCCTTTATAAATTTAAAACTTTTATATCCTTCTAGATGTATATGTTGTTCCCTCAACACTAGATTTGATGAAAATAAAATTCTTTTTTTTTATTTGTATAACATATGTATGGGTAGTTCCCCAGCATTGATCTTTACAAAGCTTTCTGTTACAAATTTTACCCCCAGTCCCCACCCCTCCCCTAGATGGCAGGATGTCCACTACATGTTAATTATATTAAAATACTTGACAAATCGAATATATGTATACATATTTCCACACATCATTGTTGTGCAAGAAAAATCATATCTACAAGAAAGAAAAATCAGAGAAAGAAAACACAATGCAAGCAAACATCAATCAAAAGCATGAAAATGTTATGTTGTGGTCCACATTTCACATCCCTCTCTCTGGGTGTATGTGGCTTTCTTCAGTGAACAATTGGAAATGGTTTGAAACATTTCATTGTTGAAGAGAGCCATGTCCATCAGAATTGATTGTCATATAGTATTGTTGTTGCTGTGTATAATGATCTCCTGGTTCTGCTCGTTTCACTCAACATCAGTTCATGCAAGTCTCTCCAGGCCTCTCTGAAATCATCCTGCTGGTCGTTTCTTACAGAACAATAATATTCCATAACATTCATATACCATAATTTATTCAGCCACTCTCCAATGTATGGCATCCATTCAGTTTCCAGTTTCTAGCCACTACAAAAAGGACTGCCACAAACATTCTTGCACATGTGGGTCCCTTTCCTTCCTTTATGATTTCTTTGGGATATAAGCCCAATAGAAATGCTGCTGGGTCAAAGGGTATGCACAGTTTGACAACTTTTTGAGCATAGTTCCAAATTGCTCTCCAGAATGGCTGGATCCGTTTACAACTCCACCAACAATGCATCAGTGTCCCAGCCTTCCCACATCCCCTCCAACATTCATCATTATCTTTTCCTGTCATTTTAGCCAATCTGACAGGTGTGTAGTGGTACCTCAGGGTTGTCTTAATTTGCATTTCTCTGATCAATAGTGATTTGGAGCACCTTTTCATATGACTACAAATAGTTTTAATTTCATCCTCTGAAAATTATCTGTTCATATCCTTTGACCATTTATCAATTGGAGAATGAAAATAAAATTCTGCAAAAAAAAAAAAAAGTATAAAAAGGGCACCTAGGTGGTGCTGCAGTGGATAGAGCTCCAGCTCTAAAGTCAGGAGGACCTGAGTTTAAATTTGGTCTCAGACACTTAATACTTCCTAGATGTGTGACCCTAGGTAAGTCATTTAACCCCAATTGCCTTGCCTTAGCAAAAAAAAAAAAAGAAGAAGAAGAAGAAGAAGAAGAAAGAAAAAGAAAAAGAAAAGAAAGAAAGAAAAAAGAAAATAAAAGTTCTGGCAATACCAGCCCACCACTCTCACCTGCTTCCTCTATATCAGTTTTTCCTTTCATGCTTCAGTTGCATAAGACAATTACTCCTTATTACTTTTCCCCCCTGAGGCAATTGGGGTTAAGTGATTTGCCCAGGGTCACACAGCTAGGAAGTGTTAAGTGTCTGAGGCCAGATTTGAACTCAGGTTCTCCTGAGTTCAGGGCTAGTACTCTATCCACTGTGCTACCTAGCTGCCCCTCCTTATTACTTTTTACTACCCAATTTTGTTTTAATCACTCCATCAATCCCAATCTTTCTCTAAACTATTTAAGTGATAATGACCATCTCAAGAATACTGACTAATAAGAAAACAATAAGACCTTATTGAATCCCTTATAATTGCTCTTTAATGTTTACCTTATATTTCTCCTTGATCTTATATGTTGAATTTTCTATTGAGTTCTAGTCTTTTTTGTCACAAATACCTGAAAATCAGTTCATTAAATATCTATTTTTTGCCATTCAGGAACATACACATTTGCTAGATAAGTTATTTTTGGTCATAACCCTAGGTCTTTTGCTCTTTGAAATATAATGCTTTAATACCTATGGTCTTTTAATTGTAGTAGCTGCTATGTCTTGTATGATGCTGATTGTAGCTCCACAGTATTTAAATTGGTTTTTCTTGTTCTTGTAGTATTTTCTCCTTAATCTGGGAACTTTGAGACTTGACTATGATATTCCTTCAAGTTTTCATCCTTGGATCTCTTTCAGGTAGTAGATTTTTTTTCTAGCATTTCAAAACAATTCTCCTTAATGATTTCTTGTAATATTGTATCAGGATTCTTTTTTTGGATTGTAACTTTCAGAGAGTCTTAACATAATTAACAAATTATGATTTGCCTCACCTTGATCTGTTCTCTACACAAGCTGCTTTTCTAATGAGATGTTTCACATTCTCTTCCATTTTTTCATTCTTTTGATTCTGACTTATTATTTCTTGGTGTCTTATAACATCATTCTCTTCCCTTTGCCTAATTCTAGTTTTCAAGGGGTTACTTTCTTCCTTAAGTTCTTAGATCTTTTATTTCTAATCAAATGACTCCATAATTTTCTTGGATTGCTTATTTTTTCCCTAATTGTCCTTGATCTCCCTTTTTGTTTTTTGAAGTTCTTTTTAAGTTCTTCCAAGAAATCTTTTTAGGTTTGTGACCATTTGATATTTTTCCTTGGGGTAGAAGTGCCTTTTTAAAAATTCACTATCTTCCTCTGACCATGAACCCATATCTTCTCTATCCCCACAGCAGCTATCTAAAGTCAGGTTCTCTCTCCTTTCTTATTCATTTTTATTTTTTATTTTTTTAGAATCTTATTATAGGTTCTAGTCCCTAGATTTGGGTAATGGTGCCTTGGGCCTTAGGTCTGTCTTATTATTATTTTCTGAACTCTGTAGGGGTCCAACCTCAGGCACTTCTCTCTACCTCTAAGTCATGACTAGGACACCCCAGCCATGCCGTCCTATAAATATTCCCTTGCTTCCTGTAATTCCTACCATGGTTGCAAATTTAGATTTCCCCTTTGCCCTGTCGTAGAAACCAAGGATTCCAACCAAGTGCCCAAAGGCAGCAGGGTTTCTGCCCCTCTGCTACTGCATTCACTTGGCATTTGCTAGGTTCTTCTCATCTGCAGCTGTAACCCAGGACAGCTGGTCAGGACTGCTGTGCCTGGTATTTCAAGAGAGCAGGTTTTTCAATTTTCCCCTCCTCTGTTCTTCTACTCCCTCACTTTTGTGAGGTGAAAGCTCACACACATACATTTAAAGCAAAATTCAAAGTAGAGATATGAGGTTTCACTTAACCCCAATTGCCTTAGCAAAAAAAAAAAAAAAAGAAGAAGAAGAAGAAGAAAATAAAGTTCTGGCAACACCAGCCCACCACTCTCACCTGCTTCCTCTATATCCCTTTTTCTTTTCATGCTTCAGTTGTATAAGACAATTACTCCTTATTAATTCCCCCCCCAGGCAATTGGGGTTAAGTGACTTGCCCAGGGTCACACAGCTAGGAAGCTCTTTTTTTCTGTTCTATGTATGCAGAAATGCATACAATTGACATTGGTATCAATTCACATTGCTCAAGTTCAGGATAAAATTTTTTTTAAACGCATCTGATCTATCAAACTGTGCATACCCTTTGGTCCAGCAGTATCACTACTCCATTTGTATTCTAAAGGAGGGAAAGGGACCCACATATGCAAAAATGTTTGTGGCAGCCCTTTTTGTAGTGGCTAGAAACTGGAAACTGAAAAGATGCCCATCAATAGGAGAATGGCTGAATAAATTATGGTATATGAATGTCATGGAATGTTATTGTTCTATAAGAAACAATCAGCAGGATGATTTTAGAAAGGCCCAGAGAGACTTACGTGAACTGATGCTAAGTGAAGTGAGTAGAACCAAGAGAACATTGTAGACAACCAACAATAAGATTATGTGATGACCAACTGTGATAGACTTGATTCTTTTCAACAATGAAGTGATTCTGGCCAGTTCCAATAGGCTTGTGATGGAGAGAGCCATCTGCACCCAGAGAGAGGATTGTGAAAACTGAGTGTGGAATACAACATAATTTTTTCATTTTTTTGATTTTTGCTTGTCTTTTGTTTTCTTTCTCATTTTTTCTTCCTTTTTGATAATGATTTTTCTTGTGCAGCAAGATAAATGTGGAAATATGTACAGAAGAATTGTACATTTTTAACATATATTGGATTATTTGCTGTCTAGGGGAGGGGGTGTGGAAAGGGAAGGAGAAAAATTTGGAACACAAGGCTTTGCAAGAGTGAATATTGAAAACTATCTTTTGCATGCATTTTGAAAATAAAAAGTTATTATTAAAAAAAAGAAAGAAAGAAAGAAATGATGAGCAGGCTGATTTCAGAAAAGCCTGGAAAGACATGAACTAAAGCTGAATGAAGTGAATAGAACCAAGAGAACACCATACACAGCAACAAGATTATATGATAATCAACTGTGATGAACTTGGATCTTTTCAACAGTGAGGTGATTCAAGACAATTCCAATAGACTTGGGATGGAAAAGGCTTTCTGTATTCAGAGAGGGAACTATGGAGATTGAATGTGGATCAAAGCATAGTATTTTCACTTTTTGTTGTTTTTTTCTTTCACTTTTTGATCTGATTTTTCTTGTGCAGCATGATGAATATGGAAATAGGTTTAGAAGATTTGCACATGTTAACTTGGATTGGTTACTGTCTAAGGAGGGAGAAAAATTTGGAGCACAAGGTTTTGCAAGGGTCAATGTTGAAAACTATCTGCGTTAATTTGAAAAAAAAATCCACTAAAAAAGAATGCATCTGGACGTATAAATTTATGATCAAACCCTTTTCCAATACTAGTACATACTGTATACAAAATCAGAAGCAGCATGAGCCTCAGCTCCAGATGTTACATCTTCATTCATCATTATGAAGAAATGGGAGGAGAAAGACACAAGCTCTAGCACTGAAGGTGAGTCATGCTCCTGTACATATTTCATTCTTTTTCACAATGTTTTTGCCCACTTCATTATGTTAGCTTGATCAAAGATAAACCAATCCCATTCTTACTATTTGGCTCACCTAAATACTCCAGCAGAAGCAGCAGAACCATTAACTTCCACTCCAGCTGATCTGTGCATCTGTAAAGGCACTATAAGATCCCAGAGGAATATCTCACACATCACTTGGAGGTGCTATCAGTGCTCTCTCATACTTCTGGACAGCATGCTACCTCATATTGCGATTGTTGCAAAGGGCTTGTAGCCTATATTATGCAGAAGTCACAGCTAACATTTTAGTTATCAGCTAATAATCTGGCAGAACTGACAAGAATTCCCATCCCTATTCCAGAAATGAGAGTAAAGGAAGGTAGTCTGCTACCTTGGAGTGGAGGCAAAGAAGGCACCCAAAACAAACTTGCCTTACTTCTCAGTTTTGCTTGAGGCAAATACTCATGTCCATTTACAGTTATGCCATTAAAAATTCATTTGTGGTTCAGGGAGGAAGAAAAGTATTAGTAAATATTGATGAGCAACTGAAAATTCTGTTGGTAAAAAAATGAATCCTGGATAATTTATGAAAATTTAATAAGGCTAAAATACTCACAGTTATCGCATTCAAGATTTGTGAGATATGCTCATGAATGAATGACTCAGTGGTTTCATCGTATGGTATAGCTTGACTGAGAGCAGACAAAGATCGCAAGAACGTGAGCTTTTCAAGATCACCCTGAATTCATGAGGGGAAAAGAATATGTAATAGCCATTTAATAAATGTTTGTTGTTTTTAATTTTTTTTAAATCACATAATAATAGAACTGAAAGAGATCCCAGAGATAACCAAATCTAATTTGCTTTTGACAGATGCAGAAACCAAGGCCCAGAGAATTTAAATGTAGCCACTGGTTTGTAGGATTCAAATGTTCAGAATGCACATACGTAAGTGATTTTCTTGGAGTTACAAAGTTAGAACTGCAAAACGAACATATAGTCTTTTCCATTATATTATGCTGCCCTTAATACTTTACATGCATATAGTGCTTTTTAAAAAAATTTTGAGTTCCAAATTCCCTCCATCCAGCCCCACTTCCACCCACTGAGAAGTGAAGCAATATGATGCTCATCATATATATTGTCATATAAAACATTTTTATTTTAGCCAAGTTACAAAAAACAAAAACAAAAAAGCCCAAGATTAATAAAATGACAAAAAGTATGCTTTAATCTGTACTTAAAGTTCGTCAGTTTGCTTTCTGGAGATGAGTTGCATCTTTCATCTTGAGGTCTTTCGAATTATCTTGGATCATTGCATTGATCAGAGTAGCCAAGTTTTTCAAGATAGTCATTGTTATAATACTGCTGTAACTATATGCATTGTTCTCCTGGTTCTGCTCACATCACTTTACATCAGTTCACATTAAATTTTCCAAGATTTTTCTGAACCCAATCTCCTGATTTCTTATAGCACAGGAGTATTCCATCATAATCCTATACCACAACCTGTTCAGCCACTCTCCAATTGATGGGCATCCCCTCAATTATTTGCCACTACAAAAAAGCTGCTATAGATATTTTTGTACATATAGATCCTTTTTTTCCTTTGATCTTGGGTTATAAACCTCGGAATGATTTTGTTGGGTTTATACACAGCTTTATAGTCTTTTAGGCATAGTTTTAAATTGTTCTCCAGAATGGCTGGACCAGTTCACAATTCCACCAATAATGTATTAATGTTTCTATTTTTTCCACATGCCTTCCAGCATTTGTCATTTTCCTTTTCTGCAATGTTTTCAATCTGACAGATGTGCTCAATAGTGATTTAGAACATTTTTTCATGTGACTACTGATAGCTTTGAATTATTCTGAAAATTGCCTGTTCATATCTGCTGATCACTTACCAATTGGAGAGTGGCTCTTATTTTTTTTTTATTTTATTTGCATAACATATGTGTGGGTAATTCTTCAACAATAACCCTTACATAGCTTTCCGTTACAAATTTTTCCCCCCAACTCCCCACCCCTCCCCTAGATGGCAGGATATCCACCACATGTTAATTATGTTAAAATATTGGCAAATCGAATATATGTATACATATTTCCAAACTTATCATTGTTGTGCAAGAAAAATCTTATCTGCACAAACGATATAACAGATAAAGGAAACACAATGTAAGCAAACATCAATCAAGGAGTATGAGAATGTTATGTTGTGGTCCACATTTCACATCCCTCTCTCTGGGTGCATATGGCTTTCTTCAGTGAACAATTGGAGGTGGTTTGAAACATTTCATTGTTGAAGAGAGCCATGTCCATCAGAATTGATCATCATATAGTATTATTGTTGCCGTGTATAATGATCTCCTGGTTCTGCTCATTTCACTCAGCATCAGTTCATGTAAATCTCTCCAGGCCTCTCTGAAATCATCTTGCTGGTCATTTCTTACAGAACAATAATATTCCATAATATTCATATACCATAATTTATTCAGCCATTCTCCAATTGAAGGGCATCTATTCAATTTCCAGTTTGTAGTGGCTCTTATTTTTATAGCCCTAGCTTAGTTCCCTATATTTAAGAGAAACAAAGCCTTTATCAAAGAAATTTGATGCAATCCTTCCCCCTCTCCCCATAGTTTCCTTTTAATTTTGACTGCATTTGTTTTGTTTGTACAAAACTTTTTAAATTTCATGTAATCAAAATAATCAATTTTGTCTCTTGTGATCCTCTATCTTTTGTTTGGTCATAAATCCTCTTATTTGCAAATCAAACTGTGAAGAAACTTTTCCAAATGTTTTAATATTGTAATTTCATTTGATCTGATATTTCCATATTAATTAGTATTATATATGTATTTTGTTTTGTCCTAAGATTTCTGTGCTTAAATTTATGATTTTACATGCCCCAAAATAAACAAACATATAATCATCAGTTCTTTGAGAAGACAGTGAATGTTTGAGAGGAAATGCTACTACTAACCAATTCAATTTTGCCCAGCAAGAAGAATTTTAATGTCAAACTGGAAGCAATGTAACCTTGAGATAAAACCACCATTAATTAACTCTATTATAATCTATAACAGCCAAGAATGAGGAGTATTAGGACTAGTTTGATAAGGCACCCAGATCTCAGGAAAGTAAATTTTTAAAAATTCAAAGAACAAGTAGGTACAAATAGACACTGTTAAAATTAAGAAGGTTCAAAAAAGAAAAGAAATTTCTAAAACCAAATTCTGATAATAAAATTATAAATGATCCAAATTACAAAGAAATATAAAAGAATGAAATCTCACTCACAAGAAGCTTTTGGAATCATTCTTATTTCCCCAAGGGCCTTATATAAAAGGTATGAGAACATACATACAAAGCACAGTAAATATAAAGGAGCCCTTCTAGTTAGTCTGTAAGTAAATATCAGAAAGGCAACACCCACAATGAGGGAAGGCTTATGGAAAGTGCTATGTTGGATAAAACTAAGAAAAGCAGAACTATTTCACTTCTGTTTATGTTCTTCACTAATCACCTCCAGACTAAAAAGTGATGAACAAATACAGGAGGGAATTTAAGCTAAGGTAGTGAGTATTTATGATCATGGACCAGGTCTTAGAAAATTAAGTATTCATGAAAGAAGGGATATTACCTATGATATAGGTGGTATCAATATTATTGTCCCATTTGCAGAACTATAAGTTGAGGTTTAGAGAAATTAAGTGACTCACACTTGATTGAGGAATGTAGCAAATCCAGGAGTTAAGCTAGGGCCTACCCCAAAGCAGAACAAATGACTGTTGAACATTATCAAGAATTAAGAGTTGGGCTCTTTCTCTCAGCAAAGGAGAAATTATGGGTTCAGAATGCTGTATACACAGTCAGACATGATCTCTGCACTAGTTTTTAACTTTTCTTTGTCACTAGGGAGGTTTCAGTGGAGGAGGAAGTGCAGTTGGGAAATTAATACAGCATAAGAACAATGATCATTAATAAAACTTAAAAGGAAAAAAAAGGAGTATGAAAGTATAGACATTATCAGAGTCTGCTTGTACCTTCTGATCCCTCTTAAGGTATTCCCGAATGGAATTTATCAGCTTTTCTATTATAATCACACCTGGGGCTCCCTGTGGCTCTGGATGTATGACATCTTTAAAACCTTTTTGAGAAGTTTCAGGGGTATGAGAAGTATTGGTGTCTAATAAAAAAAAAAGAAAGGGGAAAGTTAAAACTATGTGCTATGACAAAATACTATGGTATAGTAAAAAGAACACTTGCAACAAATCTGTGTTAACTTCTCTCTGTGAGTCAGTGGTACTCATGTCCATTAAACTAAAATAGAATGAAACAGAGTAGATAAGCATAGTCTAATGTCACATCCAAAGTATTCCATATTTGGGTGATCTCCATCTGATTTCATATTTTCTTATACTTACATACTCCTATGTTTCTGATTTGTGCTATATTTATTTCCATACATATCTCATCATCATTACTAGATTATAAATTCTTTGAATGAAGGGACCAGGTCTACTCAGTATCTCTCCCAGAACTTCAAAGCAAAGTATTATATATGCTTGAATGACTTTAGGCAAATAATTTAAACTGTTTCCATGTCTGTATAATGAAGGGTTGAATTAGATGCTGTTTAAAATTCTTTTTATCCATAATAATTCTTTGTTTCTGTAATTACATAGGCTAAATATATAGTGAGAGACAGAAGACCTGGGTTCAAGTCCCATCTTAGATACATGTTGACTGTGTAATTCCGGACAAATGACTGAACTTTGGTGCCCACAGGCTACTCTTTAAGAGTATAAGTTATACAAAAGGGGAAGCTTTCTCACTAGAATTCCCTATCCCAGTGAAATCATAGGTTTGGACTCAATATTCAGTAGTCAGAAAAAAATCATAATGGCAGCATTTCCTTTTTGGAGAAAGAAAAGAGATCGTTTTCTGTGCATATAGAAACTTCCAACTTCCAACTCCACTAATGCTGATCAGTATCTGTCTATATTTTTTTTTATCTTAGGTGAAGCTAGATGGCATAGTAGAGAAAGCACTAGTTCAATAGGGCTGGATTACCTATTATCTTTTCCTTAGGTAAGAGATAGTGATAATAGTCCCATTACTATTTCTTATCTCATATCTATTCAACCTTATTTTCTACTTCTTCCCCATATAAATTCTCTGCTTTAATCAGTTCAACTTTCTTACCTGATTATTATTTTCTCACATGTGTCAAACATATTTGCAAATTTGTTCCTACTTTCATATTTTTGTTCATGCTTTCTCCTGGAATTCTACTAATCCTCAATAATATGGAATCCTACATTTTTTTATCTTGCAAAATCCTGTACTTTCTTTTAGGACCCAGCTGAAGTTCTACTTCTTTCATAAAATCTTTCCTTTCTATTTCAGTCTATTTGTATCATCTCTTTTTAAAATTCCTATACATTTGAATTGAAAAGGCAATATTTTCAATTTTTGGATGACTAATTGTTAATTCATTCTAACAGACATTATTAAGTATCCATTATGTATAAGAAAGGTACTGTGCTAAGTCTTGGGTCTACAAAGGTAAAGGAGGAGTACAAAGAATGTTTTTCTGAGGGCATCCTGCTCATTATTTCTTATAGTATTCCATCATAATTATATACCACAATTTGTTCAGGCATTTCCTAATTGAGGGGCATCTCTTCAATTTCCAATTCTTTACCCTGAGAAAAGGGCTGCTATAAATATTTTAATGTAAATAGATGTACATGTAGATTAAATGTTTTAATCTCTTTTGGGATACATACCAAGAAATGGTATTGCTAGGTCAGGCGGTATTCATGGTTTAATAGCTCTGTGGGTATAGTTCCAAATTGTTCTATAGAATGGTTGAATTAGTTCACTATTCCAGGAATACTGAATGTATTAAGTGCCTATTATGTGCCAGGGACTGTGCTCAGTGATTTACAAATATTATCTCATTTGATCCTCACAATTCCCTGGGAGGAAAGTACTATTGTTATTTTCATTTTATAGCTGTGGAAACTGGAGTAAATAGAGATTAAGTGACTTGTCCTGGATGACACAGCTAGTATGTGAGGGGATTTGAACATCCTGCCTCCAGGCCTAGCACTCTATCCCCTCCATGCTATCTAGCTATCAATTTTAGTAGTGGGTGTATGTGGCATATCACCAAAGGAGATGGGACATGATGATGAAATAAGACACAGTCCATATGAAGGAAGGGATAGGGCCTGTACCTGTGATTTAAAAGTTTAAGGAATTTTCAGACAAAGAATCTCTTCTGCCAATGCAGGTCAGAAGCTTCTCCGAAATTCAGAGTCTTGGAGACTGGATGACTGAGAAGGTAAGGGACTGGCACAGGTCCCTGACTGGCAGTCCATGTCAAAGGCAGGACTGGAATCCTATCTTCCTGGCTTTGGGGCTCTCTGTCTTCCTCTACACCACTGCCTCCCATATACAAATAACTAATACAAAGACCAATGTAGTAAGTGCAAAGAGAGATCCAAAGTACAAAATACGTTGGAGGAAAGAGATCACTTTGAGCATGAGATTCAAGAAGACTCTTCATGGATAAAACGGCTACTCTGGAAAGTCTTGAAGCAAGGAATGGATTTTGACAATACAGGTAAGTAACGATAAAGAGATGAAAAGGAGATGGATGGTAACAGAAAACCACGATGGCTACAACAGGAAGAGAAGGAGAATGAAAAGTGCTGGAACAATAGGTAGAAGTCTAACTGTAAACAGCTCTGGACACCAGATGAAGGATATACTTCAGTACCCGCTAAAAGTTTCTGATCTAATTGGAGTAACAAATTAAGATTACAGGGGTAGTTGTATGAAGCATATGTTGAAGAGAGAAGAGACTAGAGGCAGAAACACTATAAGGAGGATATTTGAGTTTATGGAGGCCTGAACTTGAATAGTAGTAAGAGAAACAGAAATGAGGGAACAGATTAAAAATATATTATGGAGGTGGAATCAATAATTACCTATTAATTGGATATAGAATATAAGGAAGAAAGAAAATAAAAGGATGACTCCAAAGTTTTAAGTATGGATGACTATAAGAAGAAAGTAGACACTTTTAGTTGTAACAAACCCCCCTATGGCATAGTTTTGAGTCCCCTTGATATCTGGTTCCCCCTTTTTGGGATTTGCTTCAGCATGATGATGTTATTTCTAACACATGGTATGTAGAGTTCAAACAAAATATTTCAAATGATTTCTGCCTAGTTTATAATTAGCAATATGCTGTTTATAAATGCAATTCCTTTTTTTCTTGGACACTAAACTTTTACTGATATAGTCTAATATACCATCTGTGCTCATTTAGAAAAATATTTTAATAGTATTTTACTTGGTCAAATACATGCCAATGATAGTTTTCAATATTCATTTTTTTTAAGTGTTCCAAATTTTTCTCCTTTACCTCCTTTCTCAAAACAGCAAGTAATCTGATATCAGTTTAATATGTTCAATTCTTTTAAACATATTTCCATATCTGTCATGTTGTGCAAGAAAAATCAGACCAAAAGGGAAAAAAACATGAGAAAGAAAAAAACAAACAATAAAGAAGGTGAAAATACTATGCTTCAATTCATATTCAATCTCCATAATTCTCTCTCTGGATGTGGATGGCATTTTCCATCCCAAGTCTAATGGAATTTAAACTCATTATTTAATATCAATTTGTCTCAGGGATACTCTAAGACTAAGAATTAGAATAAATCATAATTATAATAATTAAAACTGTGGGTCACTAATAACAGGATAATAGAGATGTTGCAGGTATAAATAAGCTAATGTATATTGCTAATGTTGACCTGTACACATGAAGTTGGATAAAAAATAATATCCAAGAGATATAAGGCCAGAAAGAGAGGCAGGTTGATTATATAATAAAAGCAAAGGATAAGGATCATTGTACTGCAGTAATAGCTACAAAATATTAAAACACCTGGAAGAAGGCCTCCTGGGCATGGAACTCAATGGAAGAGTTAAAGCAAAAAAGCATATGCAAAAAAAGGAGGCATGGATTGATCACAATCTAAAGCAGTATAGGAAGAATCTCTACCAAAGAGATGGGAAATGCATCCAAACCCTCTTGATGGCTACTAGACAGTGTATGGTCTACTAAATTTTCTTTCATCTTTATCCCCAGTAAAAGAAACATTGAAAGTAGTAAGTCTTTGAATCAGTGTTTTTGGATTTTAATTAAAATCTTCTTCACACAAATTGCTACCAAGCCATTTTCTATATAGCTTGTGTTTCTGCAACTGATTTTTTTTTATCTAAGTACAGAAAACCTTATTTATCACTAACAACTTTCATTTGCTAGATTTTTTCTAGTGATCAATCAAGAATACGAAATATATTATATTATACTGTTACTTTGTTTTACTTATATATAGAATCAAGGTCATAAGAAGATTGGATTAAAGTCAGAAGGCCTGAGTTCTAATTCTGTTTCTGCCATTTACTATTTATATGACATTGAGCAAGTTAATTAACTTTCCTTTATCTTGTTTCCTTATCTGGAAAATGAAGAGATTAGACTAAATGATCTCTAAATTCCCTTTCAGCTCTAAATTTTAGAATCCATAGGTTTAAGGAACTCTAAATTTTATAATCCTTCCTAATTTGGTTGCAAGTTCCCAGAGGATGGGGACTAGATTTTGCAAAGTGAATAGGACAGTGCCTATAACTAGTTAATTATTTGGCAGATTACTGACTTGACTTAAAGAGGCTCCTTTACCTATGAGATCAGGTTGATTTTTGTTCTCCCCTTCCAAGGTGCTTAGCTGTAAATCCACACTTTCAGCATCAGTGTCAGAACCATGGGGAGTCACCATCTCTTCAAGAGTGTTGAACCTAGGAATTAACAAAGTATTAAAAGAAAGCAATTTATTTCCCTTAGAAGAATTAGTAGAATTGTTGAGCTCTTTGTGAAAAATCAATGATTTGCAACTCTGAGCTGTTTATTCAGCTGATCAAATAATGAATCCTGCTCACTTTAGTTCAAAGGAAAAAGGCAACACTATGTAACAAAACAGGTAATTGACTTGGGTTTACATCTTGGGAGGAAGACCTGGAGCCTCCAAGAAGACCTGAGCTCAAATTTGCTCGGAGAACTTACTAGCTTCCTAACCCTGGACAAATCACTAAATCTGTCTCAATTTCCTCATCTATAAAATAGGGATATAATATATATATATAATATAAAATAATAAAACCTACCCTGCAGGATTGTTGTGAGGATAAAATGAGATAATAATTGAAAAGTATTTAGCAAACCCTAAAGGGATACATAAATACTATCATTACTTGGTAACTTTGGGCAAACCACATCTCTGAATTTCAGTTTTATCATCTTAAAAATAAGAGGATGGGCCTGGTCTCTACAGCCTTTTTAAGCTAAGTCTGGAGCTATGATTCTAATTATCTGCTTTTTTCTTATCTGGCCCACAAGCAGATTCTTAGGGTTTCCCTAACTTCCTACCAAGTTCCTAAAGTCATTTTGTTACCAAGTCACATACAGGAATGATTTAATAAACAAAATCTTTCCCTTAACTCTTCTCTCCCACACTTTCAGGACGTGTATAATTATTTGGCAATGCAAAGGAAAGAAAATGAGGTAGGTGCTAACCCCTAACAAAGTTCCTTTCTGGTATAAGTCTCAATAAGGAATTTCTATACTAAGCAGGAGGTAAATCAGGATACAACACTGATGGTGTGAAGTGATCAATTAGTCTGAGCTGGTAAAATAAGGTACCTAATTTTGGTTAAAAAAAATCCGTTTTTTGGGTCTCTGATATCCATAAGTTCTGCTTACAATAAACTTATTATTCATTCCCCTTAAGCCTCACACTTACTTTTTCAATTAAAAAAAAAAAATTTCCAAGCTTCAAGTCAGTACAGCAGATGCCTTGCTGAGTTATATATATAATCTCCTGATCTGAGACAGGAAAATAATCAAATGAATCTGCCTTCCTCCCTATTAAGCCCTTGGTCCTTGTTGCCTGCATTCTTGAATATCCATCAAACATCCATAAATTTAAAACACTGCAATAAAAGCCTATGGTTTTAAGTATTAAAATCAAATACTACCAGTGAAATAATGTTGCTGAAGGGCTTAGCATAATGCCTGACACACAGTAGGCACTAAATTATCTTTTCTATTTTATTCTTTCTGCCACAGATCTTATGGTACAATGACACAAGCAATTCTCTCTTTTCTTTCCTGGCCCCCTGTCTATAGTCCTTTTATTTTGTTTTTCTTTCAGAGTCATTTTCTCCCAAAAGTCAGTCAGGATCTGAGACCTTGGCTGGTGATTAGGCAAGGGAGGAAAGGCTGGGAAGCTTTGAGATTCAGCCCTCAGGGAAACCATCAGAAAGTGATTAATAGAGGACTATCTGTGTACTTCTGATTTTATTTATTAATTGAATGATTCGATGGTGGTGATATCATCAGGGAGCTATGAGTCTATCTTGTATAACTTCTGAAACTAGCTGACTAGTAAAGCAATTGCTCCAGTCAATCATCACTTTACCACCAATAAATAGGAAAGTCATCTATTTCATTCCTAACACCCTGCCAGCCATCCAAGATCATAAACCCTCATTGAACCAATCCAAGGGCAGTTGATAAATCAATTAGTATACACAGAGCTTCAGGAAAGGAAAGCAAAAACTATATAAATAATGACTCAGAATCAGCAATGTTTTTTTTGTTTTGTTTTAATCTCTGAGGCAATTGGGGTTAAGTGACTTGCCCAGGGTCACACAGCTAGGAAATGTTAAGTCTTTGAGATCAAATTTGAACTCAGGTCTTCCTGACTTCAGGGCTGGTGCTCTATCCATTGTGCCACCTAGCTGCCTCTTGAATTAGCAATGTTTTTAAAAGAAAGTTTCATGTGTGCATCAACAATTGAATGTGTACCAGAGAATCTTAGTCACTGGGCAGCTGTGCACTCATGCTATTATTGGGAACTTTGCTTCAGATCTAATAAATCAGTCTAGACATCTATAAATAAATACTGCAAAATGAAATAAAATCCAACACTTAAATAGACAAAAGGAGCTCTGGAATTGAAAGAGAATATGGAAACATAAAATGCTGCTCCTGAGTGGTTTAAAAGAGAAATGAAAATTATGAGAACAGAATTTATGGACTGTGTGTCAAAAATAATTTATGGGATAGAAAAACTTGAGTCTGAGATGGTAAGAATCACCAAAGAAACAAACAAGAAAACATCAACTGAGAATGCAAATACACAGAAATGAAGAACAGTTTAGAAAAGAAGAAAAAAATTTAAAGTAAATATCCAAACAAAACATACTGATCTAGAAGACAGAACAATTTAAGAGGCAATCTGAATATTATTATAGGTATCCCAAAAGAACATAAGTCAAAAAACTTGAACACCACAATGCCAGAAATAATACAAGAAAACTGCCCAGAACTTCTCAAACTGAGGCTCAAAGAAGTTAAATGATTTCCTTAGGATTCCACAGCCAATAAATATTAGAAGGAATCTATACACAGATCTACCTTAAGTCCACTGTTCTATTCAGTAAGCTTTCAAAGATTGAATTTAATTCCTGGATAAAGAATCCCACATTGGGACATGTTGTTTGAAAAAAGAGTATTCGGGGAGTAAAACCTTTAAAAAGCACATTTTCTGACTTGAAATTGAAATTGGTCTGAAACGTGTTAAAAAGAATGGTCACACTGGACGCGGTTCCAAGCACAGAGAAGCTTGGAAGCCTTCTAGGTGACAAAAGAACGATTACATTCTGCAATTATGATTTTCCCTCAAATATCTCACAAAGCACTCAGTGCACAATCAAATAATGAAGAGTTAATTTACCCCATTATCTTCCATAGAAACTCCCTACCCATTGACCCGTTCACTCTCACTGACAGTGTGGTGCAATGGGAAGGGCCCAGGCCTTGCAACGAGGTAGGTAGCAGCAGTAGCCAAGAGCTGACTCTTACATATTACTGGCTCTGAGCCATTTCAGACTCAGTTTTCTAGTCTATAAAATAAAACAGTTCTGGTACAGACTACCTCCCAGTGAGTGGAGTCACAGAGGAAATGTTTATTTAATTGAATAAGTCATTTACATTTCTGTTCAGCTTTAAGGTTTGCAAAACTGAGGAGTAAGAGAGTAAAGTACGTCAAATAATTAAAATGATTAGAATTACACAGCTATCCTAAATGAGGATCCCCAAACTTCCTTCCTCTCCCATTTCTTCCCACCCAAAGCTAACGCTCCTTTTAAAATGAGTTCTTGCAGGTGAATGAATGATCAGGACATTGGCCAATCAGCAGAAGCCCCGTTTCTGGTCCGGGTCCCTGCCTCTTCTGGCCGTTTTCCTGAACCACTAGGAGCTTAACGGTTGCTAAGCGGACTGTTCCATGCAGGCGCTATTTCCGGGGGTGGACGGGCCTCGACGCACGAACTGTGTAGGCATTTCAAAACTTTTCCCGAAAGATTCACAACAGAGCTTTATAAAAATGGATAAAACATTTTGATTAGGGATAAACAACCTGTTATTGGGATTCATATTCATGGGATGATACTTTTGTATAGCTTTTTCACCTCTGCCATTTAGTTGGAACCAATTTCTTGGGCGGAAGTCTGCGGCGCGCCAGGACCTGGGCTGGAGCTGGGAGAAATGGCGGTCCCGGGTGAGACGTTGGGCATGGCCCTGGCTTGATCTTGGGAAGGGGAACCGCGAGGTCCTTGTCTCCCCAGAGGGAGACGATAGAAGCCGAACGCGCCCTGCACTTGAGTTGGAGAGGCGTGTTCTCCCTCCCCAGCGGAACACGGTCATTTGCACGTTCCGGTTTCGCGGGGGAGAGAAGATAGAAGGGGAGGGGAGGGAAGGAAAAGATTCGCTGGAACTTTACGGATCCTCAAGAGGCCCGTTGCTAGCAGGACGTTCTCCTGCCTAGAGTGCTCGAGGGAGTGGGGGCGGGGAAGGCTCCACTGCGAAACGGGGGTGGTGCTGTGAGGGGGAAACGCTGGCATTGACCTTGGGGTAGGGGATTGGTGGAAGGGTGGGCCTCGGGCAGCGGTGGGGGAAAATAATGTAGTGCTCCTGGCTGGAATGGTAAGGATAGTGAAAGGCTTTCCTCCGAGCAGCCCTGTAGGAAGCAGGGAAAACGGGAGTGTTTGTGTTAATTCCCAGATAAGGAAATTGAGGCCCAGAAGTGAAGTGACTTGTCCCTCAGGAGTAGGAAGGGTAGGAGTCTCATATGGTACCCTGGAAGGGATTGGCCAAAAATGTGTGTCTTCATTCATTCTATCAATAAGCTTTTTTTTTTTTTTCTTTCGTTCATTCAGCATGTATTAAATGCTTATTGTGTGCCAGGCACTGTGCTAAGTGTTAGGAAGAAGCACTTTCCCAACCTCAACACTTGGCGGCAAGGAGTTTACAATCCAATGGGGAGAATCCAAGGCCAGCTGCGTGGCCAAGCTCCGGTCTTAGTTCCCGGAGAGAAGAGCCCTCTCATTTAGCAGATGAGCAGAAGTCCTTCGAGGTTCTATGACTTGCCCGTGGTCACAGAGTGTAATAAGCAGCAGTCTTTGACAACTGATCACTCTGTTCTCCTTGATACCCTCTTCTCTGGGGATTTGCATGACACCTCTCTCTTCTGGTACCCATCTGACTGCTCCTTATCAGTCGTCTTTGCTGGATCTTCATCTTGGCCATGGCCACTAAGGAGAGAGAGTGTCCCTCTTCCTATATACTATTTCTTCTGGTGATCTCATCAGCTCTCATAGGTTGTTACCATTTTTCAGTTGATTGTCACTTCTACTTGTAATCACTGCTCACCTCCAGACTCACATCTCCTGCTGCTTATTGGACATTTGAACTTGATACTCTGAAGACATCTTACACTCAATGAGTATAAAACTGAACTCATCTTTCTCTCCATATCCTCCCTCCTATTTCTTGCCAGTCACCTAGGCTTACAACCAAGGAATCATGCTCAATGCCTCTTAGCTCCAATATCCAATCAGTTACCAAATCCTATAATATCTACTTTCATAACATCTCTTGTACATGCCCCCTTCTCTTCTTTCTCGCTGCCACTGCTGTTGTGCAGGCCTTTATCATCCCATACCTTGACTGTTACAGTAGTCTGCCTATTCCAATCCATCCTCCACTTACCTGTCAAGGTGATCTTCCTAAAGTACAGATTTGATCATAACAGTTATTCAATAAATTCTAAGAACTTACTATCACCATCAGGACCAAATATAATTAACAATAATTTATATGACTTCTACTGCATGCTAGCATTATTCTAAGCAAAAACAACCCTGGAAATAGGTGCTATTATTAATCCCCATTTTATAATTGAGGAAACTGAGACATGAGTTAAATGACTTGCCTAAGGTCACAGTACATGAAATGAGATTTGAACTGGGGTCTGACACCGAACCCATGATTCTATACACTGCCTCCTTTAGTTGTTTCTAGCTATATAAAAACCTCTGGCTTTCAAAGCCCTTTAGAACTGTATCCCACTTTTCCAGTCTTAAATCTTATTCCCTAGGATCCTGCATACTGGCCTTTTTGCTGTTCCTTAAGGCATTTTTACTGGCCATCCCTATACTTTGAATGCTCTTTCTCATCTCTACTCCTTCTCAGTCTCCTTTGCTGGGTTTTTGTCTTGGTCATGTCCACAAACCAAGGAAAGATGGGTGTCCCACAGGACTCTGTCCTGGGACCTCTTTTCTGCTTTTTTTCTAATTCCTAACTAAGATTCCATCTTTATGAGAAATCTCCCAATCTCTTAATTCTGGTGCCTTATCTCTGTTGATTACTTCCAATTTATCTTGTATATAATTTGTATGCAGTTATTTGCTTGTTGTTTCCCCCATTAGATTGTGAAGTCCTTGAGAGCCTGAACTGACTCTTCTTGGTTCCTTGTTCAACACAATGTTCAGCACAGTGCCTGGTATACAATTAGGACTTAATGTATGTTTACTAACTGACCAAATATCCGAGGTGGTATTTGAATCCAAGTCTTCTAAGTTTTAAAGAGTCATTGCTTTTCTAGTATACCACCCCATGAGATAAAAAGTTGAACTCCCTGCCCAAGAGAGCTTACAAAGATCTATTGAGGGATGTAATATAGCTTGGAGGGGCCAGGGAAGGATGCTACAAAACAGTCACTGGACTGTGAGTGGAGCCAAGGAAATCCCAAGTGGGATCACTAAGAAGCAGACGTGACTGAAACCATTTTGGTAAATTCTAGAATATGCAAAGGAGAGAATTGTAAAGGGTAGTGCCAGATACTGGGAGAGACTTGCATATCAAACAAAGGAATTTCGGTAGTTTTTTGGTAGACAAATAGAAGTTAGGGATAAGTTATGAGCAGGTCTGTTTACATAGAAAATTAGTTTGGCAGCTATGTGATAGACTAGCCTGGTATCTTCTACATTGCACAAACTCTATAGATGTTTATTGAGTTCATTTTTGTTTCACTTAACTTGTTCACCAATTATTTATGCTGTGCTATCCAAGGGCAAGACTCATTCTTAGGTACTATGAGGAATGGTGCTTGCCCTTTGGGAGCTTATGGTCTAGTAATGGAGTACAAGTATACCAGTAATTAATCTACAAGGTAGAATGCTATAAGTGATAACAAATTACTATTGGCATTAGAAGAGGGAAATTATGCTTCCTGATAGGGAAATTATGGAGGAGTTCTAACAACTGAGGCAAATTGTTTTGGGAGTGAGGTCTAGAACATAATAGCTTTTGGGAGTGGTTGAAGTAGTCTAGATCATGGGAGTTGAGATTGAAGAAGTCAACGATTGCAATAAAGAAGGGAGACTGACTCAGGTGTTGGATTTATTGGGGAAGAGAATGACCTTTTCTGTTTATGAATAACAAGAAAAACAAGAATTTGCACAGAATGAAGAGAATTTTAAAGGTGAAGTAGTTATTGAATGACAGTAATAGAGGAAGGATCTCAAAATGGTAGAGAGAAATGAGGAATATGCTGACTCTTATCCTTAGTCATATAAATTTGAGTGAGAGTGGAGTCACCAGCCTTGGGGACAGGGTGCCTAGGGATGATATTTTTAGAAGAAAATTAGGTTTAAATGAGATGGATACCACAGATAGTAAGGCAAGAGAGGAAGAGATCTAGAAAGAAATAAGTTTGTGAACATTCCTTAGGGCCTAGAGGAAAGGGAGGATAAAGGCTGTATTGGAAGGGAATAGGATTAGACTTTACTTGGGACATATGTAGTAGGTGCTTAATTAATGCTAGTTGATTGACTAAGTGATATTGGGGACATTTTTCATCTGGACAAAAAGGTGCTTTTGAAGCACAGGAATCTTAGAAAAACAGCAAGAATTTGCTAGTTGTAGTGCATTTCTGTACCCAGTATAGAAATATTAAATAGGCTCCAAAGCTCTAAATAAAATGATAGTTCAATTGCCTCTGCATTACTTTGACTGAGGTGGTTGATGCTCCCTTAGTTGATTCTCTAGATGATAAAGTGTATGTGGATTGTTTGACCATAGACATATTAGCTGTTACTGTAGTCACCGATAAATAGAGCTTTTTTTTTTTTTTTTTTTCCGTGTTCAATGTAGAGACCAGAAGAAGGGTGTGAGGCAACTCTTGCCATCCAAGACAGCTTGGGAAGATGATGGATAGTATTAATGAGAACTGTTCATGCTGATCTTGGCTGTCTTCTTGGCCATCTTGTCTAGTCAAGACAGTTTGATAAAAGCTGGTTTTCTGCCCTTTTGTTGTTTGTTTGTTTGTTTTGATAGGGGCAGTTTTCCCTCCAGTAAGAAAGCAGCCTAAGAGTGGGATGTGATGGCCATGGGATCCTAGATGTTAGCAGCCATGGATCAGTAGAGAGGAGAGAAACCCTTCAGATAAACTTGGTTGTCCCGTGTTCCAACTCTAGGAAATGTGAAAAGGGAGTTTGTGAGAGATAAGAGATGATAATAATGGAAATATGACATAGGAGCAAACTGGAGGGTTCTTAATTCTAGTCTAGTATTGAGGAACCATGAAAATTTTTGACCAAATAATAAAATGATCAGAGGGATTAAGAAAATCTTTATTTGGAAAATTACTTCTCTCCCCACAAAAATATATACTTTCCACAAAAATTTTGTCTTACCTCTCTTTATAGTTATAATAGTTTTAAATGTTAGCCTTTTCTGAGTTGTTATCAGTAACTTTAAAAATTAAAAATACAACTTATTTAATAGTCATCATTAAAATTAACATATTTCCCTCCAGGTTCCAAGACCATTTTACTCTTGGCCCTAACAATCACAATCATCCAGGCCCTAACACCCAGCCACTACCTCACTCAACGTGATGTTGAACGACTGAAATCATCTTTGAATCAGCCATTCTCAGATTTGGAAACTGCTTTCTACTCTATCGTGGGGCTCAGCAAGCTTGGTGCACAAGTGCCTGATGTAAAGGTGAGGTTAAGAATTTGGTTTTCCTGTCAGTTATTTAAAAATATCTTTGTTTTCTCCAATTGATATTGTTGCTGTTTCCATTTGGAAAGTACAAAGGCACAGGTGGTGGATAGTTGAGCTGGTGGGGCCCCTTGGGAACGGGAACAGAATTATAATGGGAAACCTTGGCAGGTTACTGTAGTGTTGCTAGTAAGAACCTAACATGGAACCAGTTTTATTTATTTTTGTGGTTTGGGTTTTTTAATGTATAATTTTACAATCCCCCCCACTTAATAGTATTTTTATTTTTTCCAATGACATATAAAAATAGTTTTCAACATTTACTATCATAAGATTTGAGTTCAAAGTTTTCTCCCTTCCTCAGTCCAAGACAGCAAGCAATCTGATATAGGTTGTATATGTCCAGTCATATTAATCATATTTGCACATTAATCATATTGTGAAGGAAGAATCAGAACAAAAGGGGAAAACCATGAAAAAGAAAAAAAAAGTGAAAATAGTATGCTTCAAGTTTCTTCTCTGAATGTGCATAGCATTTTCCATCAGATTCCCTTGCAGTTATCTTAGATCATTGTATGGTTGAGAAGATTTAACTCTGTCATAGTTGATTATTGCATTATATTACTGTTACTGTATACAATGTTCTCTTAGTTCTGCTCATTTCACTCAGCATCAGTTCATTAAAATCTTTTCAGATTTTTCTGAAATATGTCTGTTTATTGATTCTTACAACATAATAGTATTTCAATACATTCATATACCACAACATATTCAGTCAATTTGTATGTGCCATTTTAACAGGGTTCTAGGGAAGTCTTCTATTGGTGGATTTTCACATAGACCCAGGGTTCCTCTTGTTCTTTGGGCAAGACATCTTATAAAAAAAAAAAAAAACAAACTTGGGGGCAGCTAGGTGGCGCAGTGGATTAGAGCACCAGCCCTGAAGTCAAGAGGACCTGAGTTCAAATCTAGTCTCAGACACGTAACAGCTGTGTGACCCTGGGCAAGTCACTTAACCCCAATTGCCTCAGCCAAAAAAAAAAAAAACTTTGCCTCATTTCATCAGTGTCTTATAGTGATTCAGAATATGTTATAAGTTGTATCTCAGAGAATTATTTTGCCATTAAATAAATCTAGTTTTCCTATTAGTGTTAGACCTTATATTCATGAGAATTGTGGGTAAAATATCTGGCCAATTAAAAGTTTCAGCATAAATTTTAGCTATCTTATTTAAAATAGTGTTATCCTTCAGTTACTCCTAGACTCAGAGTAATATGGGCAAGGAAAACATTTTGGATCTTGAGTAGCTTCCAGATTTCTTTTGTTTGTCCTAAGAATATATACCTCTGCCTTTATTAATAAGGTCATTAAAGTAAGGAATACTTTTAAGAATTTTTTTTTCTAATTATAACGCTGTATGATTTTATGCAAGTAAAATCACATCCTGAATACATATATAAGCAACTCACATACCTTCATAGGAATAGTATTTAGATACTTAATACATTAATTTATACATTTATAAAAAGTTCCCACAGTGGGAACAAGTTGTTTTCTTTGCTCTTATAGACTTTCCAACATACTGGGTTTAGCAATATTTCTGTTGGCAATAAATGCAGAATCATTGGACCATATAGGAAAAATTTTAAAGCCAGCCAATTTTGAAAAAAATTGTTTCAATAAACTTCTTCTTTTTGCTTAAATGTACCAGATCTTGATGAATAGGAATAAGATTAAGCTCAGCCATATGCCATAGGTTCTTGGGTTAGAGTTTGTTAGTCTCCAAGCATCTTTCTGTTTCTGAGATCTAATTTTGATAATAAGAGTACATCATAGGAGACCAGTTTTTAGGGAGGGAAAAAAACCAATACACTTGTAGCCTGTGGTTCAAGAAGGGCATATTCTCATGTCTCATGAGAAAAAATACAGGGTGGTTGGCCAGTGCTACTTTTAGGATATCTACAAAAAAGTTATTTTGCCATCATTATAGATTCAAGAATATTTAGTGAAACATTGCTAAGAGGATTTTATTGTAAAAGTGGGAAGAAAGAAGGACACACATGTTACCTCATTAAACTTTTGTCACATCTGGTTCTGAAAGTGATAGGCTGACCTTTTTTAAGTATGTCAGGTCAAGACTCCTTTAACTCTTTAAGGTCAGAAATATTTTTGAAACAGATGATTTACACATTATTATTTCATATCATTCAAAGGTTGTATATAGCACCAGAGCTTGTGGTCTGATAGATGGGAAACCTTTGCTTCACTTATGAGTCAGGGTTACCTTTTCATAACCTTCACAAGACTGACACTGATTTTCTCAGCAATCAGTATCCAACTGGAACTGGTTTAGGAATGTGCCATTTAGCACTTCCAGCTTGGTAACCCTTTGCATATTCCTCTTGTATGGTGAATTGCTAATTTTTCAGCAAGCATTTATTAAGTACTTTTCATGTACTGAGCACTGAGGAAACTGTCACAAAACAGAACTGTTCTGCACTCAAAAGAGCTTGGGGAAGAAACATGAACATGGATAGGTTTTTACGAAATATGTACAAAATAAATACCAAGAAAACCTTGGAGAACCATGTCCTAGCACCTGGGGGTAACTAGAAAGGCTATATGCAGAAGGTGATGCCTGATCTGAGTCTTGAAAAGATTCCAAGAGGTCTGTTAAAGAAGAAAATAATCCCATGATGGGAAACAGCCAATGAAAATGCAGTGAGACCGACAGATTGTTGGTGGAACTGTGAACGGATCCAACCATTCTGGAGAGCAATTTGGAACAATGCTCAAAAAGTTATCAGACTGTGTATACCCTTTGACCCAGCAGTGTTTCTGTTGGGCTTATATCCCAAAGAGATCTTAGAGGAGGGAAAGGGACCCACATGTGCAAGAATGTTTGTGGCATCCCTTTTTGTGTAGTGGCTAGAAACTGGAAACCAAATGGATGCCATCAATTGGAGAATGGCTGAATAAATTATGTTTATATTTATATTATATAGTTATATAAATTATAAAATGTTATGAGATATTATTCTATAAGAAACGACCAACAAGATGTTTTCAGAGAGGCCTGGAGAGACTTGCATAAACTGATGCTAAGTGAAATGAGCAGAACTAGGAGATCATTATACATGGCAACAAGAAGACCGTATGATGATGAATTCTGATGGACATGGTTCTCTTCAACAATGAGATGTTTCAAACCAGTTCCAATTGTTCAGTGATAAAGAAAGCCATATACACCCAGAGAGAGGCCTGTGGGATCTGAGTGTGGACCACAACATAGCATTTTCATGCTCTCTATTGATATTGCTTGCATTTTGTTTTCCTTCTCAGGTTTTTTTTTCCTTGTAAATCTGATTTTTCTTGCACAGCAAGATAACTATAAATATGTATACACATATTTGATTTGGCAAGTATTTTAACATAATTAACTTGTATTAGACTTCCTGCCATCTAGGGGAGGGATGGGGACTAGGGGGGGAAAATTTGTAATAAAGCTTTGCAAGGGTCAATGTTGAAAAATTACCCATGCATATGTTTTGCAAATAAAAAGCTTTAATTAAAAAAAAAAATGCAGTGAGAAAGGAAGTGGGAAGCCTGGCAAGTAAGCCAGTGTGACTAGACTCTGGTGTTTGTGAGTTAATAAGTAAGATATAAGATTCCAAAGGTAGGAAGGGTCCAGGTTGTAAGGCATTTTAAATGCCAAGCAGAAGAGTTTATATTTGCTTCTAGAGATAATAGGGGACCCTCTGGAGTTTATTGGGTAGGGCTGGTCATTTAAGAAAGTCACTGTGGCATGTCTGTAAAGGGTAGATTGGAATGGGAAGAGACTTTTGAAAAAGGAGATCACTTAGGCCATTGCAGTAGGTTATAGCTGACAAAAAGCCATTCTCCAATTACTGTGTTATATGCATCATAATTTAGGTTTCATTCCAAAATATTAATTGTACAGCTGTATAATACTTACCAAAATTATAATATTTAAAAATCTAGTAATAGAATAAGATAATCTTATTATAAATTACAATATGATATAATAATATTAAAACACAAAACAGAACTTACTGAAAATTATTCATTAATATTAATCTAAATGAATGCCATTTCCAATTATGTGATTAAAAACCCTGGGCATATGCCTCTTGATTTGGCTTTCTTTGTTGATTGCATTCAAACCCAGACAATCTAGATGAATAATTCAATAAATAATAATTGCTCCCAATTAATATGTGAAACCTAGTATAAAACTAATTTAAACTGGTCAATTCTAAGTTTGTTTCATGATTTTAGCTTTCTTTCCCAGATATACTTCAGGATAGCAACATTGGTAAAAACCTAAATATCACTAGTAGTTTCCTTAAGTTCTTGGAAAAGAATTCTCTCTTTAGAGACATTCTCTTGATCTAATCAGTTTCTAACGGAGCAGCTTTTCTGTGAATCTGACTTATTTTTTTCTCTTTTACTTTGATCTCATTCAGTTTTCTGAATTTTTAATAGCTTACAAATTGGTTTTATTGCATTTTACTATATTTTTATTTGTATGCCTCTAACATTATACTTTCTCTTTTAATATCTTACCATAAATTTTTTTTTTAAATTTTATTTTATTTGCATAACATATGTGTGGATAATTCTTCAACAATAACCCTTACATAGCTTTCCGTTACAAATTTTTTCCCCCCAACTTCCCCACCCCTTCCCTAGATGGCAGGATATCCACTACATGTTAATTATGTTAAAATATTGGCAAATCGAATATATGTATACATATTTCCAAACTTATCATTGTTGTGCAAGAAAAATCTTATCTACACAAACGATATATCAGATAAAGGAAACACAATGTAAGCAAACATCAATCAAGGAGTATGAGAATGTTATGTTGTGGTCCACATTTCGCATCCCTCTCTCTGGGTGTATATGGCTTTCTTCAGTGAACAATTGGAGGTGGTTTGAAACATATCATTGTTGAAGAGAGCCATGTCCATCAGAATTAATTGTCATATAGTACTGTTGTTGCCGCTTACCATAAATTTTTAACCTTAAACTTTTCTGTTTACAAATCATGTTTATACTTTATTGTGAATCATAGTTTCAAAAAAATATTTATCTTAACCCACTTCTTTTTAGAAATGACAGTTCCTAAATAATTGAATTCTATTAAATAATTTATTCAGACTGATTCCCATGAATTAAAATTTTTCCACAACAAAATAAAGCATTAATTTTTTTCAAAATATTTCCTCTTTCTATTGGAGAGTAAAAATTGAAGATGGTAGTTACCGGGAGGAAAGAGATAACAGTATTGATTAATAATAATTCACATTGAACACATTTTGCTTTGAGATGACAAAACATTAGAACACCCTTTCTGTTCTGGAGCTTAACACCTCACTGGGCATTTTGCTCTTATGTGAAATAAATGAAATCATTTATAATGCAGGATTTGGGGAAACTCCTTTATCCCACAATCTCTATGAGGGAAAATAAAATAGTAAGGCTGGTTGCAGATAGTTAAATTTCTTAATTTCCAAATTAAGGGCATCTAGGCAGCAGGGTAGATAAAGCACTGATCATGCAGTTAAATCTTGAGTTTAATAAATCTGGCCATTAGGGGCAGCTAGGTGACGCAGTGAATAGAGCACTAGCCCTGAATTCAGGAGGATCCGAGTTCAAATGTGGCCTCAGACACTTAACAGGTCCTAGCTGTGTGTGACCTTGGGCAAGTCACTTAACCCCAATTGCCTCAGCAATAAATAAATAAATCTGGCCTCAAATGTTTGACACTTACAATCTGTGTGACCCTATGCAAGTCACTTAACCCCAATTGTCTCTCACTCTCTCACACACCCCAATTCTCCCCCCCCCCATTCCAAGTTAACAATTCATAGTAATTTTAGAAAAGCGTCATCTTAAATTCTTTACAAATTCAGGTTTTTTCCATTTGTACTCTGTAAGATCATATTTGAAATATCAGGCATATATTTTCTATTTCTGTAGAGTCATCTATTTAGCCTCCATTAATTTTAAGAACAAGAGTCCTTTTTTTTTTTTTAAGCCCAAGTTTTTTTTTTTTTAATTTATTAATACTTTTTATTTGCAAAACATATGTATGGGTAATTCCTAAACATTAACCCTTACAAAGCTTTCTGTTACAAATCTTTCCCCCCTACTCCCCACCCCTCCCCTAGATGGCAGGATATCCACTACATGATAATTATGTTAGAATACTTAAGAAATCGAATATATGTATAGTTATTGCCACACATCATTTTTTGTGCAGGAGAAATCATATCTACAAGAAAGAATAATCCGATAAAGGAAATACAATGCAAGCAAACCTCGATAGAGAACATGAAAATGTTATGTTGTGGTCCACATTTCACATCCCTCTCTCTGGGTGTATATGGCTCTCTTCACCGAACAATTGGAACTGGTTTGAAGCATTTCATTGTTGAAGAGAGTCATGTCCCTTAGAACTGATCCTCATATAGTATTGTTGTTGCTGTGAATAATGATCTCCTGGTTCTGCTCACTTCACTCAGCATCAGTTCATGCAAGTCTCTCCAGGCCTCTCTGAAATCGTCCTGCTGGTCGTTTCTTACAGAACAATAATATTCCATGACATTCATATACCATAATTTATTCAGCCATTCTCCAATTGATGGGCATCCATTCAGTTTCCAGTTTCTAGCCACTACAAAAAGGACTGCCACAAACATTCTTGCACATGTGGGGCCCTTTCCTTCCTTTAAGATCTCTGGGATATAAGCCCAATAGAAACACTGCTGGGTCAAAGGGTATGCACAGTTTGATAACTTTTTGAGCATAGTTCCAAATTGCTCTCCAGAATGGTTGGATCCGTTCACAGTTCCACCAACAATGTATCAATGTCCCAGACTTCCCACATCCCCTCCAACATTCATCGTTATCTTTTCTGGTCATTTTAGCCAATCTGACAGGTGTGTAGTGGTACCTCAGAGTTGTCTTAATTTGCATTTCTCTGATCAATAGTGATTTGGAGCACCTTTTCATATGATTATAAATAGTTTTAATTTCATCATCTGAAAATTGTCTGTTCATATCTTTTGACCATTTATCAATTGGAGAATGGCTTGAATTCTTATAAATATGAGACAATTCTCTATATATCTTAGAGATGAGGCCTTTATCAGAACCCTTAAATGTGAAGATGATTTCCCAATTTGATGCTTCCCTCCTAATCTTGTCTGCATTAGTTTTGTTTGTACAAAAACTTTTTAACTTAATATAATCAAAATTATCTATCTGGTGTTCAATTAAGAGTTCTAGATCTTCTTTGGACATAAATTTATTCCATCTCCACAGGTCTGAGAGGTAAACTATCCTATGTTCCTCTAATTTGGTTATAATATCACTAAAAGAGTCCTTTCTTAACACAATTCTGTTCTCATAATTGATATGATCTCTTCCCATATCCCTTGATTTGATCAGGACATAGAAAAATAGTGTCTTCTGCTCAAATTGGGAAATTCTCATGTCCTTTTTAAATTGACTCTTAATTTTTATCCTTTTTCATATATGAGAATTAATCTTGTAGACTTGAAAAAAGGTACTGTCCTTCATCATAAATCAATGTTATTCCTTTCTGGAATCCTTCACAACTTTGCTCAGTCAGGCTCTTAATAAAAATCTTAACTATTTGATATGTTCTTCTTGTTACAGTTTAAACTTATATTTTTCCCCCCTTTGAATCATCAGCTGTAAAGCTTCCACTTTTCTGGAACTAGCAAGACCTAGACTTCTACAGTTTGTTCAGATAATAGGCCGAAGTGCTTCTGGAGGAGGCAGGACAGATTTAAAGTATTGGATCCCATTGATCTCCCATTTAGTCTGTATGTACAGTAGAAATGAACACTGTAGCCAGTGTTGATATGTTGATAAAGGTACAATACCATTTAAGATAGATACAATTGGATTCATTCCAGGAAGGATCGGGGCCTATAATCAAGAATGACAACCCTCAGCTCCCATAACTATATCATGAATTGAAAGAATCAGTAACAAAACAGACAGACATAAATAGCTAAAATTCTGGCAACCAAAACATGAGAAGGAAAAAATCCAATAAACTTGTCCTCACAAAATCAACAGACAGATAGTTTAACTTTTTCTTGGGAACCTTGTGTTTTCTTGACAGGACTAATAGAACCAGAATCACAGGAGTGGAGGACAACCTTAGTTTGTCCCAACAGAATGGCAAAAATCTGGCAGTCACAGAAATGCCCTATAGCCAGAAATATAACAGATCATGTACAGATGGCAGAAAGTCAACCAACCAGGGTTTTCCCTGAGACAGGAATGGTCAGCTTTCAATCCAGGGCAGCTACCAAAGCTCCAAAGCCACTCAGTTTGAATAGTTTCTGTTAAGAAAGAAATCAAGTAAACAATCCATTCTGGGGGATTCTTTCTTATTTAAATAAGTTAAGTGTGACACTCATATGCAGGGTAGCTTTTGGAAAGGAATAGAAACTGGAGCCAGGGAAACCATTTAGACAACAGTCCAGAAACAAAGTAATAGTTCCCATTTACAGATAGTTTTACAATTTATAAAATACTTTGCTCACTTGAATGAGGTGGATGGCAACAATGATAATAAAAAAGAGGGAAAGCAAGAGACATTAAAAAAGGATTTATTGACAAGATTTTTATTTATCTTTTTTATTTTTATTTATTTATTTTGCTGAGGCAATTGGGGTTAAGTGACTTGCCCAGGGTCACACAGCTAGGAAGTGTTAAGTGTCTGAGGCCAGATTTGAACTTAGCTCCTCCTGACTTCAGGGCTGGTACTCTATGCACTGTGCCATCTAGCTGCCCCTGTTGACAAGACTTAATAGATTGATTGGATAAATGCTTGGACAGAGGGAGAAAGTTTTAAAGATGTAGCCAAAATTTTAATCCTGATTTAAAAAATGATAGTACTCTTGACAGAAATAAGGAAATCGGAAATTGTTTTGGTTTTTTGAAGGACATGAATTTGGCTTTGGCAGGTTAAGTTAGATTTGATAGCTAAATTTCTAAATGGAGTTATTCAGCAGGCAGTTGGAGATGTGAGACATGCTGAGGAGAGCAGTAAGGATTCAAATGGGAGATGTAAGAATACGTTATCTACACAGATATAATCATTGTTGAGTTTGGTTATAGACAGCAAGAATTACATGGTGTGGTAAACATGCTAATATTTTGTAAATAGATTAGAACTTTCTATTCAGGATCTTAATATTTTTATTCATTGTCATTACAGAATTGATAATTAGCTTAGAAAAGTCCAAAAATACTTTGGGACTTTTGATTATAGTAAAATGTTGCTTCCAAAATTATACATTATTTTTATTTATGAAATGTCTAGAAACTATAGCATTAAACATATATATGTGATAATAGGGAATTGTTTCAAGACCTCAAAGCTATTAAATTTACTTTTTTCTTTTTTTTTTTTCCCCCCCTTGAGGCAATTGGGGTTAAGTGACTTTGCCCAGGGTCACACAGCTAGGAAGTGTGTTAAGTATCTGAGATCAAATTTGAACTCAGGCCCTCCTGACTTCAGGGCCTGTGCTCTATCCACTGTGCCACCTAGCTGCCCCCGAATTTACTTTTTTGCCAGTTGTTTGGACTGGAGTCATCAAACAGAGTTAGTTATATCTTCTTTGCCCCCATTTCATTACATGGGAGCAAATATGTCTCATTTTTCATTTCTTGCTTTTTCAACTGGTAAGAGAACTCTCCAAGTAGATGATTGTTTGCATTTTGAAAACAAATGAAAGCATTTGCTCCAACAAAAATGCCAGGTGCACACAAGAATTATAGGTAAATATATTGTATGACATTTTTAACAAATGTTGGGAAGTGAATATGTGAATTAAAATGGAAAGTTATTATAGGAGGAAAGAAAGAGCCTTGTAGAATTCCTTTGAAATACAATATAAGAAGACTGTTTTACTGCTTGTCAATAAGTTGACTGGGACTTTTCAAAGTTTAAGACTTTTGGAAAATCTGACATGCACCCTTCTCACAGATTTGTTTCTATTATAACTTAAGAAGCAGCAGTTTAAACTATAGTATCTTACATTATGGGAAAGGGACACAGAAGCACTTGTTCACTTTGGCACATAGACATTAAAAATTGCATTGCATTGCTCTCAAACTTACCTCTGAAATATCTAAATAATTAGATGTTATACCAAGGCTTTTCCACAAGATGGAGACAAAACACATTTGCAGCAAACTACATTATAAGAATTGGCATCTTGTGGTAATTTGTTTCTCTTTCTCCTTGAACTTAATTTACAATATTCTAAAAGGTTTTCTTATTTCCATCCTTTCCACAATTGGCATTTTTTCTAGAAACTCATTTTATTCAGAATTTTTATGGATTTCCTAAGTTTTTTTAAGATTGCTACAATTGTATGACCCCTAAAAATTTTTGTTTTGCAATAACTGAAATATATATCTTCACAAACTAAAATATTTAGTGATGTTATCTGTCTATGTGAAAGTACTGCCTCAGTATTTCTAACTTTAACTCAATGTGGGTCATGAAGTAAAAAACAGTTCTATTTCTCTCAGTGAAAAATAGATGATGATAGGATAGAATCATATATAACTTAGCTTATAAATCATTGTAGAGATAATCAATTGTACAAGTTACATGAGGAATTTTCCCCATCCCTCTTAAAATCATTACTTAATCTTGATTTCTTTTTTTCTTTAGCAAGCCTGTACCTTCATCATATCCAACCTAAATCCCAACAATCTTGACTCCCTTTTCTATGCTGCACAGTCCAGCCAGGTCCTTTCAGGTTGTGAGGTAAGTCAAATCTCTTCAATCTAATATTACAACCATTGAACTATAAAAACATCTTTTGATATCTTTTACATTACACAGGGGCTTAAAGGAGAAAATATTTGGGGTTTAAAAAATGTGTTCTTTTTTTTTTCCTGAAAGTTCTTTTTATAACATTAACTAGAGTACATTTATGTTTAGTTTCTACTTTTTTATATGAAGCTTTATTTTTTTCTTAATTCTGATTTATTACAGCCTGACCTGTTTTAGAAACAAATGAACATTCTTCCTTGTAATAGTTTTTCCTCTTGCTTTTTATTTTGTTTGCTCTTGATTTTCTTTCATATTTCACCTTTTTTCTTGAACCTAAAGGAAACAATAATGAAGATGAAAAATCCTTCCTCACCAGATTTCTAGAATGTTTATATTCCTGACTGCAGGGCAGCCATTGTACAGAAAAAAAATGACTCAGATTTAGGCATCAGAAACATTAAAACATCAATGTCGGTGTGCTCACACATTTGATGTCTATGTAGCATCAGTTTGCTTGTGACTTGAGAGAAGAGACACTAAGATGCCAAGTTGCCAATGCCTGATCCGAAATCCTTTGTGTTTATACTCTTTCATAGATTTCTATTTCCAATGAGACCAAAGATCTGCTCCATGCAGCTGTGAGTGAAGATTCATCAGTCTCTCAGATCTACCATGCAGTTGGAGCTCTCAATGGTTTTGGCCTTCCTTTGGCATCTCAAGAAGCACTCAGTGCTCTCATTGCCCGTCTTAGTAAGGAGGAAACTGTGCTAGCGTAAGTCATTGTTAAGATACATTTCTTCAGCTCCTAATCTGCAATACTGTTCTTAGAGAATTGAAAAGACAAGTTTTCCTTCTAGGAGGAAGAAAAATATGAAATCAAAGCATGGACAGACAATGAGGTATAAAGTCAGAGATACAGGAGGATAAATCAGTCTCATGGGTAAAGAATAAAACTAAGAATGAATATGTAATTGACATTTAATCCAATTTACCCAAATATTTTCTTCACAATAATCCTATGAGCTAGATGTAGTTCAGCTTAATTATTATTATCCACATTTTATGGAAGAGCCTCAAAGAGTTTAATTGATTTGTCCAAAATCACAGAGCCACAAAGTATTAAAACTAGCATTTAAATCTGTGACATACATTACTTCTCAATGATTAGCCACATGGGTTAGTTCTTCGTCTAGTCTGGCTATGTTGGGGATATGCCAAAAAGAAATAAGCAAAAATTTTAGGAATTTAAATGACAGAAAAGTTGTTAGTAGGAATTGGAGGGAAGTGAGAAAAAAAAGGCGGTGGTGAAAGAGAAAGGAATTCTATATGCCAAAAGGTTACTGCCTTGAAAAAGCCAGCTTCAGTAGTAGAGGAATGCTTTTATGAAAGAGATGAATCACATAACTTATGTTCTGGTTTATTTAGTATTTAAGATAATCTGACTTTTAAGTGATTGTTTTAAATGGGCTGCTTGGCCCTCTTACAAAGTGGATTTAAGGGAGAAAAGGATTTGAAAATTGTTATTGTTAAGTATTATAAACAAATTGTCTGTTTTGGGTTACTTAAGACTCAAAAGGGAAGGAAACTGATGGCTAAGGAGTATTTGATAAGACTCATTGACAAAGCTATTAATCTGTAGCTAAGCAGATTTATTTTTATTCTTAAAATTCCTTTGGGAACTTGATTTATCATTATCTTCACTATGATTTATTCCAAACAAGAAGAAAATTGTGTTTTAATTGAAAAATCCTTTTCTCTTACCTTTCTAGCCTTTTTTGAGGTCTGCATCTATTATTGGCAAAAACTGGGGTCTTTGTTGTGTTTAAAATTCAGTTTCATTCCCCAACTACTCATAATAGTGATCCTTAAAGATTGTACTTTATATTGATTCTCATTTTTTTTTGTTTTTGGTAAACTATCACTTCCTTGTTTAATAATTAAAACATTTCAGTGGAGTGGTTTTCCAAGGAACATATTAGAATTGTTGTAAAATTAGTGAAGATCATTGAATACAGATAACTTTTACCTTGCATTCTCTAACATACTGAGTTTATAAATAGTGATTGAGTCCTAGGCTAGTTAGAGTAGTGAACTCACTCAACCACCAGATGGCCCCGTTTTTCCTTTTTTAATCCAGAAGAGCACCATTTACATTTTTCAAGGTTTATACCTTCAGAGAGTAGAGAAATGGACATTTAAATGTGGGAGACTTAGGAAAAAAACTATCTAATCTAAACTTCCAATTTTTTAGAAGAGGAAACTGAAGCTTAGAAAGAAATGGCCTAGTTATCCAAAAGAATGGTAGGACCATTCTTGCTGATTGCTAGTTCATTGTTTTCTCTAATACATTGTATTATGTTGCAGAGGCAATATTTTTTGACTTCATGCTTTGGGCATAGTATCACACTAGGATTTGTGTGGCATTCAAAAATGTAAAAGAGTCTGTGAAAAGTTAACAATATATTACAGTCTGTTAAAAACTAACAATGTAAAAGAAAAGTTAAGATGTAATTAAGAGTTAAACTACAGATGAGAAATGTTGTGAATTTAGGGGAATTACTGAGATTGGGGAAGGCATTCACTCTTATCTAGATAGTGGGGAAATTTTTCCTCTTTCCCATACTCTGGTGAAATATATGAACATCGTTACCAAGAATAGATTTATAGCTTTCTTTCTGCCTGTTCAGTGTTTTGTTGTTAAACAAGTTAAAATACAAATCATCATATTTGCTTCTTATAGGCAATTCTGATAAAACTTGTTAGAGGAAAAATTTATTTACAAGTTAGAGATTATCAATAGAGTTAAAGCGTATTCAGTTCCTTCATTTACTTGGATAATTGAAGATTAACTAGAGGAATTTAATATGAATAGACCCATCATTTTATTGGTGTGACTGCTTTCTACTAGTGCAAATAGAAAATTTTCCATGATTTTAATCATATGCAGCTTTAGTCATTCAACAAGCATTTGTTGCACCTGCTATGTGCTAGGCATTGCAGTTATGAATACAAAAGTGATAGTCTCTGCGTTCAAGGGACTTACATACTGCTAGTAGATGTATTCTCTTCATAGATAAATGAATACAAGATATATACAAAATAAATACAAAGTGATTTGGAAGGAAGACTCCTGACAACTAGGGGAATTGGGAAAGGCCACCAGAAGGAAATGGTTCTCACATAGACTGATGAGGGGCTAGTTCCAAAAAGAAGAGATGAGGAGGGAAAGCACTCCAGGTCTGAGAGTCAGCCTGAGCTAAAAGCCAGGAGTTGGTTAATGTTCAGTTAGCCTAGAAAGAGAACATGCAAGCAGGTTGTGATGTACTTTAAATGACAAATAAAAGAGTTTATGTTTTATACTAGAGGTATTTGAGAGCCCTTGATGCTTGTTGGGCAGGGGACTGACATGATCAGAACTGTATTTGCTACATGAGTTTTCCATAAAAGGATCCACCTAATGATTTGGAAGATTTGAATATGCTAGTGGAAATGAAGTGGATAATATAGTACGGTGCAATTTATGTTCTTCCAAAAACCTCCAGCTGCCTGGGGCTAGTGTCACCTTAGGTGTCACAAAGTACTTGTGAGCTGGGGATCCTACAAATATCGTGCTTGTTTGACTCTTGAGGAGGTAAAGACACCAAGAGGCTGGGCTACCATCAAGCGTGGTTTTTAGTCTCGCTTCCTTCTGGTGCCAGTTTTGAGACTCTTGTGGCTTGTTCTGCTTGGGGATAGTGCGGTCACATCTGACCCTGCTTAGAAAACAAAAGAACATAGGAGGTAGAAGTCATCAGAAAAAAACAACTTGTTAGTTTGCATTTTGGAGGAATGGTTTTGCTACCTAAGAGAAGCTAAGATATAGACATTGAAACTAGGATGGGGAAGCAGCATAATTTACTGGAAATAGCACTGAACTGGAGGTCAAGAGGCTTGAGTTTTAGTCCTGGTTCTATCAACTATGTGATCTTCCCCTATCTAAGCCTCAGTTTCCTAATTTGTAAAATTAGGGAATTGTACCATTTGATTTGTAGGAGCTCTTTTAGCATCCTATAATTATAAGTACAGTAATCACTGGCTTCTGTTTTCTAATTAGATTTGAAACTACTATTTTGTCTTTTGCTTAAATCAGATCATTTTGAGTAAGAGTATGCATGTATATTTGAATAGATTTGTTCACTCCAGACTTGCCTTCTTTTTTTTTTTTTTTTTCCCATTCTTACAGGACTATTCAGGCTTTACAGACGGCATCATACTTATCTCAGCAAGCTGATCTGAGTGGTATCGTAGAGGAGATTGAGGTAGGAACAGAGCCTTCCCCAGCTAATACTTTTGAAAATTCTTCTTATAGCCAGCTAGGATAGAGGATGATTTGGTTTAGATTTTTGCTTTACTATCTTATGCTTCTTCAGAAAGAGGAAAGGAGATTAATTGAACTGGTTTATACTGATTATGTTTATATTTAATGCTTAACTCCAGACAATTATTTTAAAAAATTTTCACATTGGATGAGATCTCAGATTGGGTCATTTAGTCTAATGCTTACCTAAAGCATAAATACCTTCTAGGATCCTTGATAATGATCACTTTCTGATTGAAGAGCCAGAGCTGAGGAACTCATTGCATTGCAAGGTAGCCTGTTCTGTCATCGGAACAGCTCTCATTGTTTGGAAGTTGCTCCTGATATTGAGCTAAAATCTATTTCCCCCTAATTTCTATTCTATTTGGTCTCATTCTTCTTTTCTGGGACCAGTGGTTTGGTGCAATAGATCAGAAACTGAATTGTGAATTAGCAGACATATGTTCAAAACCTATTTGTAAGCTACCTGCA
This sequence comes from Myrmecobius fasciatus, assembly GCA_023553655.1. Classification (NCBI taxonomy): domain Eukaryota; kingdom Metazoa; phylum Chordata; class Mammalia; order Dasyuromorphia; family Myrmecobiidae; genus Myrmecobius; species Myrmecobius fasciatus. The sequence continues at coordinate 707,339 of JAJPUD010000146.1, forward strand.
GGCAAGTCTTTTTTTCCTTTCTGAGTTGCAGTGGTTTTCTTATCTATATGATGAGGATATTGATCTAGCTTTTTTTTTAAGAACCCTTCCAAATCTAAATCCTGTGATCCTAAGTCTACATCCTTTACCACAGAATGGTTTTTAAATATATGAAGTGTGTCCTTTTTTTGGGGGGGGGAGGGAAGCTTTATTTATTTTTTCCTCTCCCGTGGTTTTTCCCTTTTGCTATGATTTGTCTCTCCCATCATGATTCACAAAACAATATGTATAAAAATAAATAAATTTGCTAAGGGGAAAAAACAGAAAAAGAAAGAAAGAAAGAAATATATACACACACACACACACACACACACACACACACACATACATACATATATATATATATGAGGTATGTGTATATATACACACACACAGTCTCACACCCTCATATCCTTACCTTAAATCTTCACTTTTAAACATCCTCATTTCATTCTAGAAATTCTCCTTAGTTGCTGTCTTGTATATAGGCAAAGGACTATCATTGTCCTTCTTAAAATATATCCCCCAGAAAACTAATAAGACACCCTGTGGATTCTGACCTATTCTAAATGCAGTGGGATTCATTACCTTATTTACCCTAGACTGTTGTTAATGCAGCCTTAGTTCTGTCCCTTGTATTTTGTATAAGATGATATGGCACTCAAAAAGGCTTTTATATTTGTCTCTATTCACTTTTATCTTCTCAGATTTGGTCCATAATTTCAATCTTAAATTTGGAACTCTTTGGATCCCTGCTGTAGTATGATAGCTCCAAATGGAACCATCTCCAGATGTTTTTCATCCTTCCATTTCAGTGATCTGTATATCTAGGTTTTAATGCTAGGTGTTTTTCAGCTTTGAAAACCACATATGTATTTCACTTTTATTGTTTTTAATCCCAACAAGGCAGTTTCTTCTGATTCCCTTGCAAAGTCACACTGATGTCAGGTTGCTGTATGTTGGATAAGTAAAAGTTATTTTCCATATTAATAACATGCTTACGTAACTCTACATTTTTATAAAGTGATTTCTTTAAAACAGTTTGGTGAGGGTGGTAGAAGAAGATAATGGGATAGTGTTATCCCCATTTTATAAATGAGGAAACTGAAGCTCAGGAAGTGACTTGTTCAGGTGCATATGATTCACATGTAGCAAAGCCAGATTTTGGGTCTTCTTGGTTCCCGTGCTCAATATTCTTTAAATTAAAGAAATATTTATCCAATACCTTTTATGTATAAGACACTACTACTTATTGAAGACACAAAGATGAAATAACCTATTTTTGCAAGCTTTTATTCTCCTGGGGGATGCAACCAGTATACAAGTATAGCAAAAAGATCAGGGGCAGAAGATCTGGATTCACATTCTCCTTGTGTCACTCTTTCTGTGACAGTCACTGAATTACTCTGGGCCTTAGGTTTTTTTCATTTGTAAAATGAGGGAGTTGGACTATATTATTTCTTAAGCTTCTTTCTAAATCTAAATCTATGATCCCAAGGAAATATGAGCTAGTTTGAGAAAGAAAGGAATACTGATAGCTGTGGTGATCAGGAGAGACTTTGTATGAAGTGACCCCACTTGAATTTTGGGGAAGGTAAAGATTCTGCAAGGCAGAGAAGAAGGGAGAAAATGAATCCCAGGCACAGGGACATCTATGCAGAGGTATGGGGATGAATGGGAAAAGATTATTTCTCCCAGATTCATGATACTGCTTGTTACTTGTGCTCTGGGGTAAACAGTGGGGACTGTCTATATTGACAGATAGATATCAGATGATCCTGTAAAGATTTCTTGCTTGCTTAAGGAACACATGTTTGCAGAAAACTTTCTGAGATTCCTCAGAGCCCAATATGCCAGTTCTATACTCTTGGAGTAATGACAGGCAGGTTTGTTTTAATTACACATATAGTTTCTTTCTACTTTGTTTATATTTTGATTGTCTTTTTGTGGCAGGACCTTGTTGCTCGTTTAGATGACCTGGGTGGAGTGTATCTACAGTTTGAAGAAGGCTTAGAGCCCACCGCATTATTTGTTGCTGCCACCTACCAGCTGTCAGATCATGTGGGAACAGAACCACCCTTTAAGGAGGTATTAATTAAAAAGTTCATAAAATACAAGACAAAGAACCATTCATCTACTGAAACCAGATGGACTTTTTAGAAATGAAAGCTAACTTACTGTTAGAAAAATGTAATCACTTCAACTTTACACTGGTAACTGATTCATATATTCATTGGAGCTGTGGTCAGAATTTTAAAGTAGATGAAATTCATACTTGTTGATCCTCTTGTTTATTCCCTCTCTCTACTTATTTCCTTTGTATTGCTTTCTGACCCTCATTTTGTCTTCCACCTATGTCTCCTCCAGGAAACATTCTCAGACTTTAGAATTACTCTTTTTGGCAGAAAAAAGGGAGAGGAATAAGTATTGTTTGAACCATAATCTCATCAGATTTGGTTTAAAGAGAGAATATTAGACAAATTTAATTTGATTTAGAAACTTGGCTCACCCTATAGGAAGTAAGAGGAGAAAGAGGAAGAGAAAAGAGCAGGCTAATAGAAGGGAGAACAGAAATAGAAGGGGTAAAGGATAAAAGGTCGCTAAAAAAAAGTGAGGGCAGATTGAGGGAGGTGGTGGTCAGAAGCAAAACACTGATGAGGAAGGAAAGGGGGAAAGGAAAGAAAAAAGTATAACTTGGGGAAAATAGGATGGCAGGAAATGGAGGGTTAGTATTTTAATCGTGAAAGTGAATGAGGTAAACTCCCCCATAAAACAGAAGTGGATAATAGACTGGATTAAAAGCTACAATTCTACAATATGTTGTTTACAAGAAGCACATTTAAAACAGAGATACATATAGAGTAAAGGGAAAAGACTGGAGCAGAATTTATTATGCTGCAGTTGAAGTAGAATTACTCTTCTTTCCTGGTAATTAAAGCTTTTTCCCCTGATTTGGGAATTGTTAGGAGACAGTTTGGGCATGAATCGAACATGGTGGTCATCCAGCCCTTACTTGGATACATCTAGTGATGAAGAAAACTATCTCGCAAGGTTATTTTCCTACAGCTGTAATTTTTACACATTTCTTCCTTATACTGACCTAAAATTTTCATTACTCTAGTTTTGATTTCTGGAGTCACTCAGAATAAGTCTAATTGTTCTCCCATATGCCAGCTTTTAAGTACTTGGAGACAAAAATCAAATAAATATTATTTCTATATATAAGTTTCATGCTCTGTATCTATTTCACTTTTTTTCAGTTTTGCCCCCTTCCCATTCTCACCTCTTAGATTCCATCCACAGGAACTTTCTCCTCGCTATATAAATCTAGTTCTTCCCATAGATTCTTGTATGACGTAATTTTCTTTGCTCTCATGTACTCTAGATTGCTGTTGTTTCTCTTAAAGTTTGTGTAAATGACAAGTGGTCTTAATCCTGGGGCACAGGAGAGTTTGAGGGGGAGGTGCAGAGATATAATTCCTTTTTAAACAAGGGTCATTATTAATTCAGATGCTTCTATCATTGGTAGAATGTATATAGGAGATATTTTTGAGCTGGGGTGCTCTTGTGCTTCTTGACCATTTTAGCTTGCCTTTATTCAGAAGAATAGGAACCTAATAGCCAGCTGCCTCATTTTTGAAAGCTTGCCAATGTTCACTCCACAGTATTGCTATGCATTGTTAAACATTGGAATCCTCTAGAGAATTTTTAGGAAATAGTAAACAATTAGTTATCCAGGATATATGAATTTTAGCTGTGCTTGAAAAGCTCTCCACATTTCCTTCCATTTTGAGAATTCTGTCTTATAGTTATTCATAGTAGTTTAATTTTTATGGGGCTTTCTCCCTGCCCCTAAATAAATTAACAAGTCAGAGTAGCTCACATGCTTTAAAAGATCTTTTTTAGTTCTTTCTATGAGTTTTTATGGAGAAAAATAGACTTTAGAGTGATGAGACAGTTCATAATATCTATACCGTCCAGGTTGGAGAAGAGACCAAATTGGATTATGGTGTACATATCAGATTTGAAATAATTCTATCCTAGGGGCAGCTAGATGGAGCAGTGCATAGAGCACCAGCCCTGAAGTCAGAAGGACCTGAGTTCAAATCTGGTCTCAGACACTTAACATTCCCTAGCTGTGTGACCTTGGGCAAGTCATTTAATCCCAATTGCCTCAGCTAAAAAAAAAAAAGAAAGAAAGAAAGAATTCTATCCTTATGTCTTGTTTTTTTCCAAGACAGATGTGACTAGAGGAGTTAATCCTATTGTTACTTTTTACAGGGCAACCTTGAGTGGATGGTCACAGACTTTAAGGTGTCAAGTGATACAAAAAAATGTAATTGGTAAAATTACAGATCATGATCAATGTTGACTGAATTTCATTGTCAGGAACAAAAGGTTCTTGTTAGATAGTGAGGTATGTGTGTTGTAGTTTGATGGAAGAAAGTATTTCAAATACTCTTTAGATATGCCAGCTCCATAATTTTTTATAACTATTTTTTATTCTTAAATTTAATATTTAAAATCACTTCTATATTTTTTTTCTTTAAAATAAAAATTTAGCCCTAGTGTATCTTAAAAGGAAGGAATGGGAAGAAAAAAAGGTAGTAGAAGTAGGAAGTAAAGGGATAAAGATTTAGTGAGTAGCATATTTCATTGTAAGTGGTACTACTGTGTATGTTATATTAAATTAACAAGCATTTATTAAGCAGCTACTATATGTCTGATTCTGTACTAAGCACTAGGGATACCAAGTAGAGATAATTTACAAATAAGTACATGCAAGGATAAATTGGAGATGATTTTAAAGGAAAGGTATTGAGGGGGGACTAAGCAAACCTTTTGTAGAAGTTAAAATTTTAGAGAGACTTGAAATCAAATAAATGAGAGAAGAATGGGAGAAAGAATTTCAGACCTGCCAGTAAAAATTTATTTTATCATATGTTTTTGTGCATGTATATTTTATATCTTAGGGAGTCAGTTTGTCTTGATAAGTAGATAACTAATGTTACTGGTATACCTACGCAGTAGTGTATTTTTTCTTTTGTAAAATGTTATATAGTATATATTATGTATATCATATATATATATATAAAATAGTGAACTATTTTTTTATAATCTCTTGTCATCACAGTATTTATTTAACCTGCAGAAATATTTCACACCTAATAAAAATAGGACCAAAGGCACCATGTATAAATCCAGAATTTCTTTTGTAAATTTCAGTTTATGACTAAAAACCTATTAGAAAGAGTTGACTTAATCCCTCCTTTGAAGCTGACAAAAAGAGAGGAAGCATATTTCACATATTCTTTTTTGGGATGTTCCCTTTTTCTTCAGGATCAAGTAATCCAACTGGTGAATGCAGTTTTTAGCAAAAAGAATTTTGACTCTCTCTCTGAAGCCTTCAGTGTTGCTGCTGCTGCTGCTGCATTTTCTCAGAATCGCTATCACCTTCCTATTGTCATTGTTGCTGAGGGCTCAGCTTCGGTGTCTCACCAGCAGCCTGTTCTCCGGGTAGGACCTCCACAAACTTATTTAGAGAACACATCAAGTCTTTTTTTTTTTATTTTGGTGGCACATACTTAGAAGATTACTTTACAATAACCACCTTGTATAGCCAGTCATGGGCTTCATGAAGGTATATGTATTATTTAGGATACCACTCAATTCACTAAGGAAGGAAATGTTGCCTGGATTTGCATTCTCTACAAAACTGCCTAATCTTTGTATTTAAGGTTAATTTTTCAAAGAATTTTAAAACATACTATATTCTGTTATATAATTTAACTGTATACACATTTCATTTCTGTGCCCATGTTATCGCAAGAGGCCTTCTTCTATAACAGTACATTCTTTAAGAACAGAAAGAAATAAAAGGAGAAATAGACTAGCAAGGCAATTTTGTTACTATTATGTTAAATTTAATGTACACTTACCAAACAGCTGTATGTTGTAGAAAATTTATTGAAATGATTGTGATCAGTATTCAAAGTCACAATTTGCAAAAAAAAAAAAAGAACGAATGAATGAATGAATTTAAAAAGTAGACAAAAATGCATTCTCCAACTCCAAACTCTTGTAAAATGTATTACTTTGAAATTTAAGATTCCTAGATTAACTTCTATGTAATCTCAGAATTTACTAAATAGAATTTGCTAAAGTAGATAATTGGGTCCTTTTCACTTGAGATGGTGAGGGTAAAGCTGTCATTTTTTCCTTAAAATAGCTATTGCATCACCACAGTTTTCATTAAGAGATCTTTCAGGATTCTATTATTGAATAATCCTAAAGTATATGTTTATCAGGTAGAAGTTTTAGTGGCTAGATAGTACCATGGCTAGAGTACTAGGCCTGGAGTCAGGAAGACCCAAGTTCAAATCTGATCTCAGACACTTACTAGCTGTATGACCCTGGGCAAGTCACTTAATTCTATTTGCTTTAATTTCCACAACTGTAAAATGAGTATAAATAATACCTTTTGGCCAGAGTTCTTGTGGCAGTCAAATGAGATAATGCCTAGCACAGTACCTAACACAAAGTTGCTATTATAAAAATGCTTTTTCTCTTTGCCTTTTCCCTCCCTAAAAGTCATGTGACATTAAGTACTCCCTTTGATACCTTTTTGAATATTTATTTAAAAAAATTTTTTTTGGGGGGGTACTATTTTAAATGTCTGGTAGTTTCAAGAAGAATGTGTTTGATACTTGACATTCAACTGGGTGGGCTGACTACAAGCCAGATATAAGCTGAAACCTAAAAAATTCCTTTATATCTTTACATCTTAAAATATATTTTAAACAATTTAGGACCCATCAATATGTTTGCAGTCGCTGCAATATCAGTCATCTTCCTAAGGAATTTTGTTTGTTAGAGATTTTAAGCACTCTGATGTAACCTCCATTCAAATCCTTATGCTGGTCTCTCATTGCAGTGCAGTAGTGACCCTGGAATCTTGAAGGCTTTGCCAGTAAAACCCAACCAAGTCCTACCACATTGGATATGGTTCACATAAAAGGTTTGGTAACAGAATAAATGTCTTTCATCTGAGACTGTCCCAAGTCAATTCCAGAAGACTGGATTCTTGGGAATGAATTTTTTTCAGGTGCAGCAATCCACAAACACTATCATCAGACAGAGAGGGAAGAGTTGGTGGAAAGAGTTTTCTTTGAAATAAAATCAGGAATCCTTGAAGAATAAAATGTGAGATACAAAGACTGTGTGGTGTGGTGTGGTTTTGGAAATGGGAAGCCATGTACTGGTCCTTTCTCTGCCATCCAGTCACTGTGTGTCCTTTGGCATATGCCACTAAGTCTCACTTCTTTCGTCTGTATAAATGAAGGGATTAGACTATGTGAATTCTAAGGTGCCTTCCAGTTGTCTGTGATCTAATTGATTTTTTGCTATAAAGTCTTGTCATTCAGGTTAGCTTGATTATATTTGATTTCTGAGGTTTACCTGTAGTCAAAAATTTTCTTAATTCATTTGAACAGTTTTCTCCTATAATTATTTGAAAGGGGAAAAGAGAAAAAGCATTACCTACTATGTGCCAAGGACTGCCAGGTGTTTTACAAATATCTCATTAGATCCTCACAACCACCCTTTAATCTCTATTTTACAGTTGGAGAAACTGAGGCAGATTGGTTAAGTGACTTGCCTAGAGTCTTACAGGATATATGAATGAACAAATAAAAAGTAATCAGATGACGCTGGCTTTACTTCTACATAGAATTTTGTATTTCATTCCAGCTGCAAGTTACTAATGTTATGTCACAACTTCTGACTCATGCTTCTGTCACACTGGAACGTGCTAAGTCTACTTCTACTAAGAACACAGTACTGCAGCAGACTGCCTTCACTCCTTCAGGGTAAGTTCCTAGACCTCTCTGCTGGCCTTTTAGCACATCTTTAAAAAACAAACATTAATTTATTTCTTTCGTTCAACAAACATTTTTTTGAACATACATCACTTGAAGAGTTCAGTGATGAGTACTCAGCATGCAAAGGTGTAAGATGTGATTCCCAGCTTTTAAGGATCCTATAGTCTATTAGACATAAGATATTTGCATAATATTCATAATACAAGGTAGAATGATAGAAAATAAGGGAAGTGCAAAGTACTATAGACTTTATCATATGAGAAATCAAATATATTAAAGCTTTATATTATACCATGGAGAGAGATCTCTTAAGAGGGGAAGAGAGTATACTTGGGGTGGAGGATTCTGAGAAAGTTACATGGAGGAGAGGGCATATTATTTTTGTGCTTACTTTTTTAGTCAACTAGTAGTTAGTTAAAGGCAGGGGACACCCACTGTTAGAGCATACTAAGAACAATGACTATAAAACATTCTCTATAAACCTGAGGTGCATTCTTTCACAAATACAGAAAGTATCAGTGCGAAGAATGGACCTATACATTTAGTACATTGATAGTGAGGTGTACACAATGAAAACATGTAGCCAAGGCAGGCAGCTTGTGCCTCTAGCTCTTTAGTGTCTTGACATCTTTTCCTTTCTTATAGTATCATGGCCTTTTTTTCCCTGGGACAGGTAAAATCAGCTCAGTTCCCAAAGCCTATACTTTTCAGATCTTGACTTCTAGCTAACAGGGCTAACTTGAGGAGAGGACATTTTAGCAGGGTTTTTTTGTTGTTGTTTTGTTTTTTGTTTTTTAATTTATCTCAATAGCATTTTATTTGTGTGCAAAGATAGTTTTCAGCCTTCACTTTTGTAAAATTTTGAATTCCATATTTTTTCTCTCCCCTCCCCAAAATAGCAAGCAATGTGATTGATATAGGTTATATATGTACAATAATTTTAAACACATTTCCATATTAGTCATATTATAAAAGAAAAATCAGCAAAAAGAAAAAAAAACTATGAGGAGAAAGAAAAAGCAAACCACCACCACCCCCCCCCAAAAAAAAAAAAAGGTGAAAATAGTATGATTTAGGCTCTGTAGTTTCCTCTCTGGATGCAAATAAATGGCTTTTTTCCATCTAATGTCTATTGGAATTGTCTTGGTTCACTGTATTGTTGAGAAGAATGAAGTCTATCATAATTAATTGATCATCACATAATCTTGCTGTTACTCTGTACAATGTTTTCCTAATTCTTCTCTCTTCACTCAGTATCAGATCAATCTTTCCAGGCTTTTCTGAAATCAGCCTTTTAGCGGGGTTTTGAAGGGTGCAAAGGATTTCAACAATTGGTATTTGTTTCTGTTTAGTGTACGCATTTTATGTCTGTCCAGTGAATTCACTTCCTTTCTTAGATTCTAAATTCCAAAGGATATGAGGCTTGATTATATAATATGTACCATAACGCAAAAACACTTAAGTCTGATTTTACTAAGTATCTGGGGAGAGGGGATGCGGTGAGCAAAAACCTAGAGGTGGGGAATTGTAGTAGTTTTTAATTAATGAAAATAGCCATTAATTCGTATCATGATCGTAAAATGAAATGTCAGCTTATCGTTAGCTACAGAAATTCTTTGAATAAATCTTCGATCTTGTTTTACTTTCATGCTTTATAGATAACAAAAATCTTGAGCTTTATTTTTTTTAAATTGTCTTAGAATAGCTTAGAGAAGTTAAAAGGCTTACCTCAGGTTGGTTGGTTGGTTGGTTGGCTTGTCCTTCTTGCTTTAAGAGGAGCAAAATGATATCACTGTGTTAGAGTCAAGTGAGTGTGTCCTACTGGATCACACAGGAAGTAAGTGGCAAGAGCTTGGAATTGAATCCAGGTCCTTTAACTGATCTTTATTTATTGCATTACACTGCCTCCTTTTGGTGGTTCCTTTCCTTACTAGCTTCACTTTTGGGTAACTAAATGTTTGCAATTGACCACATTGTTATTCTAATAGCTTTTTATCTTTATCACACTTAAGTATCTTTGTATTACACTAAGTAATGTTTGCAAGCCCCACATCCCAAGCTTAGAATTTAAGATATGAAAAACATATTCATTAGACAGACAAAATATACATAAATAACAGAAGAAACATTTTTTAAAATGCCAATTTCAAAAACAAAATAATTAGTATAAATAAGAACAGCTTATTACGTGTACCCAAGAATAAAGAGGTGCTCAGGAGTTAGATATATTGATAGTTTCAGAAATCAAATCTTTATTTTACTTTATTAATTTTTATTTTAAAAAATATTTTAAATAAATATTTATTAATTTTAATTTTAATTAGTCTTGGAAGAAGTGAATTTTCAAGAGCAATTGAAAAAAAGTTCAGGACATAGTGTATTCCAGATAACTTGGAAGATTTGGACAGAGCAGTTTGTTTGAGAAAAATAGAGGAGGTGGGATAGAAAGTAGGTAAAAGAAGAGAGATTAACTTGACAACCTTGAAGTCAGAATGAGACCCTTAAAGTCAATAGTTAATAGTAGCAGACTATTATATTAAAGATACAGTGTAATGTGCTAGAAAGAGCATGAGACTCAAAAATCAGAATATTTGGGTTGTAGTGAATGCCTGGCTCTGCTATTCCTGTGAGAGCAGGAACAAGTCATTTAGTATGTCTCTCTAAATCTCCTCTGTATAATTGAGGCAAAAGTCTGTTTACCTTATCAAGAAAATAATGAATATAAAGCACATTTTGACATGTAAATAAACAAGTTTTGTAAGACATTGTTATTATTGATAGCCTTCTTGAATGAAAACCTTAATAACCATGCTCCGATTCACATAGAGATGGTTTTGATCTGAACTTCATGAATGCCAAGCCTGCCAGTGGTTATTATGACTTCTCTATCCGTGTTGAAGGTGATAGCCGCTATATTGCAAATGTGATAGAGGTGAGTGCTTTTCTTGTCATCTCTGTTTCTATGATAGTTTTGGAAACAATGTATAAATAGCAATAAACCATTTTTCATCTAGGGGATTTTGACTTCATCTCCTGACCAAATCAAAGGAAGCCTGTTGAAGAAAGTTAAATATTTGGGTTGTTATTTGACAGTCTGTCAATGTTGGAAATTATATAAAAGACTTGAGTGAATGAATGTGCTTTACAAGTGTTGTGGGTAAAGTGGTCTTTACATCAGGATATATGCTTCTTGATAACTAAGCATGGATTGAGTGATAAATGATAGATATTTGCATATGATGTATGACTTAGTCTTTTAAATTAAAATATATATTAAATCTTTAGAACTGTAAAAGCAAAAATTACCTCATTTATCTGATGATGATATCAGGAATGAACTCTTCCCAATATGTGAATTTGGGGAAGGAGGAACAAATTGTTTTGTTTTGGGTTTTCCTGTTTTTCTGGTTAACAAATACTTTTAATTTAACATTCCAAAAATACTAGGACATATGAATTGAAATTTTTTTTCAGTATTTTCTTTATTTTGTTTTTACCCATTTATTGAGAAGGCAATAAATATGATTCCATTATACTAGTGAAGTCGTGTAAAACATTTCTATGTTAGCCATGTTGGGAGGGGCAAGAAAAAATAAGAAAGTGAAAAAAATACACTTCTATCTGCAACTCAGTTCATCAGCTGCTTCTCTGAAGCATTTTCTCTGTAGCATTTTTCATGAGTCCTTTGGGATTGTGATGGATCATTGCATTGATCCGAGTAGCTAAGTCTTTCACAATTGATTATTATTAAACTTTTGCTGTTATTGTGTATGATGTTCTCCTAGCTCTGCTCATTTCACTTTGCATCAGCTTATATAAGTCTTCCCAGGTACTTTTTTTTTTTTTCTTTTTGCTGAGGCAATTGAGGTTAAGTGACTTGCCCAGGGTCACACAGCTGGGGAATGTTAAGTGTCTGAGACCAAATTTGAACTCAAGTACTCCTGACTTCAGGGCTGGTGCTCTATCCACTGTGCCATCTAGCCGCCCCTCAGGTAGTTCTGAAGTCATCCTCTTTGTTTTTTCTTATACCACAGTAGTATTCCTTTGCGGTCAAATACACAGTTTGTACAGCTATTCCCTGGTTGATGGTAATCCCCTCATTTTTCAGTTCTTTGCCACCACAAAAACAGCTGGCATAAATATTTTTATACATGTAGATTCTTTTTCTCTGATCCCTTTGCAGTAATACTGGGTCAAAGGGTATACACAGTTTTTATGCCCTTTGGGCATAGTTCCAAATTGTGCTCCAGAGGAATAGGACTATTTTACAATTGTACCAAACTGTGCACCAATATACCTATTTTCCCACATCATTTTCCTTTTCTATCCCCTTAGCCAGTTTTGTAGGTAAAGTGTGAAGTAATAAAATCAAAGTTATTTTACTTTGCATTTTTCTAATTATTAGTGATTAAAAGCATTTTTTTCATATATTTACTGATAGTTTTGAGTTCTTCCTCTGAAAACTTCTTGTTCATATACTTTTGCCATTTATCAATTGGCAATTTTGTCAATTTATCAATTGGCTTTTATTTTTGTAAATTTGACTGTTTCCTATTCATTCGAGAAATGGGGCCTTGTCCAGAAAAACTTACTGTAAAAAGTTTCCGTTATTTTCTGCTTTCCTTATTTTTACTACATTAGGGTTTTTTGGTACAAGAACTTTTTAATTTTATGTATTCAAAATTATCCATTTTACCTCTGCATATCTTTTGGCCATAAAACTTCCCATATATCTGAAATGGGTAGGGTTTTTTTTTTATGCTCCCCTAATTTGTTTTACATCACCTTTTATATCTAAATCATATACCCATTTTGAGCTTATCTTAGTATATTGTGTGAAATCCATTTATGAATTTTGATGGAAACCAAAATTTATGCCTTTTAAATAAGTATCAACACTTTAACTTTTGTGTGAAAATCTTGTATTCATACTTTATTAAAGCATAGACTCAATGCCATCATTATGATAAATCTTAAGATCTTAATAAATGGTTATGTAACTAGGTGCTAGACATTATGTTAAGTGCTGGGAATATTAATACAATTATCAAATATTTTTTGAAACTAAGATCTCTAATCAAAACTTGTGATATAAAGGGTAATAGGGAAGCATAAAGGAATATTTGTGCTTGTTGCTTGAGGACCAGCCTTGCCAAGAGTGGACAGAGTTATTATCAGAAAGTTAGAATCCAGTGGTTCTCTTCAACAATGAGATGGTTCAAACCAGTTGCAGTTGTTCCGTGATGAAGAAAGCCATATACACCCAGAGAAAGGCTTTTGGGATCGGAGTGTGGATCACAACATAGCATTTTCACACTCTCTATTGATGTTTGCTTGCATTGTGTTTTCCTTCTCAGGTTTTGTTTTGTTTTGTTTTGTTTCTTGTAGATCCGATTTTTCTTGTACAACAAGATAACTATATAAATATGGATACACATATTCGATTTGTCAAGTATTTTAACATAATTAACATTTATTAGACTTCCTGCCATCTAGGGGAGGAGGTAGGAGAAAGGAGGGAAAAATTTATAACAGAAAGCTTTGCAAGGGTCAGTGTTGAAAAATTACCCATGCATATGTTTTGCAAATAGAAAGCTTTAATTTAAAAAAAAAAAAGAAAGAAAGAGTTCAAATACTGACAGTTTTTTGGACACAACAATTCACAAAAAGTATCTAGTAAGGTACACAGAAGCCATGATTTACAATGAAATCTTAAAAAATAAGGATTTTAGAGGTTGTCTTTACCTCAAAGTAAGGTGGGAAGCCAAATGATTTCTTATGGTCCTTTCCAGTTGGTGGAAATGGGTGTGGAGAAAATAGGCAGGAATGTTATTAAGTCCCATTTATGTTTTAAGAAGAATGAGTCTTTCCCTCCCATTTAATAGTATTTTTTTTTCCAATTACATGTAAAGAGTTTTTAGCATTCACTTTTGTAAGATTTTTGAGTTTGTTTTCCCTCCTTTCTTCCTTCCTCCCCAAAAGAGCTAGCAATTTAATGTAGGCTATATATCCATGATTATTTTAAATATTTCCATTTTAGTCATATTGTGAAAGAAAAAAACAAAAGGGAAAAAATCCCAAGAAAAAAAATTTTTTTAAAGGTGAAAAGAGTATCCTTTGATATGCATTCATTATCCATAATTCTTTCTCTAGATGTGATGGTATTTTCCACCTCAAGTCTATTGGATTTGTCTTGGGTTACTGTGTTGCTGAAAGAGCTAAGCCTGTCATAGTTGATCTTCACACAGTGTTGCTGTTGCTGTGTACAGTGTTCTCCTGGTTCTGCTCACTTCACTCAGTATCAGTTCATGTAAGGCTTTCCAGGCTTTTCTGGAATCATTTTCTTATAGAATAGTAGTATTTCATTGCATTAAAATACCACAACTTATTTAGCCATTCCCCAGTTGAAGAGCAGCCCCTCAATTTCCAGTTTCTTGCCACTACAAAAAGAGCTGTTACAAACATTTTTGCACATGTGGGTCCTTTCCTCTCTTTTATGATTTCTTTGAGATATAGATCACTGCTATATCAAAGTGTAAGCGTAGTTTGAAAGCTCTTTGAGCATAGTTCCAAATTGCCTTCCAGAATCACAGGATCAGTTTGCAACTTCAGCAATGCATTAGGATCCCCATTTTCCCATATCCCTTCCAACATTTATATTATCTTTGTCATCTTAGCCAATTTGATAGGTATGAGGTGGTACCTCAGAGTTGTTTTAATTTGCATTTCTCTAATCAGTAGTCATTGAGAGTGTTTTTAATATGATTATAGCTTTAATTTTTTCATCTGAAAATTGTTCATGTCCTTTTAATCATTTATTAATTGGGGTAATGATTTTGTATTCTTATAAATTTCTATAAAATCCATATAAAATTCTATATGTTTTAGAAATGAAGTCTTCAGACCTGTATGTACAAAAATATTTATAGTAGCTCTTTTCTCAGGAGTAAGAGTTGGAAATTAATGGGAATACTTATAAATTGAGGAATTGTTGAATAAATTGTGATTTGTGATTATAATGGAATATAATGGAGTTCTATGGGACATGATGAACAGTATGCTCTCAGAAAAACTTGTAAAGTTCTTCATGAACTCCTGCAAAGTGAAATGTACTATACACAAAGTAATAGTAACTTTGTAGTTTGATCAGCTGTGAATGCCTTTGTTATTCTCAGTAATACAATGAGAAAGAACTGATTGTGTCTGACTAAAGATTGAAGCATACTTTTTTTTTAATACTTTTCTTGAGGATTTTGATCTTGAGATTTAGTTTTTTGGTGGGGGGAAGAAATCTATATTTTCTTTTGCTGCATGACTTATGGAAATGTTTTGCATTAACTTCACATGTGCCTTCTCAATGAGGGAAGGGATAAGAAGGGAGAAAAGGAAAGAATATGGAACTCAAAATTTTAAAAACAAATATTTAAAAATTCTCTTACATGTAACTGGGGAAAATAAAATATCAAATAAATATGGTGGAGGGGGTGGAGAAAAGGCCTTTATCAGAAATGCTGGCTGAAAAAATTGTTTCCTGACTTTAATTCCCTTCTAATCTTGACTACATTGGTTTTGTTTATGCAAAAACTTTTCAGTTTATTGTAATCAAAATTGTACGTTTTATATTTCATCATGTCCTCTATTTTTTGTTTGGTCATAAATTACTTCTTTCTCCAAAGATCTGATAGGTAAACTATCCTTTAATCTCCTAATTTGTTCATGGTATTACCCTTTATTTTTAAATCATAAACTTATTTCAACTTTCTCTTGGTATAGAGTATGAGATGTTGGTCTTTGTTTAGTTTTCTGCCATATCATTTTTCAGTTTTCCTGGCAATTTTTGTCAAATAGTGAGTTCTTATCACAGAATTTGGAGTCTATGGGTTTAACAAACTGGAGATCACTGCATTCTATAAGAAGAATGAGTCTTAATGATAATCTCTAAGTGCTATTCCTAGTTTTATGCATTATTTAGGCATGTTGTGTTTTTTATGTTCTAATTTTTTCTCTTTAGTGAGACCCTACAACTTAAAAAGTGTTTTTCAAGGACATTTACTTAGGCGTCAGAGTTCTCAGAATTCCATTGTAATTGCTCATGGTGAGCATTTATCTCTACGGAGAATAATTTACTCATCATTGAATTAGGCTTAGTATTTGTAAAATCCTTTTGTAGTAGTTAAAAATTCTGAGAAATAGATGCACAGTAACTATAATTGCCAATAGCTGTTATTAACGTAAATACTAATGACTTCCATTTAAGTCATTGCCATCACTTTTTTAACCTGATGATGGAGTTAATATTAGCATCCTGCCGGCTCTATTCATCAAAGTGGGACTAATTCTTATTTATAAGGGCTGACCTCCACTGCACGTGTCAAATTTGCTTTCTAATTGCAATAATAATCGCACTTAGAGCGTCAAAGCCAGCAGGCTGGTCCTGTTTAATCTCTCCAGAGGTGCTTTAAGTTGGCTTAGTGCATTAAACACTGGCAGCTTTGCAAGAAGGCCCCTAATAGTACTCATTGTTATTGGGCAAGTTGTCAGGGGAGCCATGGGTTTTGGAAGCTGTCATTAGCATTAATTGCCCCTAATGCACTATCATTTTTGACAGTAATGAACTAAACAGGACGGTTATTACTCCCAGCAGAAAGGCTACATTTCCTGGCATTAAGATATTTTTGTGCTGTTTATGCCACACACTGGAGTCAAAAAAAGGGGCAGGGTGGACCAGCCCCCAAATCACCTATTGAATGAAAAACAGATTCCTTTTTCTCTTGTTAAGGCTGTGAACGGACATTTGAGAGAGTTTGTTTTAAAGAAGCAGCTAACCTTCGGGAAACTTTTTAATTCTTAAAAATGAATCTCCTCAACAAGTGATATTGATAGTTTTAAATTTTTTTGTTTGTTTTAAGAGTAGAATTATTGTATCTTTCCCATAAAATGCATTTTCAGTTAACCATTTGTAGATAAATTTTGAAAACAAAGAGCTATGGTAGTAGTAATCTTCAATTGTTTCTAATCCTAACGCTATAAATCATTTCTATGTTGGTGATGGGGAAAGCCATAACTAAAAATATCTTTAAATAAGTATTGTTAGAATTTAAAGGATAATTTAAGTTTAATGGAGTTTGACACTCTACTCTTTGGTACATTTTTGGGTGTGACTATATTATCTAGAATTATTTATTCTGATAGCACAAAATGATTGTCCACACATCGTACTGCATTATAACTTATCCATCTTCATAAAAGGCACCTCTTCTTTGCGGAGATGGGAGTTCATACGTGTGGAACCTTGCATACAATACTAATTTTTTTCAATGTGATCATTTGTTTTACTAAAAAAAAAATCTTAAAAAAATAATCTTTGCTGGGACACTAATACATTGTTGGTGGAACTGTGAATGAATCCAACTATTCTGGAGAGCAGTTTGGAGCTATGCTCAAAAAGTGATCAAACTGTGCATACCCTTTGACCCAGCAGTGTTTCTAGTGGGCCTATATCCCAAAGAGATCTTAAAGGAAGGAAAGGGCCCCACATGTGCAAGAATGTTTGTGGCAGCCCTTTTTGTAGTGGCTAGAAACTGGAAACGGAATGGATGCTCATCAGTTGGAGAGTGGCTGAATAAAGTATGGTATATGAATGTTATGGAATATTATTGCTCTGTAAGAAACGACCAGTAGGACAATTTCAGAGAGGCCTGGAGAGACTTGCATGAACTGATGCTGAGTGAAATGAGCAGAACCAGGAGATCATTGTACAAGGCAACAAGACTATATGACAATCAATTCTGATGGACATGGCTCTCTTCAACAATGAGATGATTCAAATCAATTCCAATTGTTCAGTGATGAAGAGAGGTATCTAGAGAGGTCTGTGGGAACTGAGTGTGACAACAGCATACATATTCACATTTTCTGTTGATATTTGCTTACATTTTGTTTTCCTTCTCAAGTTTTTTTTTCTTACTAGATCTGATTTTTCTTGTACAGCAAGATAACTGTATAAATATGTATGCATATATTGGATTTATCATATGTTTTAATGTATTTAACCTGTATTAGAATACCTGCCATCAAGGAGAGAGGGTTGGGGGGGAAGGAAGGAAAAATTTGGAACAAAGTTTTGCAAGGGTCAGTGTTGAAAAATTACCCATGCATATGTTTTGTTAATAAAAAGCTTTAATTTAAAAAAAAAAAAAAGAAAAGAAGTAACTAGATGAAAGCAATTCTGGCATTCAAGACATGTTCACAACTCAATATGGGGGGGGTGAGAAGTATATGGTCAGGGGGCAGCCAGGTGGTGCAGTGGATAGAGCACCAGCCCTGAAGTCAGGAGGACCCGAGTTCAAATTTGGTCTCAAACACTTAATACTTCCTAGCTGTGTAACTCTGGACAAGTCACATAACCCTAATTGTCTTAGCAAAAAAAAAAAAAAAAAGTATATGGTCAGATTGATCAATGGAAATTGATCCCACTTACGCCACATAAGAGAGCAGGTCATTAATTATTATTAATTTTTTTTTTTTTTTTGGTTAAAAACAATTGTGGTTTTTAAGAGTAATTTTACAGTTACCAACACTGACATAGTAGTGACTAGTAGAAAAATATTTGTTTCTATTTATAAAGATTTGAGGATTAAGCCTACATGATACTCAGTATAAGAATTTTACTTAAATGTTTCCCTTAGCTCCAGTGACCTACCCTACTGAGAATTGTGCTCTAATTGGGGAGATGACATCAGAGTTAAGAAGCATTTTGTAGGAATTCTATGTTTCTGTCTTTGAGAGTTGAGAAATTCTTTGATTAGGAAAGTATTTGTTGCCTAAATAAGGTAGAAGGTCTGATGAAAGTCTGCCTCTATTGATTATCTCAGTTATGATAAACAGCAAGTAGGACTCTATTTTGTGGTTTAATTTTTAATTAGAAATCTGAGAATTCAGAAATTAATGTTCCTTCTGATATGACTAACAACAGACTGTTTATTTCTTATGTTTCTTTATAGCTCAAAGTCAAGGTCTCCACTGAAGTTGGCATCACAAATGTAGATCTTTCAACTGTGGATAAAGATCAGAGCATTGCACCTAAAACCACACGGTAAATATAATGGGGATATATACAAGACCCTCAGAGCTGCCTCCTAATGTTCAGCCAACTGAATTTATGTGGTAGTATCCAGAGGGGTTTCTAGAATATCCTATCCCTAATGATTTCATTGCTGCCTTAATAGTATTGTAGAATGTAGTTGATTGTATCCCAACCTACATCCTAGAACATATTCCATCAGTGCATTGTGGATCCCGATCTGCTGGCAGGCTGAGGCACATTTTTAGTGGGTCCTTTCTACTCTAGGTGTCCTAGTATTCCTCATAGGCAATTTAAAAAAAATCAAGAGTCCCTGAAACTGTTTCCTTTTGAGAATTTTCTACAAGTACAGCTGGACTAGAAACAAAGATGAGGGTTCTGGTACCAGTTCAGTAATTTTAACATTAATTTTAATGATGAGGGGACAGAATGTAACTTAGTCATCTCTTTTGTATCATATATAATCTGAAAGTGGGCAGTGATACATATACAAGTTACTGTAGTACAATATAAAACAGAAAGATAAAAATTTTATGTAAGTTCCCAGGAAGCCATCGGTCATTACAAACTAATGGATTGTCTAGTCATTCCAGCTTGAGGACTCATAGCATGACTAGACAGTCTATTAGTAGTCCTACTCAGCTGTGGCATAGAGAAAAATATAAGTAGAAGCTGGAAAAAAGGTTCAAGGGGCCAAAGATTTAGAGCTTAAATTTAGAGATGGATCTTAGATGTCATTTAGTACTTGCCCTGCATTTTACGGAAGAGAAAACTGAGTCCTATGAAAATGAAGTGATATGTCCAAAACGTCTCACAGGTGGCAAGTGGGAGAATCAGAGTGCTATCCCAGGTCCTCTGACTATAAATCTAGCACTTGACTGTACATGCTTTTAGGTGGTGAACACCAGCAGAAAAAGACATTATACAGTAAACACTAAGGAGTCATTGAAAGGTTTTGAGCAGCAAAGTGACATGAGTGGATTTATGAGTTGGTTTATCTCTACTCAAATAATAAGCAATGATTAAGTGCCTGTAAGAGATTATACTTCACTATAGTGTTCACTAATAATTCATATTTGTATAAAATTTTAAGATTTTCAGAGGACTTTTCTCATGAATTGGTGGGATAAGTATTATAATCTTAATTTTACAAATAAGGAAACAAAGGTGTAGAGAGATCCAGTATCTCAAGCAAGATCACAAATTTAGTAAATTTCAAGAGGTAGATTTTGGAACTGTGTTGTTTCTTCTAGCTCCTGTTGCCTCAGCTTCTTCCTCTGTGAAATTAGAATTAGACTAGATCTAGGTGAATGTATCAGACTTCCCACCCCCATCCAAGAAATGTTTATTAAAGGTATAAACTAAAATACATAGGATAACAAATGAAATTACATTGAAATAGTTCTCAGAATTTTTTTTAAAAAACGAGTATATGAACCCCTGGTTTAAATGACCTTATACAGTCTCCTTTTCAGATTTTTATTACCAGATGAACAATAAGTATTAATACCCACTTTGGATACTTGTTACAGATTTTCTTAAAACTTATTCCTTGTCTTTCTCTCTTTCAGGGTGGCCTATCCAGCTAAAGGAAAGGGCTCATTCACTGTTGACAGCCATCAGAACTTTGCCTTGTCCTTTCAGCTGGTTGATGTAAACACTGGTGCTGAGCTTACCCCTCATCAGGTCAGAAAAAACACACCAAGCTTCTAGTGTTATTTTTCAGCAGAGATTATTTAAGAGCATTCTTAAATTTAAAAATTAGCAATTGGTAGCTTTGATAGATCTAATACAATACCAAGAAACAGATCCAAAAATTCAGGTATCCTAGTTCCAAGTGTTTTCCAAGTGCCCCGAAAATCCACCATAGATTGATTGAACTGTTTGTTCCTCGGTCCTACTTTATTACCTTTTCTTACTAGAGCTTACAGGCCTTTTGCTTGGAGCATACTTTACTTAATTGAGGGAAAATTGCTACGTGTTAAAGAGAGGTTAACACCTAATTGAAGCTGTCTCCTTGATGGAATGAGAAAAATTGATAGAGTTTTGAAAACAGAAAAATGAGCGGGCTATTATTGAATACATTTCAAGATATCCAGAGTCAAGGAGATTTAGTAGTTGATGGGGATCTCTAGAGAGGAGGGTATCCTCTTAGATTGCAGACAGATAGTTTGTATTGGTAATACAGAGGAGAAACCATGGGGAAGAAACCACTTGAATTCCTTTATTCAAAGTTAATTTCTGAAATGATTTTTTAAAGTTTACATTAAAACACATAGTTTTTAAATTCCTTGGGACGGCTTTACTTTGTTGTGTCTTGCCAAACTTTCTTCAAATTTATTTTAAACTTTCTGCTTCTTTCTGCTTTAAAAGGGTATTCTAGTCATCAGTCATCCTTCTTTATGAGATTTTACAAATTTTAGAATTTATATTCTAAACTGATACGTTGTCCTTAGCCATATCTTTCTCTACTTGTTAGATAAGTCTCATTAGGATTCCCTTGATGTCTTTTTATGACAGTTGACTTATGCTGGCCAAACTTCCATATAAAATTATTACAATTGTCAGTGTCATTTCTCATGATAGGTTTACATAATCACTTTTATCTATTTGAGTAGTCAAGATTTGAATTGTTCCTGTTTATGCCATATCTCTTTTTCCTTGTTCATCTTCCTTTTTACTCATTCTGATCTTTGTTCTGAATAGTATTGGTCTGGATATACAGAGATGATTCAAGGATAATTGTTTTCTTACCTCAATAAGAAATCTTTTTCTGTTAAAATATTTTATTTTGTGTTTTTTTTGTAGTGTCATTTGGTGTTCACCAGGTCTAGTGCCTGCCAATTTATCAAAGAAAACATTTGGATATAAATACATAAGATTTTTGTATAGTCCATATATCTTTATCTTTTCTCACTTCTTTGTCCTGGACATGTTTTCCTTTATATTTCTCACTGCTTCTCCCTTTCCCTATCTTTGCATCAAAGTTATCAAATATTAGAACATAAGTTGACTTAATTTGGAGGATTTTATCACGTTTTTAGAATTTCTCTACCTTTTTATATTCTGTAACTGAGAGTAGGGCCTAAAGCTGCAATTATTTTTAAGATTTTTTTTATTACAAATACTTATGAATGTGAACAATATGAGATGACTCAAAATCACATGAAATAAAGTTTCATGCTGCTTTGGGGCATATAAAAAAAACAAACATTTTTCCTTTTGAGCAATCTTCCAGTTAGCTGCAGTTTCTTTTCTTTTGGTTTCATTTATAGTAGTAATATCTTGATTGAAGAGATTCAACTTTATTAATATTTTATCTTACTTTATGGTCACTATTTAAGGCTCTCAGAGTTACACCATCCTTTATCGGGATGACAATGGAAAGGTAACAACAAAAGAAAATGGAAAGAATCTTTAAAAATTATTATAGTAAACTAATTTCACCCTTAATAACAATGGAACTACCATACTTGAACTCTTAACAAGAGCTCAGATGTGTGTGCCTTTGAAGAAGGGTAGAAATATCACTAATAAGAACAGAGACAAGAAAGTAGCCATATTGGATCCTGTGCACATGGATGACATCTTTGCTAGTGGTGGGTGACACAACTACAATTGTGAGAGTGTTCAGGGAGTCTGTACTTAAAGTAGCTGATGGAGGTGCAGATGTCAAAGGCATTGAAAAAATGTTAACCTTATTAATGTTTAAAAAAAAAAAAAAAGGCAACTGAGAGAACATCAACTACTACCAACCTTTTTGCTTAACTTCCCACCTATACAGAATTAAGCCATCTCTGTATGAATCAACATTATCCTTGAAGAGGATATTAGTGGGGAACAAGCAAACTTTAGTAATCAATATTCAACAATAAATCACACCTTTACCATCTTGCACTTAAGTCAGAGATATAGAGAAAATTAGTCTTGATAAACATTTACCTCAAAGAGGTAAAAGAAAGAAAAGTCCTCTATATACACACCAAAATATTTATGGTATTTTTGTGGCAACAAAGAACTTTAGCAAAGTAGTTGGCCACTAATTGAGACATGACTAAATAATTTTGTTACACAAAATGAAATGGAATATTACAGGATCATAAGAAATGAGAAGAATTCAGGGAAGCTTGGAAATACTTACATGAATTGATACTGAATAAAATAAAATAAGCAGAACTGGGGAAATGGTCTACATGATAAATGTATTAATGTAAACATTAAGAAGCAAAATAATGAAATGTTATGTGATTATAACAGTTGAATTTTGCACTATGAAGAGTTATGAAAATGTGCTTACCCTCTTCACTGTCAATGTGATATGGATACAAACTATCAGATAATAAACTTGATATATTGATTGTGTTTTTAAACATAGATTTTATAATTTATTCACATTTTTCTCTTTAAAGTATTTGTAACAGTATGGCTTGCTGAGTAGGAAAGGGCAAGGTACATATTTGCAGAAGAATGTGATATGAAAAGTAACAATGAAATTAAATTTTTTGAGAGATAAATTCAACTTAAAATGCCTTTAGCCCTAAGCAATCATATTTGATATTTTGTATAAAATGACATTGGTCATGGTGACCTTATATAGTTCTCCATGATATTAGGGAACAGGATTAGCCTGGATGAATTCTATTTGTTTTAAAATAAGGTAGTGGGTTTTTTGTTTTTGTTTTTCTTTTTTTTTTACATCATGATCATTTTCTGATTTATCAACTCTTCATGGAGGATTCCCTCTTAACAACAACAACAAAATTTAATAAAAACAGTGTTACATTGTGATTGCGTCTAATAGTAAAACCACTCAATTTTAAATCTGACAAATCTAGAAAATAGGAAATGATGAACTGATCAGTCCTGCCTCAGTTCCCTTTCTTTTCTTACCCTTCAGTGAAAGTTTATTATGCAGTGAAGTAACCAAAAAACTAGAAGAAGAAAGGAAAAGCTGTAATAATCAAGAGCTTGAATAATTTTGTCTAAAATTATTGTCAGAATGGCACCATACTTGCTCCACTATGTTAGGCATCTCTGTGACAGATCACAGGCCTGTCTTTGTGATGATAAAGCAAATAATTAAGCCTTGTTGACTAGATGTCAGACTCAAGGGCATTTTAGAAAATCTTAGTGAAAGGTGGCTTTGTTGTTCCCTCTTAGACATTTGTGCGTCTCCACAACCAGAAAACTGGTCAAGAAGTGGTGTTTGTTGCTGAACCAGATAGCAAGAATGTGTACAAGTTTGAACTGGATACTTCTGAAAGAAAGAGTGAGTTTGACTCTGCCTCTGGTACTTACACCCTCTACTTGATCATTGGAGATGCCACCTTGGAGAATCCAATCCTTTGGAATGTGGTATGTATCTCAGAACCCCCAGACCCAATATTATGATCCAGCCACAAGGAAATTGCAATGAGATCATTTTTGCAGAGTCCAATCTTAATCATCCTCAGCAGAATGAAGTTGTTCTTTCCTGGGTTATAGATTAAAAACAGGACTACAGGGGAAACTTTTATCCTATAAGGTGCCAGATAAGGATGACTTTGGGTAAATAGTCTAATTAGATTAATTCATTTCCTCAGCAGATACTTAGTGAATGCTAGTTATGTGTAAAGCACTGTACTAGGCACTTTGGGGGATATAAAGATGTATAAAAAACTTGTCCTTGAGGAACTTTTAGTTTGGGGTTAGTTTTAGGGAAGGAGGAATAATATGAATAATTAACTATCATACAATGTAACATACGTGTTAAGTGTTGCATGAATAATGCAAAATGCTCAAGGAATTCAGAGGAGGGAGAAATCTTTTTGACTGGGAGTTTTCAGGGAAAGTTTATGGAATAGGGGCAGCTAGGTGGTGCAGTGGTTAGAGCACGAGCCCTGAAGTCAGGACGACCTGAGTTCAAATCTGGTCTCAGACACTTCCTAGCTGTGTGACCCTGGGCAAGTCACTTAATCCCAATTGCCTCAGCAAAAAGCCAAAAAAAAAAAAAAAGAAGAAGAAGAAGAAAAAAAGAAAGTTTATGGAATAGAAAAATATTAATGAAGGGCTTACTATATACTAAGCCCTGGGCTAAGTACTGGAGATACAAATGCAGAATCAAGGCTCTCCTTGCTTTGGAGACCTCTCATTCTAATGAGATGACATCTCTAGGAGAGGAGTCAGCTGGCAAGATGATAGAAATGTCAGGTGGTCTTTAGTGAGCAGGTGAGATTACTGGGCCCCTGTGAGGACTGCTCTTGCTAAACTCTCCAGGTTCCCTTCAATGTATAAATGGTAAATAGGTCAATGTAGGGACAAGGTCTTCTCTTGTGCAGAAGGTGACTGTTGACTGGATTTTGAAGCACCTAGGTTTTGGAAGACTAGAGAGGAAGGAATATTGTGAACAAAGGTGGGAAAGTACAAAGCTACTTTGAGAACAAGATGCCCAGTTTGGTTAGAATATTTAAGTTCAGATTGAGGAATGGAGGGAGCAAATAGGCTAGAAAGGTAGATTGGGGCCTGATTCTGGGAGGCCTTGGATGGATGGTCGTTTGTTCCTTATGATACAGTGAGACTTGTATTTTTATTTTCTATCTAGGCAGAAATTCCAAAGCATTGGCTTAATTTTTTTTTTCAATTAATAATTTATTTGCTGATTCTCCTGTGTTCTCTTCAGCTTAGAGAGGGGGAAAAAGAAAAAAAAAACCTTTGTAATATATGCATAGTCAAGCAAAACTAATTTTTACATTGATCATATCTAAAAATGTATGTCTTAGTCTGAATTCATCACCTTTCAGTTGGGGAGATGCATAGCATGCAAAGGAATGTTTTGAAAATGATTTTGCTTTTAAAAAGATTGCCTTTATTTGTGGGCTAATCCTTCACTACTTTTGATTTTTTTTTCCCCCCTACTATAGTATAGAAAAGACCAGAATAATTAATTCTCTGAAAAATTTGATCTGTCATCTTTCTATCTTTATGAATGTTGTAATTCCATACATTTGTTTTGTAGGCTGATGTGATCATTAAATTCCCTGAAGAAGATGCTCCTTCTACCATCCTTTCAAAGAACCTTTTCACTCCTAAACAGGAAATTCAGGTATATGTTACAAAGGGAATAGGCTTAGACTTGGTGAGCAAGCACTGGGGAAGAGAATCAATCCTAGCCAGTAGGGTTGAGGAGTAGAAAAGCATTTAACCACTGAACTCACTCTGACCTTGCTATTAATGCTATGGTGCTGTCATAGGGATCCCAGCTCTATCCTTGAGAGCAATCTGTATGTTGTAGATCTTCTTATGATGCTCTCTTTTTACATTCCTATAGTGGAAGGTTGGAATGGCTTACAAATGAGATAGGCATGTATTAGTGACACAAATGCAGGATTAGGAATCAGGAGCCCTGAATTCTAGCCTTGATTCTTACAATCTGTCTATATGGCTTGAGGCAAGTCAGGTAACAACTTTGGATCTCAGTTTTCTCTTTTTCTCTTCTGTCAAACAGGAGGGAATGACACCTGTTTGTTTTACATTGACAATATATGTCAAAGTACTTTGAAAAGTTAAAAAAGCACTTTACAAATAGGAGGTTTCACACTGATAATGAGTAGAGAGGAGAGATTAAGTCCCTAAGCAGTGGTAGTGAGTGGCAAGAGCAGATGATCTTTAGCAGAATGTAACAGAAGAGAGACTTAGGAAAGAAATACAGCAGAAAGAGCCATGGCTGGACTGTTCTGGGAGGGAGCTGGAGTGCCTAGTAAGATAGAAATGTAATAACAAATTTAAGAAATGAAAGTGTGTTAGGGTATTTTTCTCAGATATATGTAATGGCCTGACCAAAAAATTAAGAAGAAAGATGTTTAATTCTGCAAGAAAGAGAAGCTGAAAGAGAAAAAAAGAACTTACAATTCCTATAGAGGAAATATATGTGATTAGAAACTTCAGCGATATTAATAGTACCATTTAGGACCAGTTCAATTCAAAAGGCAAAAGAAATAGAAATACCTAGTAAAAATTTGGTCACAACAGGGTCCAGCACATCTTTGAGATCCAAGAGCTCTCGGATTATATATTTATGGCCATCTGCTTTGCATAATTTATGTGTGTCCTTTTAATTGTTTGTTTCCATTGGCAGAATCACTCTTGAGAAGGGATTGTGCTCTGGGGACCATATAGTTCCTTAAGGAAGAAGGTGATCTACAATTGGAAATTAAGCCTAGATGAAGTCAGGGTCCAGTTGTTTTGTAGTTATGGTAGCTTGACACTTAAGTCACTTGATTGTGACATAACCATCTGTAGTGACATTGAAGGGACTTACACAGGTCATTTAGTCTAGAAATTTCTTCATTTTAGAATCTAGAAAAAAAGAAATCATTTCTTCAATATGACACATAAAATGAGCCAGTGTTTATTATGTAAAATAGTCATCTCTGTAGGAAAGGG
This sequence comes from Myrmecobius fasciatus, assembly GCA_023553655.1. Classification (NCBI taxonomy): domain Eukaryota; kingdom Metazoa; phylum Chordata; class Mammalia; order Dasyuromorphia; family Myrmecobiidae; genus Myrmecobius; species Myrmecobius fasciatus. Next base: position 734,741 of record JAJPUD010000146.1, read on the forward strand.
AATGTACTAAATTTTTGCTGTATCTTCTGTTTTCAGCACTTATTTAGAGAGCCAGAGAAGAGACCACCCACCGTTGTATCCAACACGTTCACTGCCTTGATCCTTTCCCCCTTACTTTTGCTCTTCATTTTGGTAAGTAGTTACAATTAACATAGCAGTTTGTGTTTAGTGGATGAGTCAAAAGTAGCAACTCTGCCAAAGTATACTTTTATGGCATAGTATAAAGGCGGCAGCAGTGACTTAGAAACTATAAACAATTAATTCAATAAGAAATTATGTCTATTTATAATAATATACCAGGAATACAAAGGTGAAATATGATATAATTCCTACCCTGAAGGAGCTTATAATTTAATAGTGATATATGACATACACAAATAATTGTGACATATGCAAAGAAGGAGTTATAGAATGCTGTGAGAGAGCAATCACTTTCCAGTGAGGGTGATTAGGGAACAAAATATCTTAACTACAGTAAACATTATGCTTCATCGGAGGCATATTATCTGAGTTGGACTTTGAAAAAAGAAAAGGGTATCTGTATGTAGAAACATGGAACTTCTGCGTGTAGACCATCCTATGGTATGTGTGGAGGAGTTTGGTAAGAAATAAAGTTGGAATGGTAGGTTAGAGTGAGATTGATGAGGGCTTTAAATATTTGAGTAAGGAATTGAGATTTAAATAAATATAGGTACTAGGTAAATTGTTAGGGAGAATAGGGGCAAGTGTAGGTAGAGATTTGGGGACAAAACTTCCATTAAATGAAAATGGAAAAGACATAGAAATAATTTGAGAGCCAGAAGGATGTGGTGTTTGGAAACCAAGCCAGGATCTAAGTTGAAACAGAAGAAAATGAAAAAATGAAGAGAGGTCGTTGAATTTAGTGATAAAGATCAGGAGTGGATGGGTGGTAAGAGGGAATGTTAAAAAGACTTTAGGAGATTAACAGAGTTTAAGGTTTGGGTTGGGTTTTAGTATAGGGGATAATTAAACAAATGTTCATCTGTAAAAGATTGGTTAAGCAAATTAGGAAGTACTATGTAGTTATTTAAAAATAGCAGGTGGACTATATTGTTGGTTTTGAATGCTTTATATATAAAGGAAGTGAAAAGAGCAGAATTCAAAGTAATATGTAGAAACTGATTGAACTGTATAAAAATAAATCTGTACAATGATAAGGATTTGAAGAGCAGTAAGCAAAGTTCCTTAAATTTTTTCTTTTGCAAAGTTACACAGTCTAGTTTAAAAAAAAATCTAAATGGCATGCTCTGCGTTTCCAAAAACTTGAGTCAGAGTGTGAAAAGCTTAGTAGTAATAGTTCTTATTGACTTGTACTAATCCTAGGGAGCAAACAGCATAATTTTGATTTTATAGCAAATCCTACCACTACTGAGTTTGCCTTTATCCAATATTTGGAAATTTTTATGACTGGAATCAGTTTTTTTTGTTGTTGTTGTTTTTGTTTTTTGATGTAAATGACTGTCTAGCCTTTTCAGTTTTGTGATTTTGTAACTATATCTGAAAGTTGGAATGCCTTGCCGGCAAACATAATAAATTAGTATCATGTCTATGATGAGATAATTTATGGCCTTTTTTTGTCACTGGGAAAAATTCCTTCTTTCCAGATTCACCACTAGTTTTTAAGCCCATTGGATTGTTGAAAGGATTAGTAATGGTACTGACCATATATTATTTATATTTTAATGTCTTTTTAATGTGTGTTTTCCCATCTTGTAGTGGATTCGGCTTGGGGCCAACATTTCGAACTTCACCTTTGCTCCCAGCACTATTATCTTTCACCTGGGACACGCTGGTAAGTGCCCCAGACAGCTAATTCTGCTTCACCTTTCTGACATTCAGACTACACAGGCAAAAACCCTGTTAAGTGAACTCACAACCTATTAAATATAATGACTTAATAGGATAACATTTCTTTCTTCCTCCTGGCCTTTTAGAATAGTTAATATCGTAATAAACCTGTTTGGTCCATCAGCTTATAGCAGCCATCATTCTATATGGCAGGCTTCTCCAGGCAAATCATTTACCTTCATTTAATAGCCATGTTCATTTCAAGAGATTGCTTTATTATATCTTTGCACTGAACCACCTTCCTGCATGAAAAGTATTGATGGAGTTTCCCAGGGCTATCTATACTGCCCTGATCTTCTCATTTGCCAGAAGTGTCTGCCTACCTATTCGAAAGAACCGTATTTCAGAGCCAAATGAACTGATTTTTGCAATGGGAATTTAGCATCCAAACCATGTATAAAAATATCATTATATCATATAGAGATTTTAAAGCCAAGTTTATGGCTTCTGTCTAGAACCTCATGTATACTTCTGTCTTAGTGCCCTTTGTCATCTGTCTTTCTTCTGGCCAAGAATGACTAGATTGTAGTTCTCTGGGGCCTACTATGATTAATAAATAAACACCATCTCCCTAAAATGTTCTTAATTTTTAAAACACTTTCACATACATTTTCTCATTTGATTCTCACAACTCTTCTAGGAATTGGATAAGACTAGAATAATTAACGTCTTTTTTCATAGGAGAGAATTGAGTCTAAATGAGTTGTCTGAGGTCACATGGCTGAGTGGTGAGTCCTAGGTCTGTGACATCAAGCCACTCTTTGTTCTTTCCGTGTCTTTTTGCAGTTATAGTATAGTCAAGGGTACTGTTTTTAAAGTCATCATTACCATAGCAAGTTCTTGAAGTCCTTTGATACCTGATATTCATATCCTTTCTCTTAGCTATGCTTGGCCTTATGTATGTCTATTGGACTCAGCTCAACATGTTCCAGACCCTGAAGTACTTAGCTATCTTGGGGAGCATCACATTCCTGGCGGGCAACAGAATGCTGGCCTACAAAGCAGTAAAGAGGTAAGGTGGGGTGAGGTGGGGGCATTCTGAAGGAGGACAAGAACCACGATGGGGAAGGGTATCTCTTTATAAAATAATCTTGTTTTATGATCTTACTTACATCGACTCTTTAATAGCAACCTCACAGGTCCTTCCTGGACCTGTACAGTGACTTCTGATATTTCAAGCAGATTGTACTTTGCCTGTTTCTAGTGGGCAAAAGAGAAGCTAGTCAATCAGCTATTATCAGGGTGAATCACTGTTAGTATCAGTGCAGGTTGGGAGCAGGAAGCATGAAGAAAAATACAACAAGCAAAAAAAGAGGAAATATTCATATGTGGAGAAAATAACTAGAGATAACTTGCTTCTTGGGTTGATTTAATAGAATTAGCTTTCATCTCGTGACTTGATGGATAAAGGCTCTATATTCTGAAAAGATATATCCTTACATACATAAGGTACTTGTCACTTGGATCCATCCTAGAAGTAGAGGCTATAATCACTTTGTCAGAAAAGCCATTTACTGATCAGCATTAAGTATATCAAAACCTCAACAGTTTAAGTTTCTAGTCATTAGAGTGAGGATGGGGAATAATTACTTTATGATGATTAAAAGGGTTTAGAATATCTGGCATGAGATTTGTTTTAATTCACCACATATAAACATTCTTTTCCCTTCCTCTGCTGAAACTGAGGTTTCTTGTATGTATAGTGTCACTTATCCTGCCCTCTTAGTCCTTTAGAATTACCATCCTCATATCATTGAATTACAGCAAGTCATGTCCCCACTTTCACCCCTTTCATCTTTGTGAGATTCTCCCTTCAGACCTTGAGATAATTGATAGAGCATTACTTTCTCCTTTCCAAGTAAAAGTCACATTCACTGCTTTCTTATCAGGTCCCTTTCCCAGAAGCAGCCTGCTGTTCCTCAGTCCCAGGAACCTGAATCAGGGTTTTCCCTCTTACCAGGGGGTGCCACTTCTTTGTCCTGAGGAATGCTGTGAGGCGTTTCAGATTCAAATTCACCTGCTCCTTTAATTGCCAGCTCTTGTGGTGATTCCACATAGATGGCAATTTGGATTTTCAAATTGAACTAAAGGCAGACATAACAACAAAGAGTTCTTTCTGTATGGTTTGTGTCTGTTAAAACTTAGAATATTTCAATCAACTAAAGGCTATCAGATAAAGGTAAAAAAAATCATGTTTTATGGGTACGTACAGTGCTCTCCCTCTTCCCATTCACTTGGGTCTATGTGTGTATTTATATGCTAGTCTGAGGGTGGCTGATTCTTAGATTTAGTAGCATCTTGTCTAATTTGGCCACCGATTTAGCACATCAGAGGCTAACAGAAGGACACAGAACAGAAGGTTTTGTCATTGCCAAAGTTTCTATTGTAAGTCTTCCAACTGTCTTACTGTGGAGTATTGGGCAGAGAAATATATCTAGATTCCCTGTGATAGTCTGAGCTCCACCAGGGCTTCCCTTAGCTCCAGCACTCAGCATTTTCTTTCACCTTTCCAGCTCCTTCATGTAGCCTCACTTACCTTTGTCTTGCCTTTTGATGGGAGCTGAATACTCCAAGCAATTTTTGAAACAGACTAGCATTCCTTTGTGACTTACTGTGTAGAATCTCAGAGAGAGCAGGAATGCTTTATTGTGTGAAAACACTGCTCTTTTGAAGGTGCCCTGGCAAAGCAAGCAGGACCATGAGGGGAGAAGTGTTTGACTCAGGGTTTGCACTCCTTTACCTTGCTGTGTAATCCTGGCAGAGGCCTGCCATGCTGACTTGAGAGAGACAATTTGATTCCAACTGGAAAATGAGTGATACTAATGGAAGCCCTGGGGTGTGTGGGTGTGTGTGTGTGTGCATGCATGTGCGTGTGGGTGTGGGTGTGGGTACGTTCGTGCCTTTTCTTTCTTCTGCTTAATTCTCCCCCTCACTATCCTTTCTTGATTCTCAAACCCTCTTTCCTTTGGCAGGATCGCTGCAGAACAGAGCAGTAGATTGGCAAAATATAGAACACTACGGTAAACCCAAAGGGGGGGTCTTACTAATGACCAGCTCTTCCCAGAAGTAAGGGCCCTTTCTGAATTTACCTGCCTCACGCATGTTGGTTGTTCCATCTAATTCTCACCTCCCTCACTTCCTGGGCCCAAGTAGTATTATTTGAAACTTCTTTCCAATCTGCTGGATAAGTCTGGGACTGGATCATGATGACCCCTGCCCTGCCCCAAGTTTGCCATTCTTTAGAGGTTGCCACATTACCTGTGCCAAAATGGTCCAGATATCTCATGTCTTATATGAAGGATGCTGTGATTCTCCTTACCCTTCAGTTTTTTGAGGGGCTTACTGCCTGTAAAGGGGTTCCTTGCTGATCACAGTATAGTGGAATTCATCTCAGTGTAAGTGGACTTAAGCTTTGACCACTTCCAAGGGGACCCCATTTCAGTACCAAAAGGAACTCTTGTGAATCCCAAGGACCATGTCAGAATGAGAAGCCAGAGTATTTGAGGTGAATCTTTTCTGTGATTGGTGTTTGTGAAAAAGAGCAGTCAGTGCTAATGAGGGCCAAATTTAGTTAGTGGGACCTGCTGGTGTGGTCTTGTCCAGGCAGTATCTTTCATACTTGCCATAAATTTTTGGCCATTTTGCAGACATAGATCTTGAGTCTTAGTGAATTATATGATAAGGTGAAGTGGACACCAGAATAAGGACTGATGACCACAAAAGCAAAGGTGACTAGATAGCAAAGCTGGAATCAAAAAATAGGTTCCCATTGTTCAGAAAGTGGCTAGGAGTGGCCTGATCTACCTCCTCTGACTCCAAAACTTCCAGTTAAAACCTTTCTTCATTCTTAAGTCATTGTTAAGGAGTAGGAGCAATTGTTTGACACAGTATCGATCAGTTACTTACAATAGGCTTATAACCAGAAGGAAAGGTATAATGACAGTTGAATTTTAGTGGCCTGACTGAGGTTGTTGCTTGTATTGAAAGCTTTTCTCCCATCCAAGGTGAAGCAATATGGTTTTTTGGTCATACCTTCCAAAAGAGAAGAAATCAACTCATGCTATTTTATGAACCTGATCTGCTTTTCCTCAGTCCTCAGTGCAAAAAGACAGATTTCTTGGTTTTGTCATATAGTCTGCTTCCTTTGTTTGAATGGTCTACCAGTGAAAGTACTGAAGTTGAAGTCCCTGTTGGTTTTTTTCTGCTATATACTATAATGACAAAATGAGGCATTAGTTTGATTCTCTACATATTACTTTTGTGTAAGCTTAGATAGCTTTAGGAAAAGGGAAATTAACTTGATCACTTGCACTTGGGGGATTTTCTGAGTTGCGTTTGGGATTTTAAGAAAAAGCCATTTGTCTTTATATTTTGTGTCCTTTTTAGTCTGGATTGACAGAGTATTTCCTGTCTTTACTTGCACTTAAAGGGTAAAGGATTCTAAATTACTTTTGGGAGGGTAACAGTGCTTTGTACACAGAAAGCATTCAATAAATGTTTGTTGGTTAATTAATTGATTAGAGTTAGGGTCGAGAACGTCAAAGCAAATCGTCAATCCAAGGGAACAATCAGGAGTAGGGGTCAGGTAACCAGCCCGGGGTCGGAGATGCGGAGAGCAGGCTCTGGAATGAAGCAGAGGCAGCAAACAGGAAGTGAGGACAGGAGCACAGGAGATCAGGATCAGGTCGCCAAGGCAACATCAGGAACACTGGAGAGCGGAGTCGGATTGCTAAGCCAAGGTTAGGAACAGAGATCATAGTCAGGAGGGGTAGGGGGAGCATAGAGATAGAATTTTAATTTATAGTTTGGGGTGGGGGATGCAGATAAGCAGCAAAATAGAGAGTATTTAGAGGCCTTCAATACCTGGCTGAGCCTAGTGGTACCTTCTCCACTTTATCCTGGCTTGAAAACCTAATCTTTGTATTCTCAGATTGCTTTCCTCATGGCTTTAACATGCACTGAGAGGTAATAGGTGGAAGAAATTTCCTAGGATTCAAAGATAATACCTTTTTGTCCCCTTGTGCTACTCCCTTCCCTTCTCCAATTCCCTCGTTTTCCTTTCTCTCTTCTGTTCCTTACCACATTTCTGTTATTCAGTGGAAATCAACCTACCACCCTTGATTCTTGGGCAAATATTTGAGTTTGAGGCATCAGCAGTCAGTTTTTAAACAGAAATTCTTGGCCAAGAAATTATTTTGTTCACACCTACACTTCCCATTAATGTCCCTCTTCATTACTTATCCTATCCTCTCCTCACTTTGCCATAAACTAGCTAGAAACATTGGGATTAAAAAAATGCTTGGTTGAATAAGGATGCTTTCAAATTGCATGCCCATGCTGCTGTCTGCATGTTAGTTTCCATGTGAACACATTCCATCTCTTCTGATACTTGTCTTAGGAACAAGGGATGGATCAGAAGCCAAACCAAAAATGGAGCGTCCTCTGGATGTGTAGAATTTGGCTGCCTTTGGTTGCTTGTGTTTTCCTATGAAAAGACTGCTAAGTGTTCGTGCCTGCCCTTGGAGTTTGTTTCTGAATTAGATTCCTAATCCTCTCTGTAATTGAATCTTCATAATGTTGAGTCCTTGGTGCTCTGGAGAACTACAGAGTGGAGGATGGCATTCTTCTGAGCTTTGCTTTCTCCTTGACAGAGCTGGACTGACTTAGTCACTTGAATTTATATACCTCACTGGTAATGTGGCCATAGCCAGGGGTGGAATCGTTGCCTATTGTACTTTCCTATTACTTTTGCAAACTGGGCAAAGGGCCACAGGGAAGGAGGGATCGTGATCACATAGTAAAATCTTGAATATTTTCCCCATAAAATTGTGTTCCAGTGAGCCACTTTCCCTTCCTAGAAGCCAGGTTTTCCTTGGCTTGGAAGCATGATTGGTCCAGTGGCAACTTCTGGGGGATTTTGAAGCCCTTAATGCTTCCATATATTGTTTGGCAAGTTGGAATCAATAAGATCCAGGCCAAATATTCTTTAACCTTTTCATCTGTTCTCTTTCTTTTCCTCTGGTTGAGATTCACCCTGTATTTGGGGACTGCATTGGGTGTAGTATCACTGGCAACATCTTGTCTCTTTGTATTTCCACATCCCATTCTTCGTTTTTGTTCATCTTCTGTGTTTATGATCTTAAGAACCAGGATCTTTCAGTGTCACAGATGCTTGGTCACCTGGTTGTCATTAGGCAGGAATTGCAACAGCAAATTAAAACCTGAGATAATTTTGCATTTCTCTCCCTCTTTTTTTCAGAGCAACACAGTAGTACCAGAAGGAAGAAGGAAAGTCTAAAAACTTAAAAAGAATGTTCCATGGAATAGAAGCCATGGAATAAATTGCATCCTGGAGAGTGGAACATGGAACCAAATTTTGTTTAACACAAACAAAAAAAGTCTAGGATCTTATGATTGTACTTTTGCTTGTCTTTTGTTTTTTCACTCTCCTATTGAGCAACTCTTTGTGAACCTGGATATTTGGTTCCTTTGGAATTGTGGCCATCAACCATCAAGAGGCTGTGATGAATTTCTTAAGAATACCCAGATATGTTGAGTTTTGGAATGTTTGAAGTCTAATTATTGTGATTTGTAATAAAGAGTCTGATGAGAGGAACAGAGACCTCTGAGAGTTTTTTTTTCCCAAATTTTTGTGGGATGGTAGATTTCTAGTGTGCTTATCACAAAGATATATAGCTCACTTTGCTTGACAGAAAAACTAAGCAAGTTGACTGGAGTGTTGCTTTGGGAATTCTGGTCTTGGGTCTCATGTAAACCCTGTTATTCTCTTCTCTTAGATTTGGGAGTTTCCTGTAAAATCCACCTTCCCTTTTTTTTACCCAGTTTGATCCTTCTCTTTCAGTGACACAACTGTTTCTTGGGATCGGTTATCTAACTTTCTTTTGTAGCTAGGATTTCTGCTTTAACAAATACAGTTTGTGAATGGGGTAGGTACTGTCCATGGTCCTGAAACAGAAGAGGCCGTGTGAATTCTGTAACTGAGTCCACTTTTGTTCTGATCAGTAAAGATGAGATAGATCATAGGCTCATAGATTTAGAGCTTTAAGGGACTTCAGAAGTCATCTAGTCCAACTTCTTTACAGATAAAGGAACAAAAGCCCAGAGGGGATATAATGCTACACAGATGATGAATAACAGAATCAGAATCTGAACTCATCTCTGCTTTCAAATCTCAGGGTCTTTGTTTTAAATCATGCTGTCACTTTGCATTTGTAATCACCTTCTCAAGAACAGGTATTATGAAGCTTTAATTAAGCTTATCTATCTAAGCAGAGTAGTTTTTTGTATGATGTGGTTTCAGATGTGTTGGAAAAGTCCCCTTTGCCCAAAAACCCTTTCCTAAAATCTCAAATTCTTCAGTTACCTTTCCTGAAGTTCCACCATTTAAAAATTCATGATATACGAATCCTTCGGAGTGGCAGTTTGGAATTATGCATAATATTAACCAAATATTTACACTCATAAATACCACTGCAAGGCAGGCAAGGCAAAGACAAAAATAAGGAACCCATATATTCCAAAATACTGATTGATTTTAGTTCTTGTGGTAGCCAAGAGCTGGAAGTAAAAGAAATGACCATTAATTAGGGAATAGTTAAACAAATTTTGATAGGAAAATAAAATTTGAAAATTTTAGGAAGCCAGTGAGCATGATAAATAAGGCACCAGAAGTCTTAAGGCCTTGAATCCTGCCTCAAACATGCAGTAGTTCTGTGAGTCTGAGGCACAGGTGCCTTCTCTGTAAAGTGATGGGGTTGAACTTTATGGCCTCCAAAAGCTGTAATTGTAATACGTGAACTGATAGAAAGGATCAAGTAAACAAAAGCAGAAAACATAAACAATGACTGCAACAACATAAATAATAAAAAAATAGAAATTGGACACTACATAATTAATGACCAATCAGAATCCCCAAGAACAATAAACTATATCACCTTCCTCTCTGCAAAAGTGGAAGATTATAGATGTGTGAAATATTGTATTTTCTGTTAGACTAATTCATGTGCTTGTTTTGCTGAACTACCTTTTTTAATTTTTGTTTTAAAGGTTGACTTGCTGAGTAGGAAGAAGAAAGGATATGGTATAAAAATAAGATTTACATTTTGGGTTTGTTTGGATTTTTTTTTTAAAGAAAATGAAAAAAAAATTCTCCCAAATAAATTGGTATAAGTTAAAAAAAAAAAAAACAACCTCTGGATCAATAGGGCTATTAAGTCATGCTTCAGGGTAAATTTTTGGTAATCAAATGTTTTTCCTCCTAACATCGGCTGAGAGCAATTATATTCAGAACAGAAATTTGATCTAGGGGGTGAAAGAAGCATTTTGAAACTTGATTTGGCCTGGGTAGGATAGTGGATTGTGGGGGGTTTTAAGACACCATGGATATCCCCTAGTAAACAGACAAATGGAACACTTGCAGATGAACTTTAACATCTGTTTTCTTGGATCTTGAATTTCCCTTTCCAGAAAAAGTATTGAACTTTTACTATATTGTGTTGTGCCAAATTACCTTATTCCTTTAAATTACAACTTCTTTTTGCTTTTCCCTTTAAATTATCTTAGCCTGATAATGAAGCAATGTCACTTCTTGGTAGAGAGGCTATTGATTGGAGATACAAAATTTATATTTCTTTTCCTTGACTATGATTATTTACTGAAAAGGAAAACTTTTTGGGGTTGGGGGAGTATAGTTGCTGGGCAGTGACAGCAATACAAAAAAATGGAAAAGAGGAAAAACAACAGTGAAACAGTATAATCTACATAAAAGCAGGAAGAAGTTTGGTTTTTATTAAAATTTAATATAGAATTAAGACAAAAGCAGACTATCCAAACAGATTCATGGTTTCACATAGAGCCCTCTTCTATTATTTGCGTATTAAAATGTTCATGGTTTTGGATGTTTAAAGTTCACAATAAAAAATTTTGTTTTTAATTTTAGAAAATTCCTGGACCTTGTTCTCTCTTTTTTCCATCTGACTTGCTATTGCCTCTTTAAGATCTTCTAAGCTTTACTATCTGATCTGGCTTCTAGACATTCAATGCTGCCATCTGATTTACTGATATAATCTAAATATTCTTAGTCCTTGTCATTCTTCCTGTCAGCTGACCCTTAGGTGAGGCTCTTCTAGACCTTTTTGGCCAACCAAATTCTTTGATGGTTTGTCTCCCCAAATCAGAGTGTGAGTTCCTTGAGGCCAGCAAATGTTTGGCTTTTTCTACTCTCTTTTTCTAGTGCTTGCATATAGTAAACATTTAACAAATTCTTTAAATTTCATTCATTTCCCTGGCAGAGGAAATAGACTTTCAGGTAAATATAGTTATGTCCAGGAGCACTAGGACTACCTGGGAACAGTATGATAATCTTTCTGTGTTTAATCAAGTAGAAGTAGCTTTTCTAGTTCACATACCCATTTGTATAACTTAATGCATGTTTCCTGAATGGACCAATTCTCTCCTTGAAAGTTGTATATTCCTTATTGTTCTATAAGAAATGATCAGCAGGATGATTTCAGAGAAGCCTGGAAAGACTTACATGATTTGATGCTAAGTGAAATGAGCAGAACCAGGAGATCATTGTACACGGCAACAGCAAGATTATACAGATGTGGCTCTTTTCAATAATGAAATGATTGAGGCCAGTTCTAGTGATCTTGTGATTAAGAGAGCTATCAGTACCCAGAGGGAGGACTGTGGGAACTGAGTGTGGATCTCAACATAGTATTTCTTCTCCTTTTGTTGTTGTTTTTTCTCATTTTTTTTCCTTTTTGATCAGATTTTTCTTGGGCAACAAGATAATTGTATGAATATGTATGCCTATATTGGATTTACATATATATTTACCATGTTTAACATATATTAGGGTGGGGGGGCTTGGAACATAAGGTTTTGCAAGGTTCAATAGTGAAAAATTGTCCTTGCATATGTTTTGAAAATAAAAAGCTTCAACAAAAATTTTAAGAAAATTTAAAAGGAAAAACAAAAAAATGACAAGCAGTGTGACTTGAGAAAAACTGGACAGATTTACATGAGCTGATGCAAAGTGAACAGAACCAAGAGAACATTGTACATAGTAACAGCAGTTGTACAATGGAGAACTGAATGATATTGCTATTCTCAGCAATTCAATGATCCAAGACAATCTCAAAGGACTAATGAAGCATTCTGTCCACCTTAAGAGAAGGAACTGATACTGTCTGAATACAGACTGAAACATTTTTCTTTCATTCTTTTTTATTCAAGTCTTATACAAAAATTATCAATATGGAAATGTTAAAAATATATATATATATACATATATATAGATACACATATACACACATATGTTGTATATTCTACAGCTTTTAAATATTTGTTTAGAAACAAATAGAAAATAGATCACTAATAAAATGGTTCCAATATCTAACAGTGGGGAAAATGTCCATGTTCATAGAGAAGGGTTAAGACTTATAAGACAGCAATTAGTATAGTTATTAATTGTAATAATTATACTTGTATAATTTTATATTATATATACTATATATAGCTGTGGTGTGTATAGTAATGTAGCTTGCTACATTACAGTAATAATTATATGACTATATAATTATTGTTACTATGGCATAGTAATAATTATAATTGTACTTAAAATTATTTTTAGGCTACCACCCCTTTTTTAACAAATTCATCTCATTAAATGGTCAAGGGATATGAACAGACAATTTTCAGATGATGAAATGAAATCATTTCTAGTCATATGAAAAGTTGCTCCAAATCACTATTGATCAGAGAAATGCAAATTAAGACAACTCTGAGGTACCACTACACACCTGTCAGATTGGCTAAAATGATAGGAAAAAATTATGACGAATGTTTGAGGGGGTGTGGGAAAACTGGGACACTGATACATTGTTAGTGGAACTGTGAACGGATCCAAACATTCTGGAGAGCAATTTGGAGCTATGCTCAAAAAGTTATCAAACTGTGCATACCCTTTGACCCAGCAGCATTTCTATTGGGCTTATATCCCAAAGAGATCTTAGAGGAGGGAAAGGGACCCACATGTGCAAGAATGTTTGTGGCAGCCCTTTTTGTAGTGGCTAGAAACTGGAAATTGAATAGATACCCTTCAATTGGAGAATGGCTGAATAAATTATGGTATATGAATGTTATGGAATATTATTGTTCTGTAAGAAATGACCAGCAAGATGATTTCAGAGAGGCCTGGACTTACATGAACTGATGCTGAGTGAAATGAGCAGAACCAGGAGATCATTATACACGGCAACAACAATACTATATGATGATCAATTCTGATGGACATGGCTCTCTTCAACAATGAAATGTTTCAAACCACCTCCAATTGTTCACTGAAGAAAGCCATATACACCCAGAGAGAGGGATGTGAAATGTGGACCACAACATAACATTCTCATACTCCTTGATTGATGTTTGCTTACATTGTGTTTCCTTTATCTGATATATTTTTTGTGTAGATAAGATTTTTCTTGCACAACAATGATAAGTTTGGAAATATGTATACATATATTCGATTTGCCAATATTTTAACATAATTAACATGTAGTGGATATCCTGCCATCTAGGGGAGGGGTGGGGAGTTGGGGGGAAAAATTTGTAACGGAAAGCTATGTAAGGGTTATTGTTGAAGAATTACCCACACATATGTTATGCAAATAAAATAAAATTTAAAAAAATTATATATGTTGAATCCAATATTAAATGTGGTAGAAAAATTCAATGATAATGGATTCTCCATGATAAATTGTTTTGTAATTTTAATAATCACAACTCAAGTATTCTTAAAAGTGTAGTACATTGATATATAGAAAATGTCCAGCCTGATTGTGATTTGCAGGAATAAAGGAAGTGGTTACCAGGAAAAAAAAAAAAAAGAAATGACCATCAGGGTGATTTCAGAGAGGCCTGGAGAGACTTTCATGAACTGATGCTGAGTGAAGTGAGCAGAACCAGCAGATCATTATTCACGGCAACAACAATACTATATGAGGATCAGTTCTAAGGGACATGACTCTCTTCAACAATGAAATGCTTCAAACCAGTTCCAATTGTTCGGTGAAGAGAGCCATATACACCCAGAGAGAGGGATATGAATGTGGACCACAACATACATTTTCATGTCCTCTATTGAGGTTTGCTTGCATTGTATTTCCTTTCTCATATTTTTTTCTTGTAGATGTGATTTTTCTTGCACAACAATGATAAGTGTAGAAATATACATATATTCGACTTTCAAGTATTTTAACATAATTAACATGTAGTGGACTTCCTGCCATCTAGGGGAGGGGAGGGGACTGGGGGGAAAATTTGTAATGGAAAGCTTTGTAAAGATCAATGCTAAAGAACTACCCATACATATGTTATGCAAATAAAAAGCTTTCATAAAAAAAATTCATCTCATGAGCTCAATAGTGTGGGTTCTGATGCCATTGTTTCATTTGAAAAGCTTAGATTGAGACCTTCCATTTTTGCTCATGTAGGTACAGGCAGAGAAAAGTGACTAGAGAATGTCTGGTATGTGGAGAATGAGAAAGGAGATTACAAGAGATAGACTTGTGAACTTTGTGATTCTGACTCATTGTTTACATGCAGTACTTCCTCATTAAATTCTCATTCTCAACTCCCAGAAGTGTCTTGCTTTCCTTCAATAGATTTCATGCAATCTCTTGAGACTGCTCTCCCTTCTTGCTGTCATCATAGCCATTGAGGAACAATATAAGAGGCTGAGTAACCTATAGCAGTATTGCTCCCATAATTCTTATCTTTCACTCTGTCTTTAAGAGTGGAACATGAAAAGGTTGTTAGTGTTATGATCCTTCTAATATGATCCTTCAAGTAGCTCTTTAAAACAATCAAAAACTGCTTTGTAGGCCATAAGAATTCAACTTCCAAAAGAAATTTGACTTCTATTCTTCAAGGCCACATATAGACTGAAAAAAAAAAAAAAAGCAAACATACAAATTCATTGTTTCATATACAGCTCTCTTCTTCATATAGTAAAATGTTCATATTTGTGGTGTTTAAGGTTCCTAATAAAAAATTTTGTCAAGTCATGTCTTAATTCTGTTTCTTTGGCAAGATATCAGATTTGGAAAAGAGATTGGGTTTGGGGATTTTGTAAATGAAATGGAAAATTGGCTAAAACAAAGTTTCTTAATAAAATTTTTATATCATAATGCTCAATTATAATATAGATTGATTGTGGCCAGTAGATCATTGAACCAATTTGGTCTTCTTCTGAGAAGATCAGAAGAGGTTTAAAGGAAGTGGGGCATTGGTGAATATATGTAGGTGGAAAACTTCTCTAAATTACTTTGCTATTTTTCTCAGTGATAGAGTGATCCAAGACAATCCTGAAGGACTCATAATGATAAATGATATCCTCATTCAGAGAAAGAACTGATAATCTGAATGCAGATCAAAGCATACTATTTTTCACTTTATTTTTTCTTTTGGTCTGTTTCTTTCACAACATGACTAATGTGGAAATTATGTTATACATGATTGCACATATATAACCCATATCAAATTGATTATCATCTTAGGGAAAGGAGAGAAGAAGAAAATTTGGAACTTATAGTTGAAAAAGAGAAAAAGCTCATGGTAAAATTGAGTAATGGAATCCAAGAAATCTTTTCACTCCCAAACTATTGCTATTTCTAAGGCAGAAGACTCCAGATAATGGCATGGGAACATATTATCTTCAGTAACAGCTAATGGAGGAAATTTATTGTTTTAAAAATTAAATGCTTTAAATTCTCTTTACATCTAATTGGGGAAAAATGTTATTTAAAATATTTTTAATTGCTTTACCATAATCTTGTTACCTGAGGACATAGAAAAATAAAAAACTGATAGGTCTAGAATCAAGATCTTGATTCTGGTCCTGTTACTACCACTATTTCTGTCTGACTTTGTCATGTTAATTAACTTTCTAGCCCTCGGTTTTCATTTAGATTAAGTGTTTTGGCTGTCCCTAAAAAGATTTGACCTTACTAACTCAAACTCCAACAAAATGTCTAATAATTTGAAGTATTTTTTCCCCAAAACAAATTTCCTCCATTGGCTGTTATTGCAGATGGCATGGAAACATGCCATTATCTGGACTCTTCTGCTTTCGTTGCTCTATTATTGTGATCTGCTGGGGTAAGTATGTCTGTAGGGGACAGGTAATGGAAACAGCAATGGGTTGGGAGTGAAAAGATTTCTTGGATTCCATTACTCATTTTGCCATGAGCTTCTATGATCTCATTCAAACCATTTAACATCATTGTGTCTTGGTTTCCTCGTGTGTAAAAAAAGAAATGGAGAATATTAATAAAAATATTAATATTTTCTCATTGATGCAAAAAATGAAGTGTCACAATCTCTAAAGATTTAGATTGGCACAAAACTGATATAAGCACCTATCACCCACAACATGTGCTTTTGAGATATAGATTTGTTTTTCCCCAGAATTGAGGATAAAGTTGACCTGATCTTTCTATACCCTTTCACTCATTCAACTGTATCCCCTGTTAATCCAAGATATGGACTTCCAAGAAAGCTGACCCATAAGAAGACTTTAGCTTTAGCCATGGAACTAAGAGCGAAAATTGCTTGGAGTTGAACCTCCATCCAAACATGCTACCACTGGATGCCCTTAGAATTTTAAGGTTGAATAAGATTTTAGAGGTATTTAGCTGTTTAAGTCAGCTAGACGGCATAGAGGACAAAATGCTGGACTTGGAATCAGCAAGATCTGAGTTCAAATCCTATCTCAGACACTTACTAGCTATATGACCTTTGGCGAGCCAGCTGGCCTTTCTGAACTTCATCTATAAAAGAGAGGTTATATTATATACTTATTTTTCTGAGAATTAAATGAGATAATATATGTAAACTGCTTTGTAAACTTTAAAGTGCAACATAAAAGTTATCATCTAATACAAACAACCCACTTGTTTATAAAGGCAACCTCATGACAATACTCCCAGCTGGGCAATATCCAGTTTCAATTTGACAGGAATTTAACAGGAAGCTTGTTTGAATAGAATGTTTGTTAGAGAGCTCACTACTTCACAAGCCAGTTTCTTTCCTTTTTAGATAACCCATGGTTCCTTATATATTTGGGAACATGGTTAATGCAGATATTTGTTTTGCATTTCCATACATGTTAATGAATTATATTCTTCTAACCTCCTTAATGGGTGAGAGTAAGGGAAGAAGAGAGTTTGAAACTGAAAATAAACAAAACTGAATTTTTTTTAAAAAATAATTTTTTTACTTTTCTTGAATTTTATAAACAGCTACTAGAAACAGCAGAATGGCACAGTAAATAAAGTGCCAAGCCTGAAGTCAGGAAAACTTGAGTTCAAATTCAGCCTCAGACACTTACAGCTGTAGGATCTTGGGCAAGTCACTTTAGTCTCTGTTTTTGCCTCAGTTGCCTCAACTGATACATGAGGATAATAACAGCACCTGCTACACAGGATTGTCATGAAGGTCAAATGAGATAATATTTATAAAGCACTCAGCCCGCATAGTACCTGGCACATATGCTAATTTTCTTCCTCATTCCTCCCTTATAGGTCAAAACAGTGATATAGTGGTGACTCTCAAAAGGACTTACCAGTAAAGATATTAAATGCTCTAAGTGTAATCTGGGAGAAGGCAAAAGGAATGTTCAGAAAAATAGGAGTATAAGGAGTTGAGAAACCTAAAGCAATACAATTTCACTCTCTTAATATATTTTTAAAAATTTCAGATCATCCAAAGTGCAACATGGTGAGTAGAACATCTGTTATCAATAAGGAACTGCACAGGAGAAAAGGCATAAAGGATATTGAGAGATGTGTGACCAACAAAAGTGTCACCTACCCCTACAACGTCAATCCTACTTTTTGTGTGTGTGTGTGTGTGTGTGTGTGTGCAGGGCAGGCAATTAGATTAAGTGACTTGTTCAGGGTCAGACAGCTAGTAAATGTCATGTAGGATTTGAACTCAGTTCCTTTTTATTCTAGGACCAGTGTCTATCTAGTGTACCACCTAGCTGCCTGTTGACCATACCTTTATGCTGACAGCTCAGAATAACAAAATCTCAGAGCTAAATGTTGATTTTAGAGATCACAGCCTAATATGAACAGGAATCTCCTTCACAATATCCCTGAAAGGAAATTGTTTGGCTTCCTCTTAAAGAATTCCTATTAGGAGACCTCAAACCTCATTCCCCTCTAGATTCCTGTGGGGAGAAGGAATGCTCTTCTCCCAATTCAGATAGACTTCACTTTTGTAAATGTTTCACCCAGAGGAAGTAAGAACAGGACTGAACTGGCCTTTCCCTCTCATCCCACCAGTTCCCCTCATCCCAATGCCTTACCTTCTAGCCTTGGTCAGTTTGGAGATCCCTAGGTTTGAAATGGGTTCTCCTGTTTCCTTCTTCTGTCTGTCTTTGTCTCTGTCTCTCTCTGCCTCTCCCTCCTATTGTCTCTGTCTCTCTCTGTCTCTCCTCTTACTCCCTCCCTCCTTTCTTCTCTCTCTCCTTCCCTTCTTTCCCTCCTCTGACTCAGTCTCTCTTTCTCTCCCTCTCTTTTCCTCCCTTCCTCCCCACCCTGTTTCTTTCCATCTCTGTATGTCTCTTTATTTCTTTCTTTCTGTCTCTCCTCTCTCTGTGTCCCTGTCTCTCCTCTGTCTCTGTCTCTCTCTCCCTCTCTTCCTTTCCTCCTTCTCCTCTCTCTCTGCCTCTCTATCTCAGTCCCTTTCCACCTCTGTTATCTTTCTGGCTCTATCTCTCTCATTGTTGCATTGTCTAAGTTGCTTTTAATATTGCACTTGAGGTTTAAAAAAAAAAATTCCTGTGGTTGGGGAACCCGCCACCTCATGTGATAGTCCACTTCATTTTGGGAGCTCTTAGTTTTGGGGATTTTTTAAGCCTGGTTCTCCCCATTTCATTGAGGTTGAAAGTTGGAGGGGCTATTCACGGCCCTGATCTTGCTTATTGATCCTAATCAGCATGGGACCTTTGACTTGATTTCTTTATAAACCTGGACAGGTTTGACTACTATACAACCTGCTGCAGAGGTGGGGCAGGGGAGTGATGGGGGCAGTACTTCCTTTCCTGGGGGCTGATGACATTACTGCCAAGTTTAGTATAGAGGACTGACCAGCACAGCTCATTGTAGCTCTGAACTCCTGAACTCAAGACTTGCCAGCTTCCACCTCCTTGGTAGCCGGGCTTACAAACACTCCTAACATGGAGTTCTTATTGTTAAGTTTCCCCTCAAAATGAGCCTAAATTACTTCCTAGCACAAAGCCTTGTTATATGAAGGAGGAGTTTAATAACTGTGGAATGAATAAATAGATGAATGAATGAATACACATCTCCCTCCCTCACGTAACTGTCCCCATGTACTATAATGTGTACTTTGTGCTAATATGACATTCAGTGATTCAAACACAGCGGAAGGAGAGGAAGACTCAAATTGCTATTTGATGAGTTTATTTAGAACATCCAACATCCTACTTGGTCACAGAAATGGGAGTACAAAACCACCTTCTCTTTATATTTACATTTAGCTCAAAGGCATAACTGCAACAAGAGAAACAGGATGTTTGGAGTCTGGGTGGAGTCAGTAGGCTTCATTTATACAGGAGGTGATACAGAGCAGAAGGGCATGTTATCTTGGAATCCTAGAAGATATTCTCTCCCAGAAGGGCAGAGACAACTTTTCCTACCTTGTCTGATTACTAAGCTAACATCTCATGGTTGTTACTGGAGTCTTGTAAAGAGAAGCCCAGAGGTGGAAGGGATTTTCAAAAACCATAGTATCATGTGCTCATTTTATAGATGAGGAAACTGAGACTTAGAGAGTGACTTCCTCAAATTCACAGAAATAGTGGCAGAGCCACTGTCTACTAGCCACTGACTACATGGGCACTAATGTCTACTCATCGCACAGACTGAACTTTTAAAAACCTATTACAGGGGCAGCTAGGTGGTGCAGTGGATAGAGCACCAGCCCTGAAGTCAGGAGGACCTGAGTTCAAATCTGGTCTCAGACACTTAACATTCCCTAGCTGTGTGACCCTGGGCAATTCAATTAACCACAAATCCAAAAACAAAAAAAAAAAAAAAAAAAAAAAACCTATTACAGCATTTTTGCTGCGTCAAAACCCTGCCTTCTCTCCCAAGTTTTCTTTTGTAGGTTTTTGGTGGGGGAGAAGGAAGGAAGAAAAAAGTGCTGATTAATGGAATTTTAAAAAAAATTTTAAAACCTTTTCAAAGAAATAAATGTTCTAAATTTCCTTTTTCTGTAATGGGGGAGGGGAGGATATATATATATATGTGTGTGTGTGTGTGTGTGTGTGTGTGTGTGTGTATTTTTTAAAGCCTTTCCAAAGGAATCTCCAAAAATTTTTCTGTTATTATGTTACAGAGCTGAATTAAAAACAAAGTACAAACTTTACTTGGACAGATTTTCATGGTTTCTCACCAATTTTTGTTCTTTAGGGCCAGGTATTATATCTTAATGTTGGGAAGCTAGGTTGGGGTCTGGTTGTGAAAGCAAAAATGAAGAAGATGTGTGCTAGAATGGACTTGAGAAGGTACAACATTAGGAAGAATGGAGAGAGAGAGACTGACACAGAGACAGAGAGAAACAGAGACAGAGACAGACAGAGACAGAGAAGAGACAGAGACAAAGAGAGGAGAGACAGAGAGACAGGAGAGAGGAAGGCACATAGGGAAGGAGGAAGAGAGAAAGAGACAGAAAGAAGAGACAGACAAAAAGACAGAGACAGAGAGAGAAAGGAGAAAGACAGAGACACAGACAGAGGCATCTCAACTAGTTCTGTGTTGGGAAATCTGCATTTTTATGAAACAAAGAATAAGCAGGGGCCAAAAAATTTATTCTTGCATCATTTTTCAGGCCATGGTTCAGATGTAGGGGGTTAAACCAAGTGATTAACAACAGAGTTTTGGCAAGGGAACAAGGATGGATTTTTTGTGTTGACTTCTTTAGCTCCAGGTGGCGTCTGAAAGAACTTAAATTGTTTGGGACCTGACCTATACATAGAGCAGGGATCTTTAAACTTGCCTAGTAAGAGCAGCTACATGCAAGGGCCACAAAGCAGCCTGGAAAGAGCACAAGATTGGGATTTAGAAAATCTGGATTTCTATTCCCAGCTCTTGCAGTGACCTTTAACAAGTGATTTTGCCTCTTTGATTTTTCTTGAATTTGTTTTGTTTCCAAGATAGAGGTGGGGGACCATGGATACAGAATGTTTCTGTTCTTTCAGATACAATTACCCTGCCAAGTGATTTTATTTAGCTATTTTCCTTCATTACTGGAAAGTACTCATGGGATGACTATTTTTGGAAATTATTGTCATGGAAAAACAAGAAAATATCAATTAAATTGATTTTAAAAAATAAAATGAATTTGGCATAGATGGTTTCTAAGGTCTCTTGTAACTTTAAAATATACTGTGAAACTATAACATCTACATTTTTGTTTCTGGCTCAGATTCACTCAGCAAATTTAATTAAAAACTAGATCTCACTTAATTTTCATTTGCCTAGCACTAATCTTTTTGTGGATTCTGTTGCAGTGTTCTTTGTAGCAGCTGGGGTGGGTGGGTGTAGGGTAGGCTGCTGCCCCCCAAGGAAGTGGTTTGCAAATTGGAATCCCTGGGGTGAGGAATTCAAATCAGTGATGATTAAAAATGGGACTTGAGAAAGGAATCTCAAAGATGAACATTTTCTGCATTTGAATTCACACTGTGCCGTCTATTTGGCCGATTGTCATAACCAAATTATATACAAATTGCTAGCAGATTCACCCACAGGATTCCTAACTCATACAAGACATGGCCTCTGAAAAAATTCTAGTGTCAACAATATGGATGAATTTTACAATTTCCAAAGGAGATATGAAGAAATGGATCCGATATCACACCTTCTTTGCTGCAGGTTGAGTATTGTACAGATGGGCTTTGCATCTCTGGGAATTCCTCTGTTGCAGAAAGAAACACAAGGTTATTACAAGATACAGATGCCAAGGAAGGAGTGGAAGCAGGGGGAGTGGATGCACTTAGAATGAGAATTTCAGGTTCTGTGGAGCCACAGCTATCCAGGAGCCAAGACCAGAGGCCTTCAGAGGAAGGTAATGACATTAGATGGCAGGCGTTATTTCTCTGCAAATTCCTCTCACACATTAATGGGGGTTGGTGTTTGGAGCTAAGACAGAAACAAAAGATCTGGCTGTTTTCTCAGCCCATAGTCTGATTTGCCCTGTGACTTTTGAGCTTTTGCATGACCCTCCTAAGTATTTGACTTCTAACTTTTGGGAACAATGCACCTCTTCTTAGGCTTTGATGGTGGTAGAGGTCAGATTCTGGAAAGTCCATCATAGTGGCTGCAAAAGAGATGGCTGCTTATCTGGCCCCTGGACTAGAATAAGAGGATGAAAGCATTTTTCCAGAGTGAGGTAATTCAAATCTTTAGAGAGGTAAGCTATTCCCACATCTCCTTAGGAGGGCTCAGAAGAATCCTCACTTGATAAAGAGTTGAATGTTAGGACCTGGCTTTGTCAAATAATATGGCTGAGAAACACCCTACCAAATTATGCTAGCATGCATTGCTGTTTATATTTTGAAACTGAGCTAGAACCAGTTGCTAAAGCAAAGCCTTTGCTGAAAGATTATGTGCAATGCCAGGTAGTTATGTCCAAGCCCTGTGATCCTAGTGTGGGAGAAAGAATCCTTGGACCTTTGTCTAAAAAATCACATGATCAGAGCTGAGGAAACCTCAGAGGTCAGCTAGTCCTATCACTACATGAGCAGGGATCCAGCAAATGGTCATCCATCTTCACTTTACAGATCTCCAGTATTGGGACATTCAATTGCTATCTCTCAAGGCAAGCCATTTTAGAAAGCTTTCATTAAGAGAGTTTTACCTTACATTGAGCCAAAATTTCTCTGTCCTGGAACTGGCACCTTGTACTATTTGTTTCTTCCCTTCATATATCAGTTTCCCCATCTGTAAAATAGACTAAATCTTGACTCCTTCCCTTTAAATTGATAAAAAGGAGAGTAAAGAGAGTACCAGTAAAGATCAAAGAGGTTATTATAGGTCTGGATGAAAAGTTCTGACATAATGCATTCAGTATTATTCTGCATTGAGTTGGCTCTGTTGCATTACTGAGTAAGTAGCCAAAGAGTTCCTGTTTCAAATTAAATAAAATAAAATTTAACTGAACAGATGGCAAAATTCAAAATGAATCCAACCAATCAAAAAGCATTAATTTAGCACCTACTATGTGTTACATGTTGGGGAATCAAAAGCAAAAATAAAACATGCAATCAAGGAGCTTATGTTCTATTGGGGGAAACAATGCAAAAATCAACTTTACAAATTCAAAATGTGGGAAGGTATAACTAGATAACAGTTCACATGAAAAAAAAAGATCTAGCAATTTTATTGGACTAAAAGCCCAATACAATCACAGTGTAATATGACAATCAAAAGCACTAATGGTAATCTGGGAAGCATTAAAAGAGGCATTGGGTACAAAATCAGAGCGTTAGAAGTGCCATTGTATTGGGCTCAACCCTATCTGGAGCTCTGAATTCATTTTTGGGCAACACAATTTAGAAAGGACATGAGAAAATTGGAGCATATCCAGGAGAGACTATATAAAGCTATATAAAGATCAACCTTAGGAATTGAGGATACATATCGCAGAAATAAAAAATAGGGATATGAGACCTCTCCTCAAGTACTTGGAAGACTGCCACATGGAAGAGAGATCAGACTTGGAGAAAAAAATCAGGCTTCAAAAGATAAAATCAGGACCAGTGGAAGGTAGAGGCAGATAGATTTCAACTTTATATGAGAAAAATTTTCCCAACAATTAGAATTGTCCAAAAAGAGGAATAGACTGTCTTCGAGTTGGTAGATTCTCTTTCATTCATGAGATTATAAATTTAGAGCCAGAATGTACTTTAGAGAGTATCTGTTTTACAGATGAGGAAACACAAGTTATTCAAGTTATTCAGGCTCATACAGAAAGTGTCTGAGATAAGATTTTTCTCTTCAAATAACAATGAAGGAGTAGTTGTTAAGCACTTACTATGTACCAGACACTGTGCTAACCACCAAGGATATAAATACCAAAGGAGAATCAGTCTCTGCCCTGAAGAAGCTTATGTTCTGAGAGGAGGAGACAGCAGGTGTAGACTGGTGAATGGCATTTGGTTTGTGAGGGAAGCCATGGGGCTCATTCCAAAAGCAGTGATAGGGATGAAGATGAATGTTGGAGATGCCTTGGAAGGGGAAATGGGTCAGTTATAAGTTGAATGATGGTCTTTATGCTCCCTTTTAACTCAAGTCTTAGGATGGGATTTGAGCAGTAAGAGACATTGGGTTGTAGTATAAAGAACACAGGGCCTGAAATCAAGAGACAAGTTAGAATCTCCATTTTAGGCAAGTCACTTCTGTTCCTGTGCTCCTTTTCCTCATCTGTAAAAGGGAATATTAACAGACTAACTACCCATCTCATAGGGTGGTTGTGAAGAAAGGCCTCTGTGAACCTAAAGACCTGTAGAAATGTATGATTGTTGTTTAACCTCTATCGGAGTGCTTGCTACCTGGGGGAGGTAGGTAGAAGGGAAGAGAAGGGGGGGAAAATTTAGAATACAAGGTTTTGCAAAGGTGAATGTTGAAAACTATCTTTGCATGCATTTGGAGAAACAAAATACTATAAAAAAGAAAGAAATGGATGATCATGGTGAATGCTTATTGTAGATACTCTGCCATACCTGTTTGAGCACCCCAGGAATTTTCTTGACTTCCTCCAATTTTACAGGTTTATGAGCCTAGTGAGGATCCCAGGTATGTTCTCCAGTTTACTGGTGGTCCCCTTAGGCCTGCAAAAAATAAAAAAGAAGCCTAGAAAAGTCTTGAGCTCAATAGGAAAAATACTTCCAAATGGGAGATAAAACCAATTCTGCTTCTGAGATAAAGAGGTTAGCAGTAAAGAGCAGGATGCTCAGGCTTAGAAGGTCCCATATCATGGTACACATATCCCACAGCCTTCCTTGGCCTGCCAGCCCAAGCCACCCAGGTCTACCCTATAACACCCCCATTTACCTTCACCCCAACTCAGCTTTGTACTTCTAGCACCATAGTCAAATCATTCCTGACCCTGCTACTAGAAAGCATGTGTCAATCCACTCCCTGTGGCTCTAGTCACTATCCCTCAAATTTTCCAGACCAAAATAGTCCTCTTAATCCATTACTCTCCTATATATATTGTTTTTTCCTGTTAAAATATAGGCTCTTGACAGAACCAGGAGATCAATATACAGGGCAACAGCAAGATTTTACAATGATCAATTCTGATGCACGTGGCTCTTTTCAACAATGAGGTGATTCAGGTCAGTTTCAATGGTCTTGTAATGAAAAGAGTCATCTGCCTCCATAGAAAGGACTGTGGGAATTAAGGGTGGATCACAACATAACATTTTCGCTCTTTTTATTGTTTGCTTGCACTTTATTTTCTTATTTTTTTTCCTTTTTTATCTGATTTTTTTTTTTTTGTGCAGCACAGTAATTGTGGAAATATGTATAGAAGAATTGCACATGTTTAACATATAT
>JAJPUD010000146.1:760291-784835 GCA_023553655.1 Myrmecobius fasciatus
TTTTTTTTTTGTGCAGCACAATAATTGTGGAAATACGTATAGAAGAATTGCACATGTTTAACATATATTGAATTATTTGCCGTGTAGGGAAGAGGTAGGGGGGAGGGAGGGAAAAAATTTAGAACACAAGATTTTGTAAGGGTGAATGTTAAACATTATATTATATGTTTTGAAAATAAAAAGCTTTAATAAAAAATAAAATAAAGGCTCTTAAAGGGCATGAACTATTTTTACTTTGTTTTTTATCTCTGGTGTTTAGCATAGTTCTTGGCATATAGTAAGTGCCTAATAAATACTTTTTTATTCATTCATTTCACTTAACTGTATATTCCATGTAATGTTACTTACACAATTCTTTATTTACTTAGCATGTTAAAATTGTTTCCCTGAAAACTAGATTGTAAACTTCTTATAATCAGGGCCTATATCTTATGTTATTCTTGCCTCTCCTGCTACACTGACTAGCACAGAACTGGCTATATAAAAACACTTATTAAAGATTTACTTATTGATAAAAAGGAAGGCTTGACTCTGGAGTCCTTAGAGAAGCCTATTAGGAAAAGGCCTAGAAAGAGAACAGGTGAATGGCTCCTTATGTCCCAGGATATATGAACATCTTCCTAGCCTAAACTAGACCAAAACCACACCAGTATCTTTGCCAAGATAATCCCAAATGGGGTCATAAATAGTCAGACCTGACTAAAAATGACTGAACAACTACAACAAAGCTAGATCAACACTAGATTTAAAGTGGTAGTCCCAGGAGAATAATTAAAATAATAATAACAACATTGTACAGGCTAACAACTTGGAAAGACTTAGGGATGCCAGTCAACACAAGGACCAACCATAATATCGTAGATATTATCGCCACCCAACCCCAGATTGAGAGGGGAGGGATTCAGAGGGCCGATTGAGACCTATTTCTTTTGGACATAGCTAATGTGGGAAATGGTTTTACTTGGCTACATACATTTGTAATGGGTTGTCAGGAGTGGGGGGAGGTTGGAAAGAGAATTCAAAACTGAAAATAAAATACAATTGAATTTAAAAATAAAATTATAGACTCTGGGCTCTTCTATAAAGACCAGAGTAAAATATCTAAAGCCTTACCCAAGAGACTTGCCTACCTCAGACGCTTGCCCATAACAGTTTGTAAAAGTTTCCTTGCTGAGATCTGAGCCAAGACTTTCCTGTAGCTATTGGTAAAGATGGCATCTGCATGGCGTTGCATCCTGTAATATAAGAACTCAGAGTCAGAGGACAGGGGCCATTAGCAGACAGGGGATCAGGGCAGAAGGATTTACGTTCACCTTTTCTCTGCAGAGTCCATCAGGATGCCTTCCTCCTGTTCTTTCATGGAGAGACTGTGGCTCTGGACTGGGCTGCTTCTTCTGAGCTGAAAACTCATCTCCTTCCCTGAGGCAGGCCCTGGATTGTATCTGGAGGAGAAAGTGCATCTGGTGCCAGTTAGGAAGCATGGACCCCCACACGGGCTAGCTTCCCATTCATGCTTCATAGGATCGTGGATTTGGGGCCAGAGGGAGCTCTGGAAGTTATTCAGTGCAATCCTCTCACTTTTCAGATGAGAAAGCAGGGCCATTAAGTAACTTTCACAAATAATTTGGAAAGTTAGATTGAGTCCACATGTAGCATTCCTTCTCCTTACCATGAGCTCTACAGCCATCATCAGAGCCATTGACAGCTGGGGCCATCCTTCCTGAGGGTGTGTGTGAAAGATGGCATGGGCAGAATGTCTGTGGTCATCACTGAAGAGTCAAGGGGGCCTTAGGACTGAAGGAGGCAGGAGGTCTCAGGTCTGAGCTGAGAAATTTGTTAGCTCGATAGGTGGAGTAGTAACAGCAATGCCTAACAATTTGATATATGCCCAACTATAATCTCATTTATAGGATTTAGAGCTAAGAGACCTTAGAGATCATCTAATCCAAATCTCTTATTTTAGAGATGAGAAAACTGACACTGACTTAAAGAGATTATAAAATTTGTCCCAAGTCTCATAGGTGGAAAGTAGTTGGATTGGGCTTCAAACTGGGTGTTCTGATGCATCAGCCTGGTGCTTTTTGATCCTTATAAAAATCTCATGAAGCAATGAGGGAAGATAGTATCACCTGCATTTTACAAGAAGCAGAGACTGGGTCCTAGTCTTTTAAGTCACATAACAGGTAGGAAATAAGCCAATAAGAGAACCTGGTCTCCTGGCTTCCTGTCTATTTTTTCCTACTGTACCATGATACTTTTTTTTTTAAAGCATCTAAAAAGTATAGGATGATCCCTTAGCAAAATCATAAAAGAACAGTAAAGTTGATCTTTGATGCCCTCCCTATTTCTCCTATTTGTGTATACTTCCTCTCTCATGAACTTGTCCTAAGACCTATTATTGGTATCAGTTTATAATTAAGAACTATTTTGCTCAGCTATATGCCCAGTAAAACATGGATGAACATTTACAAAGACATAAATTACTCAGATTAATAGAAGAAGAAATAAAATATTTAAATAATCCAATTTCAGAAAAAGAAATTGAACTCCCTAAACTCCCTAAATAAAAATCTTTTGGACCAGATGAATTTACAAACAAATTCTGCCAAATGTTTAAAGAACAATTAATTAATATATTACAAAAGGTTTAGTAAAATATGTAAAGAAGGAGTCCTACAAAATTCCTTCAATGACACAAATATGATTCTAATCATTAAAACAGGAAGAACAAAAACAGAGAAAGAAAACTATAGGCCAATTTTCCTAAAGAATATCGGTGAAAAAATGTTTAATTAGACACTAATAAGGAGACTGCAGCAATGTGTCACAAAGATAATATACAATGGTCATGTATTTACATCAGGATTGCAGGTTTGCTTCAATATCAGGAAAACTATATAACTGACTTTAGCAATGACAAAAAAAGAAGAATCATGATTCTACTATTAGATGAAGAAAATGATTTTAACAAAATACAACACCATTCCTATTAAAAATAGTAGAAAGGGGCAGCTAGGTGGTGCAGTGGATAGAGCACCAGCCCTGAAGTCAGGAAGACCTGAGTTCAAATTTGGTCTCAGACACTTAACATTCCCTAGCTGTGTGACCCTGGGCAAATCACTTAACCTCAATTGCTTCAGCAAAAAAGAAAAAAAAAAAAAAAACAGTAGAAAGCACTGGAATAAATGGAATTTATCTTAAAATGATAATTAGTGCCTATCTAAAATAAAGAGAAGCATAATCTATAGTGAGGATAAACTAGAAGCTTTTCCAATAAGATCAGTGGTGAAGTAAGAATGTCCTTTACCATCATTACTATTCAATTTGTACTAGAAATGCTAGCTACAGCAATAAGATAAAAAGAAATTGAAAGAATAAACATAAGCAATGATGAAACAAAACTCACTTTTTTGCAGATGATAAAATAATACATTGAGAGAACCCTAAAGGATCAACTAAACCACTAATTGAAACAATGAACAAATTTAACAGAGTTGTAGGATGAAAATAAAATCACACAAATCACCAGCTTTTCTATTTATTACCAATAAAAGTCAGCAGAGATTTTTTAAAAATCCACTTAAAGTAACTGCAGATGGTATAAAGTACTTGGGAGTTTACTTGCTAAAACATACATAGAAACAATATAACATGAAAATAAATACAGATTTAAACAAATGGAGAAATATTCATTGTTTATGGGTAGGTTAAGTTAATATAATAATAATAATGACAATTCTACCTAAGTTAATTTACTTCTTCAGTGAGATACCAATATAACTACCAAACAATTACTTTATAGAACTAGAAAAAAAATTAATCTGGTGGAACAAAAGTTCAATAATATCAAGGCAATCAATGAAAAAAAAAGGTATAGGAAAGCAGCCTAGCAATACCAGGTCTCAAACTATTCTATAAAGTGGTGCTTACCAAAACAATTTGATACTGGATAAAAAATAAAGTGCTTGATCAGTGGAATAGATTAGGCATACAATATGTAGAAGTAAATGGCCACATTAATTCAGGGTTTGATAAACCCAAAGATCCAAGTTATTGAGGCAAGACATTACTATTCAATAAAAACTGCTGAAAAAAAAAAAACAACAACTAGAAAATAGTTTGACAGACACTAGGCAAAGAACAACTTCAACCGTTTGCCAAGATAAGCTCAAAATGGGTACATGATTTAGACAAAGAATGATATCATAAGCAAATTAGGGGAGCATAAAAAATTTCCCTGTCAAATCTATGGATAAAGGAAGAGTTTATGATCAAATAAGATATAAAGAAGATCATAGATAAATAAGACCATTGAACTTAAAAAGGGTTTGCATGGCAAAACCAATGCAGCCAAAATTAGAAGGAAAACAGGAAACTTATAGAAAAATATTTAGAACAAGTTTTTCTGATCAAGTTCTCATTTCTTAAATCAATAGGGAATTGACCCAAATTTATAAATTCCCCAATTAACAAATGGTGAAAAGATAAGAAGGAATAGCCAGTTTTCAGAAAAAGAAATCAAAGCTGTCAATGGTCATATTAAAATGTTCTAAATCACTAATATTAGAAAAATGCAAGTTAAAACAACTCTGAGGTATCCATCTCACACCTATCAAATTGATTAACATGACAAAAAAGGAAAAAAGACAAATGCTGGAGGGTTGTAGATAAATAAGCATACTCATCATTGTTGGGGGAGTTATGAACTGTTCCAACTATTCTAGAGAACAACTTGAAATTCTGTCCAAAGAGCTATAAAGCTGTGTATACTCTTTGATCTAACAATACTACTACTAGATCTGTACCCTAAAGAGATCAAAGGAAAAGGAAAAGAACTCCTATGTACAAAAGTGTGTATAACAGCTCTTTTTGTAGTGGCTAAGAATTGGAAATTGAGGGGATACCCATCAACTGAAAAATGATTAAACAAGTCATGGTATATGACTGATAGAATACTATTGTGCTATAAGAAATGATGAAAAAGGTTGTTTCAAAAAAAAGTAGGAAGATATATACATTTTTGAAAAGTAAAATGAGCAGAACTAGGAGAACATTGTACACAGTAACATCATCATAATAATAATCAACTGCAAAAGATTTAGCAACTCTGATCAGTGCAATAATTCACTACAACTCCAAAGGGCTCATGATGAAAAATGCTATCCATATCTAAAGAGAGGATTGATGAACTCAGTGCAAATTGGAGTATATTTTCTTTCATTTTCTTTTTCTTTTTTTTCTTTCACAATATGGCTAATGCAGAAATGTGTTTCATATGAATTTCATATGTATTGTGGATATCATATTTCTTGCCTTCTCAGTGGGTAGAGGAAGGGTTAAAGGAAGGAGAGAATTTGGTTTTGGAAATAAGGATTATAAAATAAAAATAAATAAAATTTTAAAATCACTAAAAATAAAGAGACTGGTGTGTAAGTTTCACATAAAATGTATTTTTTCTATCAGATTTTTATATTTGTTTCTATTCTTGGGTAATTCAAGGGTCCATACAGTAGCCAGATTTGTCTGTGTGTGTAAGAGATATTTTAAGAGCCAATGTGGGATATTCAGTGCAGCATATCTGAGGCCAGAATGGAGCCCCAAAATGCAATATTTCAACATGGTGCTTGGAGTAACTGGGTTTGAAACTCTTTATATGATTTGTAGGACTTGCTCATCTAACTCTTCATGTTATGCAAAGAAAAATTCGTTTTTGTTGTTTCTGTGAAGGTTAGCAATAAACCTTCTTTTAAAACCATATGAGGGGCAGCAAGGTGGCACAGGAGATAGAGCACCAGCCCTGAAGTTAGGAGGACCTGAGTTCAAATCTGGCCTCAGACACTTAATACTTCAAAGCTGTGTGACCCTGGGCAAGTCACTTAACCCCAATTGCCTCAGCAGCAACAACAACAACAACAAAACATGAAAAAAATTAAGGAAGTTAAGAAAAGGGGAAGATTTATGGGAAAAGTTAACAATTTCCATTTGGAGTCTACATTCAAATCTTCTCTTGCTGTGTGATCTTGGGCAAGTCAGTTGATTTCTTTGGACTTCAGTTTCCTCACTTGTAAAATTCAGCTCTAGATCTATAAACCTTTCCAAACTGAGACCCAGAGGGATTAAATGATTTATTCAAATCTATATAGTTATAAATTGTGGAGCTGGACTTTAAACCAAGTCCTCTGAGACCAGAGTCGAAAGCTGTCTCCAGAGTCAAAGCCCACCTGTTTCCTTTGTACTACAAGAGGGTGGAACTGATGTGCTTCAAGATCTGTTCTACCTCTGGAGCCAAATCTTGCCCTGTTTCCATGATCCTGCCCTGTCTGGTGCTTCAAGAGTCCAGGATAAAAGCTCGGTGGAGGGCACCTGAGATAAAATTTATTCTAGGTGTCTAATACCTTGATGTAAGAACCGAGTTCAGATACAAATGAGTCTAGCTGGTTTGGTTTTGTTAGTTGGGTTTGAGCCCCTTCTTAACTGAGTCTCTTAACATTGCCAACAATCAGCTACAGGAGCTTCTGAGAGGCTAATCCAAAAAAAAAAAGAAAAAGAAAGAAAGAAAGAAAGGCTCTACAGGGGAAATGGTGGGAAGGAGGGGCAAAAGAATAGAGCTTACCTGTGCTCCGGGTAGAGGGGGGAGCAGTGGGAGCAGGTGATGAGGTGAAGAACCATAAGCAGTCCCACCCTGATCGGCATGCTTTACACTCCAGGAGGCAGCTGAGAAGAAAACAATCCATGGTTTGGACACAGGCAGCCGGAACAACTGTTTTCTGATTTGGGGGCTCTGTGCCATCCAGAATCTAAGGGGTGACCTGATAACATTCTTTGTCCTGGAGAAATTCAGTCTATCACAGTCCATTCCACCTGCCACCCACCAAGAAACAGGGCCTGCCCATGCATCTTGCTATCTGCCCTCCTTCTCTGTACCTGGAACAATTACCTTCTCAATCATATCTGCAGAAACTGCATCCCTTCTCCCTGGAGGAGTTCATCTCAGTTCTAGGGACAGAATTGTTCTTATTTGTGGATTCGCTTCAACTAATCTATCTTTCTGAACCCAAACTATGTTTCACACCTCATCCAGCCATTTACCAAGGGATGAAGGCCTATTTAGGAATCTTGCTATCTGTGATTTCTCCATACTAAAACTCCCTTTCCTGGCCACTGCTTTCCTCCGTGTGTTTTCTCCCCTATTAGAATATGAGGTCTTTGAGAGCAGGGAGTGTCACTTTTGTATTAATATCTATAGTATCTAGTAAAATGGCTTAGTAATTGCTTACAGATTTTTTTAAAAATTCATTCACTTCATCGTTTTAAGGGAAAGAAGGTGGAAAGAATGAGTTGGAAAGCAAAAAATTCTGAACATAATGATCCTGGTTTCTAAAGCAGCAAGAATTCTGCCTCTCACTATCCTATTGCTGAGCAAAGATCAGTATGGTCTTTGTAGTTCTAGAGTCAGTGTCAGAAGGCCAGGGCAGAATCCTGCCTCGGCCACTGACTTCCCTGAGTCTTGATTTCCTTGTCTGTAAGATGAAGGGTTTGAAGTAGATGACCTCTAAAGTCCCTTGAGTTACTAACTAACCCTTACTAAATTTTATTTGTTTCTAGATGATGAAGATTATGCAAGGTCAGAACACTATAATTTTGATGCCCTGGGGTAATGCTCTAGTTGCCCCACCTTACAAAGCAGTTTTTCTCCTCTGGATGTGGTTTTCATATTAAGGCGTAAAAGCTCAGAATTAAAGTTTGTCTTTGGTGCCCTTTCAACTACTTTTTATTCCCTGTGCCCCTAAACCTTCTCTCACTCCACTCCCATCTATTCTACTTCCTTAGGCCCTTCACAGAATCTTGGAACTACAAAGACTTTCAAGGTTATGCAATCCAGCTTCCTATACAATAAAGGGAGCCACTCCACAATATCCTTGATAATTCAATCCTATAAATATCTATTACTAAGTGCCTACTGTGGATAAGACAGCTTGCCATAATGGTTATAGAAGCTGGTCTTAATGTCAGGAAGTTCTGATTCTGAACCGCCTGTGACACATACTGGCCCGGTGACTGTATCATCCTGGGTGAGTCACTACCTTTCAGTCCCCCAGCTTACATTGTTTCAGAGAGAAGCTGATCTGCATGAGCAGGGAAAGTTCCTCATTGAGAGCTTCCTGTGTCAATGAAATCTCAGGGCCTCCTAGAAAAAATGTGCAAGACCTTGCCAGATATTGGGGACAGAAAAGGAAAAAAAATAAAAGTTTCTGCCCTTAAGGAATTTACATTCTAAAGGGTGGAAACAAATATAAATTGAGATGTCAGCAATGAAAACTGAGGACAGAATTCTAAGAGACAGGTCAGAAGAAGTACCAATCTGAGGTGAACCTGAAGGAAGATAAGGATGCTGAGGGAGAGAACTTTTACAGACATGCAGACCACCTGTTGTCAAAGGCAGGGAAGTGGCCATCCAGGGGCTGCTTGAGTACCTCCACTGATGGGGAGCTCATTTTCTCACAAGGAAGCCAACTCCAACTATCTTGACTGATAGAAAAATGTTCTTCCTTATTTTAAACTTCTCTGTATGTAACTATATGTAACTCCCTACGACTTTTGCCCATTGATCCCAGTTCCATCCTCTGAGTCCATACTGGTCAAAACCTGCTCTGTGTTATCTTACTGTAGAGCCTTATTCTCACAACAAGATATGATGATTCTGAAAAACTCTGACAAACTAATCCCCTCCGAGAGATTCCTCAGCAAATGTCTGGCTTCCCCTGGGGACCCTGAGAGAGACAAAGGAATGACTCTCAAATGGTAGAATTTCAGCCCTGAGCAAGTGGTGAGCAAGGTGTCTGGGGAGACAGTGTGATCCTTCCAGTTTCCCTAAAGAAACTATTTTATCCTACTGTGTGTGAAGCTGGTCTTCACTGAGAGCGGAGGTATATTCTCATGTCCATCTTCCCTGGGGGAAGTGGAAAGGGGAGGAGGGAAGTTTCTCTCTAGCAGTCTGCTGTTTGGAGCTAGCCTGGCAGAATGATTCAATAGATTCTATAATTACCCTTAATGCAGTTCCATTGACACTATGGTACCTGCTGGGTGACGACTATACCACAACATAGAAAACGCATCCTATAATTAGGGAAACAACAGTCATCAGGGAAATTATCCGGCCTTAGACAATTTGCCTCCCTTCCTCCTAATGAGAGAAATTAGACTAAAGATTTTCTGTATGAGTTCACCGGGATTGGCCATCGTTGATAGTGTCAGCTCCTGGCTTTCACCTACTTTTAAAAGCTTATCTCATCACCCTCCTCACTAATGGACTTGGAGTTCCTGCCAAACTGGATTATTCTCTCCTCTTCCCACCCCACACACACGTGAATTTCCCATTACTTTGCTTAGGACATCATTTTCTATGACTAAAATGTCCCCCTCCATCTAAATCCTCCTTTTGAAATCTTCCTTCTTCGAAATCTTTGAATTTTTCCAGACACAGCAAAAATATTAACTGCTCCGTGAAGCATACCCTACTTCCACATTTGGAAATGTTTTCAACTTTTCAAAGAACTCTTTATACTTTTTTATTACATTTATTATGATTCTTTTGTATTTTTGCTATTTACATTATATCTTTGCTACTAGAATGCAAACTTCCTTGAGGACAGGTACTAGATATTATTTTTTTAAATCTCTCCCAGTATTGAACACAGAACTCTTTGGACATAAAACTTAATAAAGGATTTTTGAATTACATTGCAATAATCTGGAGGATGAAGGGACAGCTATATGAGGATAAAATGAAAAAATTAGACCTCTTTAGTCTGGAAAGATTAAACTAGGTTGTGCAGATGGGTAGATAGAGATATGGTTATAGTTTGAAAAATCCTGAAAGATATATTTGGGAAGAACATAGACTTATCAGCTCAAACTAGGAGAACTTACTATCCACCCATCCATGAAACTTGAAGGAGTTAGTTTTTAGACAAAGGAAATTTCAAATAGAAGTATCCTAAAGTTTTACTTCAGTTTTAAGCTTTAATAGCTTTAAAAGTATGAAGTGTAAATAAAGACGTAAAGTCACCATAATCTTTCAAAATAAGACAGTATAAAATCAGGCTTTAGAGCTAAAACTTTTGGAATATATAAATTACATATAAATATATAAAATAATAATGGGTTCAAAAAGTCTTAAAATTATAGGTGACATATATAAAAGGACTTTCTAGGGTAAAGGTAACAGGTATTAAAGCTACACTATTAAACTTTTTGTAATAATAATCTGAGAATAGAATATTGCAGTTTTTTATACCACTATTAGAGAAAAAAGAAAGAATACTGGGCTCCCTGATTCACATATTTTTAGTTCTTATTGTCTATGGCACAATCAGGGTTAAGTGAAATATTGAAGTCATAAACTAGCACTAAGAGCTTAAAACATTGAATGGTAGAGCTGAAAAGAATTCTGGAACTCAGAATCTAATCTAGAACATTAGAATGTAGACCATAGAATGGAAGGATCATAGGAGCATAGTTCCAAAACTTTGAAAGGACTTCAAAACTTATAAATCTTCTAGCTCAATCTCCTCATTTTACAAAGAAGGAAATCAGAAATCAGAGGCAGAAAAAGTCTTGTTCAAGGCCACACAGCTAGTTAGTGGCAAGACCAGGACTAGGACCCAGGTTTTCTGATTCCCAGTCTAATGTTCTACATTTTACAGATTGAGAAACTCAGGCAATGAATATGAAAGTGTTTTTACTAAGGATTCACAGATTTGGTATCTCCCAGTTTTTCATCTGCTTCCTGAAGCATGATCTTTGATGAATTGGTTTCTGTCCTGTGAATTACCTCTTCTTCAGAAACCCATTATTAATTGAAAAACCTCCGATCAACAAAACAAAACAAAACCTCACTTTCTTCTGTTTATACTTATCTCATACCCAGAAATATACTTTCTGCCTTTAACACACATATACTCAAAAGACATCAAGCCAAAAAAGGGGGGCGGGGGTTTGGGAGGTGGAAATGAGCCAGAGTGCACCAAACTTGTGCCATATTTTTGAGACTTTCTATATTTGAAAATCCAGTGTTGTTTTGGGGTTTTTTTTTGGGGGGGGAGAGGAAGCTTCCATGCCTTTCACATACTTTGATTTTGTCATGGCAGAATAGGAATGAACCCACTCAGGGAATTGCCTGGAAATAGTGGGCTCTTCTGTCTTTAACTTCACTTGTCAAAACATGTGTCTTCTGCCTTGGAAGAATTATACAGGGAATCTTCTGCATCTTGAAGATTCAAGATTCCCAGTTTCAAAGATCCCCAGTTCCCCCAGTGCAACCCAATGTTCGGGCATCTGGTACTGCTACAGCCCCATGATAAACTCTTTCTTGACTCTGAATTAGCTGCTGGGGCAACTATAGCTGCTATTTGCAAAGCCTCCCTTATTGTCCTTATTCTGGAGCCAGAAACTGTATGGTAGTAAAATACTTAAAAGAGGTGCCATCTTCAACATAACATTCTCATACTCCTTGATTGATGTTTGCTTACATTGTGTTTCCTTTATCTGATATATTGTTTGTGTAGATAAGATTTTTCTTGCACACCAATGATAAGTTTGGAAATATGTATACATATATTCGATTTGCCAATATTTTAACATAATTAACATGTAGTGGATATCCTGCCATCTAGGGGAGGGGTGGGGAGTTGGGGGGAAAACTTTGTAACGGAAAGCTATGTAAGGGTTATTGTTGAAGAATTACCCACACATATGTTATGCAAATAAAATAAAAATTAAAAAAAAAAAGAGGTGCCATCTTGGAACAATTAGAAGATAAGAGAAAATTAGTCATCTGAAGTATCTTGTATTGAGAATATGATGTTTTTATTTTATTTTTTTTTTTGAGGAGAAGGCTATACTCTGATTGGATTTCTCTATTCTTGGCAATCTTTAGAACCTTTGCCTCTCAAATGAGGCAGTTTCCCCTGTATTTTAGGAGCTAAAAACTGGGGAAGTACCTTTTGAAACAGCCAACTCCTATTTTCCAAGAATGTTCAGGGGCTGGGATGCTTTAGTTAATTAAATATTCTGGTTAGCTGAGGTGTCATAAATGATGCTAGATTCTTTTCTCTAACTTGGACCTTCAGAAGCTAAGATCTTGGATGAAAATTCCATATACAGTTTGGTGAATATAGTCCATTAGGTAATGGTGTAAAATCACCAGAGTCTTTCAGAGTGAGATAGAATGAAATCAAGGGTTTTAAGAATAATAAATGATAAAGAGTGAAAACGCACTGTTCAATTCAACAATACTGATTAAACAATTATTGTGTGTATAACATTCTATACAAGAGTTTTTGAGAATTCAATAAAATTTTTACAAGACGAAGATAAGATTAAACATAATTTGGTCTTTCTTTTAAGATTCTAAAAGAACATCCTGCACTTCAGCTCTTCAGGATCATCTTGAATATCATCAAATTTTTTGTTCAGTGTTTCTTCAGTAATTCTGGTTGTTTAAAATGTTTTGGATCTTATATAAGTGGAACCTTATTCTGATAAAATCAATGTTAACATTCAAGATCGAGGTAATTAAAATTACTAATGATGAAATAGCCACATAAGTATATTTTCCAGGTAATTAAGGGAAATAGCTTTTCTCCTATTGTTTGGTTTCTAACCAGATTGATTTTTCTAGTATAGGAAACTTTTAGGGAGAACACTCCCCCTACTAAGGCAGAAAATACTTGGAGAATTATGGGGTGAATAGGGGGAGACTGGGATACTAAGTGATTTGCTCAAAGTCACATATATAGTCAGGAGGTGAATCTTGGTTTTCTGAGTTCCAAGTTTGGCTCTTAATCACTATACTATACTACCTCTCTTCCCTGTGTTGTTTTAATGGAACTTTTTAGCAGAAGAATCCAATCTTTGGGGGAACCTAACGAATTTACTATCTGTCCTAAAGAACTGGCATTAGAAGAAAGAATGGTGATGGAAAGAATGGAGTCATTTGGAATCAAAGGACCCAGGTTAAGTCATTTAGATTCTGTGATCAAATCTTACCTGGAAAATGAGGGGATGGTACTAGATGATTTCTAAGGTTCCTTCCAACTCCAAGACTAAGGGATCTGTCATCATATTCCTGGGGCAAAGGAAGCAAGTTTCCAGTTTCTTTATGAGGCCATTTGAAATGATTGCCATTATAGCTGGGGCAGTCTGACCCACTTGGGATTCATTGACATTGTCCTAGATTCAAAATGCCTTCAAGTCCTTTGGCAGCATGTACAAAAGACCAAAAAGAGAATTATTTTTACCTAGCCAGGGCCATGGTTGTACTCACCAGTCCCTTTGTAAAGAGGATTGCAGGTTGCCTTTGAGATTTCAGATGTTTTGAGTTTTTGAAAATGGTAACTTCTCTTCCTTGCTGTTTCTTGACCCCACCAGTGTCTCTGTCCCCACTCCCTTCTTCTGAAAGCTCTCACTTTTTTCTTTAGCAGACCAACACAGTCCCAGAGCCAAATGACAGGAGACAGGGGCTCAAATACACAACTATCTGTTTCCCCCACCTTCCTGATAATAGTGTGTTCCAACTGCTGCCCAGAGCCCCGGCAGCTTTTATACCTACATTCTCTAGGGCATTTTCAGCGTCAGAGAATCAATTACCCTCAAGTCCATCAAGGACTGTTTTTAGCATCCCATTTACAAACTGGAACATGGGAAGGTAATGGTTCTCCATCTTCTCTTCTCACTATTTAAAATGCCTTACTGGATTAATTTGCTCTCTCTTTATGTTTAAGGTAGTAAACAGTGCAAAAAGCTCTCAAATGATCATTTTGTTATTATTATATTCATCCTAATTTGAGTAATATCATTACAATAATAATTATAACAATTTCAGTAGAAATAATAAGAAGTAAATGTCATATTTGCATTCCAGGATTCAGCAAGCATTTATTTCGTTGAGATAAAAATAGCCTTTCCAATATTTCAATTTCTTTTTTCAACTTTTCAGGGTAGACAAGGTAAAGTTAAAAGAAAATTTTTCTCTTCTTGGTGGGGAAATGTTTTTCCTGTCTTTGCTGTTGAAGAACTGAAGTCCTGCTCCAAAAGACTCATCCTTGTATGAAAGTGTTTTGGGGGCTCTCAAAAGGCCATGCCAATCAAGGGAAGGTAAACTTAAGCTATTGCAGGTCCTATCAACATAGAAAGGCTTTCACTTTGGCTGGCCATGTACTATATTTCAGTCATTGAAGGATGAACCTAAATTTGGAAAAACATCACCACTAAGTTGGTTACAGGATATTGATTTTTTTCAGTCACAGAAATGAAATGTCTATTAAAGTGTGGAAGAGTTTTGATCTTTGATCTATTTTACAATAGAATTTGCCCATATCCTTGAAATCATTATTCTGTTAAGTATTAAAATACAACTAGTTTCTTTGATACATGATTAACAAGATTTTTCTGTTTCCTATGGACTAAACGACTTTTAAGGAACCTCCTATCTTTAAATACAAATAAATCTTTTAAGTATAAATACAAACTATGATTTGTACCTGATATGGATACAGTTTAATTCCTGAGTTAGAATTTTATAAGCATGAACCTTCTATGGTCAAGGAAACCAAATACTTAGAATATTTTTGTAATGAAAGAAAAAATGCAAAATTTTGGGAGCCTCACTGTTTTGTTTTTGTTTTACATTTTATTTACCCACAGATAAGAAAGTATCCTGATAAAATATATAGATTTGAATATACTTAGCTGGGACTGAGAAGTTACCTAAATACATACATATATATATATATACACACATATATACAAATATAGTGTGTGTATATGTATGTTTATATGTGTATGTCTGCATATACATATATTTAGACATATATGGATTAGATAGTATAATTGGACTAGAAAGTCTAATTTGGTTAGAGAAATATGGATTTATAAGGCCTTCAGTGTAATTAGATGGCTAGAGTCTGAGTTAGAAAGTATGATAAGCATTAGAAATATATTTAAAGATCTTGAGATATTGTGTGATATAGTGGATAGAAAGCTAGGCTACAAGTCAGGTCAAATTCTGCCTCAGACAGTTATTAGCCATGTGATTTAACTTCTCAAAGCTTCTGTTTCCTCATAAGTAAAATAAGGAGACAGTGTAGGACTATGGTTAGAAGGCTGTCCTCATTCAAAATCTCTGGTCCATACTGGCTATGGCTTCTTAGTGACCCCAGGAAATTCCCTAAAGAATTTGTTGCTAAACAGCTATAGATAGAGTTTCTTTACAGAGAGATCCCTGTGTGGATCAAATAACAAATCCAAGTCAATAAAGAAATAGGTAGAGGATAGATAGATGAATATACAGATAAATAGATATATAAGTGAGTGAATGAAGAAACATATTATAGATAAATGAAACGGGGATCACAATCATTATATATTCTGCAGGCTGAAGTTGCTGTGGGGGAAAATATTTTACATTTCTCCCCACAACAACTTAAAGAGGTATACATATATAAGCTACTTTTGACCTTGGAAGGACATAGAAATCAATTAATTCAGAACTTTCATTTGATCCATAACAGGCAGGACCCAGGATAATTATAATGTGTTGCATAAGCTCAGATATTGTGCCTGGATCTCTTCTTCATTCTTCTGTACTATTTAATTAGTTATATTTGTATACATGTGAAATCTCCTTGAATAGATTATAAGTTTGTTGAGGACAGAGGCCCTATTATTATCATTATTTATTTATTTATTTTTTGCTGAGACCCTTGCCCAGGGTCACACAGCCAGGAAGTATTAAGTGTCTGAGGAAAATTTGAACTCAGGTCCTCCTGACTTCAGGGCTGGTGCTCTATCCACTGCACCAACTAGCTGCCCCAAGAGGCCCTATTATTGTTTATTTTTATACCCACAGCACTGAGGACAGTATCCTACATCTAAATACCATGTGGATACTTCTTAAGTATTTATTGGTGTGAACTTGTTTTGGAAAGCACTTTCACAGACTTCATTTCATTTGATCCTCACACCTCTGTGAAAAAGGAAGAGCAAGAGAGGATATACTATTAAGGGAAATTGAGGCTTAGAAAAGCTAAATGATTTGTTCAAGTTCAAGTTCAAGTAATGGTATTCAAATCTAGGTTATTTAACTTGAGGTCCTTTGCCATGATGTCTTGCAGCTTCTTTGGAGGGTAGACAGGAACTAAAACTTACAATCCTAGTACTATAGCATGTGAAACCTAATCGAGGTGCAACCTGAGATTTAAGTGAGTTCCTGGGGTTGGAAGGGTTGGGGAAAGGTCATTACTGGTCTATCAAAGGCCCCTCTGATCTCAGGGGTATCAGAGAAGGCTTCCTGGAGAAGAGGACATTTATTTATGTCGGACTTTGAAGGATGGTTAGAAATTTAACAAGCAAAAGCAGAAGGGTAGGGCAATTCAGGCACATGGAATAATTTTAGAAAAGATACAAAAGTAGGGGCAGGTAGCAAGGATGGTATAAGTAGTCCACTATGACTGGAACACAGAATACATGGAGGGGATGAGATAAGGCCAGAATGGGTATTTGGCTAACAATATGGAATTAGTATTTTATTTAGTAGATAACAGGATTTTGAGCCAAGGAGTAATTTATGTATCCTGAAAGCATGGATTGGAGGCCGGATGAAGTGGAAGAGGGGGGATCTTTTAGGTATCTATTACAATAACAAGGCCATGTGTTGTAGTAGAAAGAGCATGGGTTTGGATCACATGTATGACATTTAAATTAAAGTGGGGGTTCAAGCAAATCATTTAACCTTTCTGAGCCTCAGTTTCCCATCTGAAAATTGGGGGGTGAATAATTCCTGTAGTATTTGACTCATAGAATTATTGAGATCAAATGAGTTAATGTATATAAAGCCCCTGGCAAATCTAAGTCCTAAATAAATGTTAGCTCTTATTAAATTGATGGTAATGAAGGTCTGAATTAGAATGGTATCAGTGGGTAGGGGGGCAGGGAACATCCTTCATTAGTTATGGAGAGACATCCAGTTTTCCTCCTGTGTCTAAGGATATACAGCTCTAATTAGCTGAC
This sequence comes from Myrmecobius fasciatus, assembly GCA_023553655.1. Classification (NCBI taxonomy): domain Eukaryota; kingdom Metazoa; phylum Chordata; class Mammalia; order Dasyuromorphia; family Myrmecobiidae; genus Myrmecobius; species Myrmecobius fasciatus. The sequence continues at coordinate 777,362 of JAJPUD010000146.1, forward strand.
TCTCTGGCCTAAGTAGAAAGGCATCCCTATTGGCTTGAAACTGCTGAAAGAAAAGAGCTCCAGGGAAAAAAATATTTTTAAATGTCCCCAAGAGTGGATGGCATTTAGCCTCAGAGACATGAATTTCACATTTGTGTTGCAAATTTTCAGAACCCAGAGGCAACTGATTCAATTAGAATTAGTCTAAATATAGTGAGAATAGGGGGTGGGGGAAAGAAGGAGAAGAGAAAGGAAAGGGAAAAAACCTGATTAGAAAGAGGCCTCTCTGTCTTGGGGATTTACACACTGCTTTGTAAAAAGCTCCTTTCATCTCCATCAGTGCGTTTTTAGAATGTCAGAAACGATGGCCATAGAGCTAAGGGAGGAAGGGCTGGCCTTTCTCTGAGAGTAATGTGGATTTGTTCATAGTGGACTCTAGAGAGTAAATCAGTCATTTAAACAATCAACAAGCATATATGAAGTGCCTACTTGAGCTAGTTTCTGGGACCCAAAACAAAAGGGAAATAGCCTCAAGTAGCTTACATCCTGAAAGGAAAAACAACCCGTACATCTCTATAGTGGAATGGGAGAAGTGGCTCAAAAGTGATGTCCCTTCTGTCCCTCCGAAGCAGCAGGGGAGCCAGCTTCTAGAGCACAATCATGGGTAATGGAAGTAAATGCCTTGTTTCTCTGCTTGGAGCATGCACAGACCTCCGATAAACTGGTTTTGTTTGGGATAAAGAGGAATCTTTCTGATTGACTTTTAGACAGAACTGGGATGCATTCTGAAGGCACTCTGGGTCAGCCAGGGCCAGGCCTCTGGATGCTCTTTTTCCTTCCTGGCTTTATTTCTGAGAGATGATTGTCTGAAAGGAGAGACTTGGGCCCTCCTCCCCAAAGATCAAAATGTGACTTCTATTCTTTAACATTTTTCACTTATTGATTCTTGTTTTAGGGGAGGAGATGGCAATAACTCTGTAAGCTTTGAAAGATCAAGAGACTGAGCCACCAGGAAGAAGATCTAAGGGTAGAATTTATGCTGGTTTTGTGACTAGACAATTCATCATCAAGGCCTTGAAGAAATAAGAATAATGGCTAATATTTATGTACAGCTTATTATATACCAGTCTATGACCCTTATCTGATTTGACCTTCACACAATCCTGGGAGGTAAGTGCTGTTATTATCCTCACTTTACAGATGAGTAAACTGAGGCAAATTTACACAGTGCCACACAACCAGTGTCTAAGACAAGGTTTGAATTCAGGTCTTCTTGACTCCAGGCCTAGTGCTCTAGCCATAGGGCAACCAGCTGCCTCATCTGACCCCTAAGCCAGGGGGAAAACCACTTATTCAACAAGCAGGTATGCTGCTGAATGGGTAGGGCTGTTCTGCACAGAAACTGTGTGAAGACTGAGGAAATACCCAGGAGAATGTGAGTAGGAATTGGGAAGACATACTTGCTATATCTTTGAAGTATATCTTTGTCAAAGCTAATTGATGTTAACAGGTTAATGGAATTGGAAAGCTAATTACTGACTGAACAATGAGGAAGAGGCAAGGAAGAGGCAAGAAACTGGGAAATGGGGGCTTGAGCTGATAACCTTAGAAAAGAATCACTCTAAACTTTGAGAGATACCCCTGGATCTGTGAGGGGGAGACAACCAATTTCACTCTGGGGGTATAAGGCCAAAATAAGAAAATTCTGTTCAAGACAATTCAGGATAAGATACCAGACACTGAGGTCCTTTCTCAAATTAAACTGCTAGCATTCCCATTCTGCAGCAGAGAGCACAACTCCATTGGGCTGGCCACATTGTTCAAATGCCAAATGTATGCTTGCCAAAGGAGTCCCTGAAAGGTTAAGGACTCCTGGTGTAGGGGAAAAATGTGAATTAATGGTCCTTTAGAAAGAGACCATAGGACACAATGAGACCACTTCTAGGGAAACTCTTCTGGAACAGAGAATAGGGGCTAGGCCAGGAGCCACTCATCTGAGGTAGGAAAGAGATAGGGAGTAATGGCAATATGGTACCTTGCTATTTTAACTAATTATTGTCGTTAAGTAGGTTGTTAACTTAATTGTTTCTTCACCTTAAATTTCTTCATGATGGGAGCAAGTCACTTAATCTATCTGATTCAATTTCTTCTTCTGTAATGTGGGGATACTACTACTTTCCAGGGTTATTGTGAAGATCAGATCAGTTAATATTTGCAAAGCACTTAGCCTATTGCTTTTGGTTTCCTTCCAGGTTGAATCACAAAAATACAAAAGTCTGATTCTCTGAACCTGTATCTTTTTTTTTTTAAATTTTATTTTATTTGCATAACATATGTGTGGGTAATTCTTCAACAATAACCCTTACATAGCTTTCCGTTACAAATTTTTCCCCCCAACTTCCCCATCCCTTCCCTAGATGGCAGAATATCCACTACATGTTAATTATGTTAAAATATTGGCAAATCGAATATATGTATACATATTTCCAAACTTATCATTGTTGTGCAAGAAAAATCTTATCTACACAAACGATATATCAGATAAAAGAAACACAATGTAAGCAAACATCAATCAAGGAGTATGAGAATGTTATGTTGTGGTCCACATTTCGCATCCCTCTCTCTGGGTGTATATGGCTTTCTTCAGTGAACAATTGGAGGTGGTTTGAAACATTTCATTGTTGAAGAGAGCCATGTCCATCAGAATTGATCGTCATATAGTACTGTTGTTGCTGTGTATAATGATCTCCTGGTTCTGCTCATTTCACTCAGCATCAGTTCATGTAAGTCTCTCCAGGCCTCTCTGAAATCATCTTGCTGGTCATTTCTTACAGAACAATAATATTCCATAATATTCATATACCATAATTTATTCAGCCATTCTCCAATTGAAGGGCATCTATTCAATTTCCAGTTTCTAGCCACTACAAAAAGGGCTGCCACAAACATTCTTGCACATGTGGGGCCTTTTCCTTTCTTTATGATTTCTTTGGGATATAAACCCAATAGAAATGCTGCTGGGTCAAAGGGTATGCACAGTTTGATAACTTTTTGAGCATAGCTCCAAATTGTTCTCCAGAATGGCTGTATTCGTTCACAGCTCCACCAACAATGCATCAGTGTCCCAGCCCTCCCACAACCCCTCCAACATTCATCATTAACTTTTCCTGTCATTTTAGCCAATCTGACAGGTGTGAAGTGGTACCTCAGGGTTGTCTTGATTTGCATTTCTCTGATCAACAGTGATTTGGAGCACCTTTTCATATGACTATAAATAGTTTTAATTTCATCCTCTGAAAATTGTCTGTTCATATCCTTTGACCATTTATTGATTGGAGAATGGCTTGAATTTTTATAAATATGAGACAATTCTCTATATATTTTAGAGATGAGACCTTTATCAGAACCCTTGAATGTAAAGATGATTTCCCAATTTATTACTTCCCTCCTAATCTTGTCTGCATTGATTTTGTTTGTACAAAAACTTTTTAACTTAATGTAGTCAAAGTTATCTATCTGGTTTTCAATTAAGAGTTCCAGTTCTTCTTTGGACATAAATTTATTCCATCTCCAAAGGTCTGAGAGGTGAACTATATTACATTCCTCTAATTTATCTGAACCTGTATCTTAATGGGACCTCTCACCATCTGCCTTCTCCCCTCCCCCCATGGATTTGACAGCTCCACATTTGGAGAGCTAAAAGCTGCAATTATGAACTTTGAGATGATGTCCTTATTCTTTTCGGATGCTATCTTTCTTCTCTTTAGCTATTGTTGACCTTGTCCCTGAAGAATTCTCTCATATTCCATCAAACCAAACAAAAGAGCTTTCTCTTTTTTCCAAGGTGACCAAAAGTGAATATTCTGTAGTCTAATATCTCTACAACAAAAATCTCACAAAATTCAAACAACTTGAAGGGAAAAGTTCATTCATAATCACTGAAAATTCTATATCATTTATATAGAAGCAATTTTAAAAATTTGCATACAATAATTTAGAAGGGGTGAACTAAATTACTTACTTTGGGGCTGAAATCTTAGAGATGAGGTATGGTGGAGGTAGTGTGATTCACTGGAAAGGGAATAGGATTTAGAATTTGAGGGTTTCTGTTCATAATTCCAGTTTTGCCACTTATTATCTGTGTGAATTAGTAACTCTCATAGGGCTTGAGTTTTTGCATCTCTAAAATGAGAGTTGGACAATGATAAGTGTGGAAATATGTATACATATATTCGATTTGTCAAGTACTTTTAACATAATTAACATGTAATGGATAATCTGCCATCTAGGGGACGGGTGGGGAGTGGGGGGGGGAATTTGTAATAGAAAGCTTTGTAAGGGTCAGTGTTGAAGAATTACCCATACATATGTTTTGCAAATAAAAAATTAATTAATTAATTAAAAAACACACAACAAAAATAAATACATAAATAAATAAAATGAGAGTTGGAAATCGACCACAAATCTCATGCCTCCAGAAAGAAGTGTAGAAGTTCAGAATGCAGCCCAAAACAGATTAAAATGCAATTAGGAAATATACAACAAAATAAATAAAAATACAATAAAACATAGATAATTTAAAAATTAAGCCAGTAGGGGCAGCTAGGTGGCGTAGTGGTTAGAGCACCAGCCCTGAAGTCAGGAGGACCTGAGTTCAAATCTGGTCTCAGACACCTCCTAGCTGTGTGACCCTGGGCAAGTCACTTAACCCCAATTGCCTCAGCAAAAAGCAAAAAAAAAAAAAAAAAAATAACCCGTATACTGCGTCCTTATGTGTTATCTCTCTCTCCACTCTTTTCTATTTGTATTTGACATTAGATTGTTATTGTTAAAATGTGCATACCATTTGACCCAGCAGTGTTTCTACTGGACCTATATCCCAAAGAGATTTTAAAGGAGGGAAAGGGACCCACATGTGCAAAAATGTTTGTGGCAGCCCTTTTTGTAGTGGCAAGAAACTGGAAATTGAAAGGATGCCCATCAATTGGAGAATGGTTGAATAAATTATGGTATATGAATGTTATGGAATATTATTGTTCTGTAAGAAACGACCAACAGGAGGATTTCAGAGAGGATTGGAGAGACTTGTATGAACTGATGCTGAGTGAAATCAGCAGAACCAGGAGAACATTATACACAGCAACAAGACTATACGATGATCAATTTTGATGGACATGGTTCTCTTCAACAATGATGTGATTCAAACCAGTTGTTCAGCGATGAAGATAGTCATATACATCCAGAGAGAGGCCTGTGGGAACTAAGTGTGAACCACAACACAGCATTTTAATGCTTTCTGTGAATATTTCCATGCATTTTGTTTTCCTTCTTAGGTTGTTTTTTCTTCTTCTCTTTCTAGATCTGATGTTTCTTATGCAGTAAGATAACTGTATAGATATGTATACATGTATTGTATTTGTCATATAATTTATCCTATTTAGCATGTATTAGATTACCTGTCATCTAGGGGTGGGGGTGGGGGGAAGGAGGGGAAAAGCTTGGGAAAAAAAAGTTTTTGCAAAGGTCAATGTAGAAAAATCACTCATATGTTTTGTAAATAAAAAGCTTTATTAAAAAATAATAAAAAAAGATTGTTATTGTTATTTTTCGGTCTTGTTCCATTCTTTGTAATCCCATTTGGGGTTTTCTTGGCAGAGATAGTTGGCAGAGAAATGATTTGCCATTTCCTTTTCCAACTCATTTGACAAATGAGGAAACTGAGGCAAACAGGGTTAAGTGACTTGCCATGGATCACCCAACTAATGAGTGTCTAAAGCCACATTTGAACTTGGTATTTTGCTACCTGGTTGCTCCATCACTGAATTAGATAACTGTTTAAATTTGCATGCCCTTCTAAATCTAAATGCCATAGGGATTCAGTTCAATCCCTTTATTTTACATGAAGAAATTAAGATCTAGAGAAATAAAATGACGTACTCAAAGCCTCATAGGTAGTAATATAACCAGAATCTGAAGCCTTCTCATTCTAAATCCTTGACTTTTTGCATTGTACTTTGCTGCTTCTCATTCAAGGTATTGACTACCAGCTCCTTATTGGAGCTACTTAAAAGAATAAATAAAAACTGTTTTATCCACTCATTGAAAAACTAATTATTAAACAATGTACTATGCACCAAACTGGAAGGAGATACAAAGAGAACCTTCCTACCTTATGTGTAGTTTTTACACACACACACACACACACACACACACACACACACACACACACATATAGTATAAATAGAGAGATGGCATGATATAGTGGAGAGAAAACTGGTCCTTAGCCAGGAAGCTCTAGATTCAAGTCCTGCTTCTGATGCACACTAACTGTGAACCTGGACAAGTCACTTAGGTTCCCCACATTCTAGGTAACACCCTAAGACTAAGGCATAGTATCAATCTGCATTGATAGAGAGTATTTCCTTATTCCAGAGTTTCCTACAATGTGAACTCACAGATTCAGTTACTAATCCTATATATTAAATAATCAAATAATAAATAATCAAAATCAGAGGACAAAAAGCTCATCTCCAAGCGGGGAGCACAGGAAAAGCATCACAGAGGAAGGGGCATTTGAGCTGGGGGTCTTAGGAAAGATCAGATTTAAAAAGAGAGGACATTTCCACCATAGAGTAGAGGATCAGTAAGAGCACTGAGATGAGCATGTGAGGGACAGAAAAGAACCTAGTTTTTTAACTCAAAGCAGAAGGCGCTGAGGACTTAATTCTCTAATTTTCAATTTACATACAAATTAGAGGTTTCTAAAATGCTCAAAAATGTTTTCTTATTAAGTATTTTCAATACCCATTTTATAAAGTGATTTAACTATTTGCACTAAGAAAGGTTTCTAAACAAAGTTAAGTTTTGGCCCATTCTCTTATTACAAATTCCAATTAGTGGAAGCCAATTAGTAAGGTTTTTGTTGTTGTTCTCTGGTACATTTATTATGGATTCTCTATATTGATTTGGGGATTATCATAATCTTCCTACTCATTTACTCTAACTCACCATAAAGCCTAAACTTTCACAGACTGGGTCTGTATTCAGAGTACAAATACAATTATCCCTTCCATGTCTTGGGGTTGGGGGTTTGCCTTAACCCCTTAAATCTGGAAAATTTGAGTAAAATTTTTTGGCCTTCCCTGGGTACCAGAGATGTCTGAATTTTTTCTCTTTCTTTTATCGGGTATTTACAGTATCTCATTGTAAAAAATGGGTTGATATTACACTGTACCAAACATATATTTTATGCCTTTCTGAGTTTCTAAACTTTTTTTCTGTGTCAAATGCAGTCTCTGCAAAATTCCCCCCAAATTCATATTTTATTTCTAATAAAGCTTTTTTTATTTGCAAAACATATGAGTGACTTTTCAACATTGACCTTTGCAAAAAAACTTTTTTTTCCTAAGCTTTTCCTTTCCCTCCCCCCTCCCCCACCCCTAGATGACAGGTAATCTAATACATGCTAGATAGGATAAATTATATGACAAGTACA